>VXAK01006132.1:255944-318342 GCA_013399435.1 Arenaria interpres
AGAAATCACTAACATGCCACATAAATGCAAAGACTTTGGCATGCAGAACAGGAGAGAAACTAAGCAGGCACGCTTCATTCAAAGTTATTTTGTTCAATTTATGTGCTTCGTAGTTCGCAGAGCCCAGATCTTGCAAGTTATCAAAAATTAGAACGTGGCAGAGATGAGATTGTTTGTCAGGCGGAGACTGGAACTAATGTGGATTTATCCTGTTCTGCAGCTGCAAATAACAGGTAAAAAAAAATAATAATATTAGATTGCTGAACAGCTGCTTGTGCAATAAACTCTGTTAAGTTGATTACCTGCCTGCTAAGAAGGTTTATAGTAAATTGCAACTCCAACATTAAATTACCAGAGCAGCAAAGGTAGGATTTGGTTGGGAAGATGCAAGACTAATCCAAAAACGTTCTTTAGAGGTGATGAACAAACCCTGTATGGAACAGGTAGAAAGGTCTTTGAGTGACTTGTGACTTGAATCCAACACTTATTTTCAGTAGGGCTGTCCGAGCCCTGGTGCCTGCTTACACAGAGCAGCATGGGGCCACAAGGAAACCTCCATTTATCACCGTATGTCTGCTCATTCCCCCCCCTGCTCGGTGACAGCGAGCCCAGGAACACGCCACACTAACACAGCTATAGGCTTTCTAGGAGACACCCTAGTTCCTCTGTGGGGTTGCAGTTTGACATGTCAATGCGTCACCTCACTCGGACACGGGTCAGGCCACAGTTTTGAGTGCTCGTGCCACATCAGAGCACAGGGTTTACACCTCCAAACCACGCTCAGGGTTTTCAAAACCCTGCCTAAATGAGTTCAGATGGTATAACAATTTGGGAACTCATTGGAAACATTTTTTCAATTAATAAGGAAAAAAACCAGTCAGATAAATTTGCTTGGATCTAGCTTATGACTAACTCCAAGCACCAGCAGTTATTTACCACAGTAGTCAGTGGTCTTGCTGGGGAGGGGGAAGAAATCATCATTATGCAGCGTTTTCTTTACAAGAGGGTCTAAATCTACAACTGGGTGCAAAATCACATAAGCAATTGATCTGAGTGCTGAATACTTCCTCCCATGCCTTTCGCATTTCCATCCCAGGCCCTAAGGAAGATACAACATAACAAAGCGGCCAACAATGCCTACATACCTCACTCGCAGGGGGTGCTGCAGAGATCAATCTGTTAAGGTTTTTAAACTGGCTTGGAGACGAAGAGTGCTACACAGCAGAAATGCTAGCTAAAGCATTGTGCGTTGCCTTCATTACGTGACTTCAAAAAAATCATCACGGACTATTGTACCAGCTTTCCCATAACACCAGGCAGGGGTGGTTTTTTTTGTTTTCCCCTGTCAGTATAAACACATTCTAAATACAAGCTTTCAAAATCCAGAAGGTGGAGGGGGAAGAAAAAAAAAAAAAGTGCCAGAATTACTGAACCACAGAATTTAACACTCCTTCCCTATCCTTTTCCCTAGAAAATATAGTTTATCAATACAGTGCTTGCCTTTGAGATTAGTCGCAGTGTCAAGGTTTTCAACAGAACAGAGGCAGGGAATGGTGTGTGCGACTCAACGGTGTTTGATGGTATCAGGCCTTGAGGTCTCGTGCGCACAGTTCCACCGCTGCTGTGCAATGGTTCAAAAAATTGAAAGCCAAGTGCCCAGGGAATAGGTTACAAATTTAGTAATTTGTTGTTCCTGCTTTGATGTCAAACAGAAAGCAAACAGAAATAATACCCCTTTCAGGAAGTCTAAAAATATCTAAATGAAACAAACAGAGCTAAAAATACAACAATTGGTTTCAGATGCAGAGCCGCAATTATCAGGCTCCAAAACATCCAATTTGCCTTCCCTCCCGCACAAGCACACATTATAAACACGCTGGGAACTCAGAGACTAACGCAGGGATCCTCAGGAGTCCTGTAGGAGGGACAATCTGAGCGGGGAAAAAGGGAAAAGGGCTCCTACGTATGCCTAGTAGGTCACTCCTATTTGAGGGTCTCTTTTGCCATACAGACTCCTCCACAGATAACATGTCACAATAACTTACTAAACACTACAAATTAATTAAGAAACGCATAGATGATCCTGAGTTTCTAATATGGTAGCCTTTAACAAATCAGGTTATCCAGGGCTGTCATATCAGTGATCTGGTTTATTAAGTCTTAATAAACCCAGCACATTTATCCAAATGCCTCAAAGAGCACAATTTATCGTTGTTCCTGTGGATACTGTGTGGTTGCCTTGAGAAACACAATTTCCCAGAGAGAAAGCGCTACCAGGGGTACGTGTTGTCAAATCCACAAAAGGAAAATGAGGGTAGAGGGAATAAAAAAAGGTAATCACGTTGAGACGAAAAGGGAAGACAGTAAAGTACCAGGACGACAGCAGAATGAATAATTGATGAGCTGGTGGTTTACGAGTGAGTTTCATTAATATTATCCTGCAGGTTCATTAAGCACTGTCCCAGGCTCATCTTCAGAGGTTCCTCCTGAGTTTTGATTAGGTGCTGCAAGTCTTTTGCTTAGACATCAGAACTTCGGCCTTTGGTGGTGACAACCACTTCCGAAGCCCTGGTCCCTTCAGCCAACTACCTTTCAGAGCTGTTTTCTATTCCCCTCCTACTAATCACAAGTCCCTAACCATGACAGCAAGTCTTAGTAAATAATATATCAAGATAAATGATAATTGTTCTGTTTTAAGTGTCTCCTAATGAGCATCATAAATTAAAAATTAATATTGCAAAGACTGTATGAATACCATCAACGCTATAAACAGAGCAGCAGGGATCAAGAATGCAAATGAAAGTGAAACGCTCCCTTATCCACCCCCCTGTATGAAAAAATTCTGGAGCCAGCAGACTGTTAGGCATTACAAAGCTAATAAATGACTTTAATGAAGTTCTGTAACAGGCAATTTCTTCTTAATCTTCCCTTCACCTTCCAGTATTTGGCTCTTCTGGATTGTGAGATTTCTTTTGTTGATTTTTTTTTGTTTTGTTTTTGTTTTCTTTAACCCATCTCTCAAGAGCTGTTTGTTTCTTGTTAGGTGCAACAGTAACCTCAAATTAAAGCGTGCTGCTGCAGCACAAACGAAGGAATGGGCTGGTTAACAGATTGCTGGTCCTGATGATCATGCAGAAAGGCTAAAGCGATTTGGCAGTAGCCATTCTGTTGTGTGACGTTGCTATTATCATTGTGCCTTCTATTCACAGAGTGCATTCAAATGGTGTCTTTTTCTGGGTGAATGGATAAGGTACACTTAACTATGCCCTTGTACCTCCAAGTTTCAGCCAGAAAGAAAGGAGGCAGCTGGAATTTTTACCCTTCCTTCCTTCAGAGCCTTTCATTTGCTCACTTCCGATGTAGCAAAAACACATGCACAAGCAACATTCGCCTCCTTTTTTAACGGCTGGAATAATCTGTAGCTGAATCCCACTTCCTTCAGTTCTGTACATACTGACATTGATCCTTTTGAAGCAAATGTCTTTGGACCCAACCTGCATCATGTCACTAACTATTCCCGGCAGCAGATAGTGTCAGACTTCAAGAAACAAATAACATACAAATCCATTAAGTTATGAATGAGACAAGGTACAAGGTCAAAGGGAATCTGACGCTCGGGCTAGGATTAGAACACTTTGATAACTGACTTTGTTTGTATAGATACCTAGCAAGTCTTGCAGTCCTTGTCAATAATCAACAATCAACCAAGGGACCACAGAAGATAAGACTCGATCATCCAGCACATCAGACTGGATCCCCTAAAGTGTCATTTCACCACCCGTTCTGGCAGCTTCGAGGTAAGGCATAGCAACACCCAGTCAGCTCATCTGCTCCTTAAACTATACAAGACATGGGAATAGCGGGTTTAAAGAAAGGGAGCATAAGTTATACATTATGAAGAAAAGCAATTACTGAGAAGAGGCTACTCGTCTGTCTCCATCATTTTTAAGCCTAAAGCAATGGAAGTCCTAGTCCCCGCTCTGTAATTAAGGCTGAAGTCTGCATTTCAAAGAAGTTCAACTTCTTTCCATGATGCGCCCTCTCCAAACAGAGCATTTGCACATGAATGACTTTGGAGAATTTATAAATATTTTACTTCATGCTCATTTTTATGAAAAAATTAGACACCCTGTGCCTTTTTATTGTCCCAGTTGAAATTAGTACTAGAATAACTCAGATTTGAAATACTGCACAAAAACCTCAGCATAACAAACTATTTTTTTCTAGAGCAAGTAGTTCTCTATCTTCCTCTTGGATACGGTCAGACAAGAAGACTAAGGCTCCTCTTAAACAAGACTGCAATGATATCAGAGAAAACTAAACTACTCTCCAACTGTAAAAAGTTTTTCCTAAGTAAGTGTTATGAGACATTTATGCTCCCCTGGTGTTAGTAGCTCCCTCGGTGGAAGACTTCACTTCTACCATCACTACACCTCAATGGTTCAGAATTGCTGGCTTGGCTTTGTTGCCCTGGAAGTTTAGGCAGAAGCACAGGCAAAGCCGTTAAAAGCAGAGAGTCATTAAAAGTTGGAGACTAATGTATCTTTGGAATCCAATTTCATCTCCTTTGGGACAACAAACAGTAAAATGCATTAACCATAATTGTATGGTTATCTCAGGGCATCACTAGATGGAAGAATCAGCGTTATTCCAAATTTCAGCAAGCCCAGATTTGTTTAAAAACGTGATTTTAATTCTAAGATGCTTGGATTTACAATTTTGGTCTTTAGTTAATTAAAATATTACTGCAACACCAGTAACCTTTAGATTACTAATACAGTACATCCACTGTGAGCTCTATTTTAATGTTGGAAACGTTTGTTGTTTGGAGATTTACATTTGTCTGGGGATCCTCAGCTGGTGATAATCGCTGCAGCTACACTTAATGGATCTATGCCAAATCTACGCCAGCTGAGGATCTAGACATGTATATTTGCTCTCTTGCCTTTTTTTGTTGCTGTTGGTTTGTTGTTTTGTTGGGTTTTTTTTAAAGTTCATACAAACTATGAGCATTATACCCAAGTGCGATTCCTCTTTTCTACCAACAACGGGTTTTGCACTGCTGCCCTCAAGTTTGATCTGTGCTGGAGACACCTGCTCTCAAGGAAATGAGCTGGGACCACCAACTCATTTCATAAAGGGCCACCGAGCAGCTGTCACATGGTAGCAACTCCCAGGCAGTACTGACCTGTAACAAATCTGAACCACTGACCTAGAGGTGAAAGGCTCTATATCCAATTACCAATCCCCTGAGTGAGCCACTACTAAGTTTTGCCTTGAAAACGTAGATAAATATTCATAAAAGAATAAACAAGAATGAAGGAACACAGAAGTTGCATCATTGATAATATTTTGCTATAGAGCAAGTCGTGGAAATCAAATATAAAGTTGCCATCAGCAGACTTTGTGAACTCGGTGCCTATAAAATAAGCCTATTAAGAAGGACAGACCGAAGCAATATTCCCCCTTTCTTTCCTCTTACATCACTAACAGAAAACAAGAATATCCACACAAGACTGCCATAAGGAAAGAAAGGAGGATAGTCTGTTTCATGTTTCCACCCCATGAATTTGTGTATGTAAATAACATTTTCCCTGCAAATGGCTAAATAATAAGCATAAAAACATCCTTATTCTGTAAAGTAAGCTATTTCCTCTGCCTGCAAATTCAAGAAGTAAGAAGGCCACTTCATGATTGAGAGCTTGATAAAATGAGCTACAATGCTACCCAGTCAGAGATCAGGGAAGAACAGACTTTTTTCTGCTTTGGTTCCATTTCACTCACATTATTTTTGACAGTGTCAGTAAGCAGCAGCAGAAGAGCAGAATCGTCCTTTATTTTTAGCAATACTGAAGCTGCAAGAGAATTACTTTTTTCTTCTCTCCCAAAGAAAAAAAAAGCCATCTAACTTAAGCAGCAATAACACAAAAAGCTGCCTTAATGATTTCGTCTTGATAATTTACTGCAATTACTACATAATTATATCAATGCATCTTTATAACCGTGACAATACAAGCTTTAACTAAGTCACCTTTTAACAAAAGTAAGGAAAAGAGTTATTAGAAGTGAGTCACTGAAAGTTCACTTCCTCTTTTAGACTCCAAATCATGCCATGCGTAGCCCTCTGGGCGCAGGGAGATGCGGACTGCGAGCTCCAGGCTGAGTGGCAGCTTGCCATCCATCTGCCCGGCTTGCCAGCATCTTCCTCTGTCCCACCCAGGAGAACGGGAGCTTGGTAGAAAATATGCTGAGAGGATAGCAAACCAACAGAAAGGCTGGGCAAGTCCTAATCGAATCCCCAAGTGAAATGGACAGAGAAAAAAATCTCTTCCCTAACTTTTCTCTTGCACCCCAATATGCCTTGCCATCCAATACTCTGGAGATGGATGAAAGCAACATGCAGCCAGAGAAACGGAGAAATCATGCTCTGAAGTCCCAAGAGAAGGATTTCATATATTTTTTTCTTACCGACCCTTGTGAGTTAACCTGGAATCTAACTCGGCTCTTCAGGCTCCACGCTGGGATCGGCATTTGCCCCCCTGAGAGGGAGCCAACCACGGCATGGTGATTTTGTTTTTCAAGAACCACCCTGCGGTCTCCCCCCTGCACTTCAACAGACATCAGGAGGGGGGCTGCAATGAAACCCAATACAATGGCACACCAAACAGCCCAACGCTCCCCAAACTGCCATATCAACACCAAACCTGAAGTCACAGTCACACGTCCACCCCCTCTCAGGAGGGCACCCAATAACAGCTACACTATGGATGCTTGCTCAGAAGAGAAGTTGCTCCAGAAATGCTGCTGATTGGTAATCTATCACATCCAGATTCACTTGCACTTCAACATGTTTCGTACATCACTGACTTGCATCACTAAGGATCAGTCTCAGACTCTCCTTTAACATTTGTATACCTTAAAGTTGACTTTTGCATTAAAATTGTTTAAAATGGTCACCGAAAGAACATCATGTTTGAAGAACTGAAACCAGATTTTCCTCTTTTGCTATTTTTAAAGTTTTGATAATAGCGGATAGTCTCTATGGCACCTCTTCCCTCCCAGAAGGGTGGCAAACTTTCTGGAAAGAATTACGTCTTCCTTGGTATCAATTGACAAGATTCAAGCATCCCACCCTCCCTCTCCGGTCTGTAAAGACAGTAGTTTGGATTTATCCCAGCTAAAGAAAGATGAGATGTCATTTAAGCAACACTTACCGACCACACAATGAGAACAGAAGCTAGAAAGCTAGTCTTTACAAGACTCCTAATTCTAGGCAGCTAAAGCTTTACGTGCAGTATTCAGATCTGCTTCTGCACTGTATTAGTCCATGCCAGGAGCCACAAAGTGAAGTCACAGAAAGTCCAATCCCGTATTCACCAAAAAAAACCCACAACATATCACTGAGAGTTGGATCAGTACCTTAAAAGCCAGAGGGTCTGATTTATTTTAAGGAAATACATTGGTGAGAATCACGGTGGAGGGAGGAGGGAGAGAAATCTTTCAGGCTGCCTACTCTATAAATCAACGAGATTTTCCCCCAAATAAATACGTACGTGAATGACCATTTTAGGACTGATGTGAATCAGTCCAGAAGGAATCATTTTTAAGAAAGTTGTTAGTGAACGGAAACAGGTGGCTATAATTTGAGTTAAACTGCAACCTTAACTGTAGTGTTTGCTATCATGAACACTATAACAACAGATGTACAGTTGCACCTTGGGATGAATTCATTATGGCCTGAGAAACATAATCATGCCATTCAGACCATATTTTGTCCATATGCTCATGTGGTTTACACCCCTGGTTTATTGGCATTGTACTTGGTTATATAGCAGGAGACTCCCAGGATCATCATTTGCACTTATTGTTACCGTTCAGGAGAATCCCTTTGTAGCGTGGGTTTCCCATCAAGGCAAAAAAATGCCTTTTTGGAGCAGGGAAGGAAAGGCTGGGTCACAGCCTTCGCGGACACCGCGGAAACTTAACATCACTGTGTGAAGAACTTCCCAAAAAGGCACCACACAATCCAAAGAAACAGAAGAAATTCGCCTGAAGAGTTCAGGGGGCTACTGTTCAGGACATTTTACAGTTATAAAAATGTAGATTATATTGCTATCTTACCCTGCAATTTATGGGATGAATATTGTAATTCATTGAATGTCACGACTTATCTTTTATTCATATAGTTACTACTCCATTACCAGAGAGGGAGGTTTGTCAAAGGTTAATTATTTTAAATTGCTCAGGCAAATTTATTTTGATTTGTACAAATTTTTTTTGAATAATCAAAGGGCTATATATTCATACTGCCTTACGAGGCTTCGTTTTCTTAAAAAAAAAAAATAGTCCTTGATGATACAGTCAGATTGAACAAATGCTTTCGTAAGGACCAAAAATGGATTTTTTTAACCCGAAAGGTAAAAAAGCTTAAAAAAAAAAAAATATCTGGCAATGGTTCTTTCTCTCCCTTCAGTTGTACTGTAAAAAAAATTCCCTAGCTGTCTTAGACTGCTGAATTATCCTTCCCTCCAGCCATCTATTTACAAGTAAAGAGCATCTTGCCACAATCTCAAGACCTGTGTCCCTGGGGCAAGGACTATTCATTTTAATTGCTTCCAAAGCACCTATCACAACAGGCTCTTGATTTGTGCTTCAGCCCTGATGAAAAATAAGCAGTACCATAGTACTGAAGTACTTATCGCTCAGGAGTTGCGCACCGCTCTCTGTACCTCTTGGTTCCTAGAGATGCTCACTCGTTACGAATTCAGGCAGCCACTTGCCAATTCAGCTTCAAGCACCCAACGTAAGAGCATGGCTTCTGGAAAGCCATCAGCAGATCCACCCAAAAAATGAAGTGCTCTGAATGCACAGAGCCAAATCCCAAGGCTGTGCAGCAGGAGTATCTCCCTCTCCGCTGACCCGCAAGAAAAACCCTGATAGTAGCTGGAAAAATGCTTCCAGGAGGTGACTGTGACATGGACTAAGAAAGCCAGGATGCCAAGCCCCAGTAAAGTCTTTTAACACAGAACTCATCTTTTCTCGTTTTGAAAAAAAAAAAAAAAAAAAATCACTTAGCCTATTTCTGCTGTTTCCCTGTAAGCAAAGTGGGGATAATGATACTTACCCTGTAGGAGTGCTAGAAGTTTAAATCTATGCACAATCAAGTGCTGTGAAAGCCTTAAATGGAGAGCACAATGCAAGTAGAGCATTTTAGAGCACTGCACTAAAAAAAAAAAAATAAGAAAATAGTTACTATTACTGAACTGCCAATGAGCCTGCTGGAGCTATAACGACAAAGAGGATGGTTCTTGAAGTTTGAGGGATCTTCATCTGGACCCTTTTCTGTACTTCATGTTGGTTTTTTAACCATAGAAACTGCTACTGTTGAGGCAGAAACGCTTCCGCAGAGGGTAGAGTGCCATAGCATGGGAGACACAGCTGGTACATCGGCACAGCTGTGGACTGGAAGTCACGCTACACAGCAGGACAGGAGCAAAGTCTGAGGTACAGTGTGGATGAGACTCTTCTGAAGAGGGCTTCATTTTCAGAAGCTCTTACAACCAAGAGGTTACAGCAAACGGCCAGCACTCCTAAGGGCAGATTCAGACTCTGTGCTGCAGGGTGCTGCTGGATGAGGTGACAACAAAGTAGTGCAACACCCCTGCTAGGAGCCATCCAGGCAGCGCAGGGTGCTACACCGGCTAATTCAGCCTCTTTCCATGCCATGCTGGAGGCAACAGGGCATGGAGGGAGGTGATTCAGGGCAAGAGGGAAGGAAGACCCCACCAGCTGCCTTGCTTTTAAGCCACAGCTGCACTGTGCTCCTGGAGACCTGGAGCTCCCCCATCTGTGAAGGCTCCCCAGGGGGGGAAAGCACACAAGTTGTGGGTCTCGGCCACACGGTACCATCAGGACTTCAAAGCCGGCTTTGGCTGGCTCCCTCCCAACTCACCACCGCCTCCCCCACTACAGGCAAGGCTGCATTTGCATTCTGCCTGTCCTCAGACAATATTGTGCCTTATGGGCCCTCTGCCAACATCTGTTGTGGCTTTAGCCAGAGAAGACAACAGCCTAAAAATCTACCTCAAGTTACCTTGAAGCCTGGTAGCTGGAAAATAAAGCAGTGTCCTATTGTTCTACATTCCCCCAACCCTTCATGTTTTCATAAAGCTCTTGGACAATATTGAGGGTGGGGGGAGAAAAAGAAAAACTCCAGGGAAACAGCTGATTAGATTCTGGCAAGGCGGACCAAACATCTGCTTCAAACAAAAGACATCTGCATATTTCACATTTATTTTTCATAATTTACAGAAGCAACCTGCCAAAATTTAGCAAGGGAGAATAAACTAGCACATAATTAGCTAAAGTTTGCTTGCTTTAGAAGTTATTAGCATGAAGCCCAGTAGCTCACCTGGGAGGACATCAAGGAATGTAGATAACTACAGTTTGATTTTGTAAATTCAATTTTCGATCTGGCATGCCAGGCCAAAAAACAATGTTGCCATGCCAATTAATGCAAGCCAGCAACTGTCCTGATGTCCCCATGTCACACACCGTACAGCTGTCTCAAAGGCATTGATAGCCCTGTTTATTAAATAAGGATCGATTAGACAGACGTTTTTTGCTCCAGTTTATGTGGTGCAGCAGCCTGCGGGTTGGAGAGCAGAACAATACTTTTTTTTTTTTTTGATAAAATCAGGAGATACACTATATGCTGCGAGTGCAGATGGTACAAGGAGTGCTGGGGAAGTGAATTTTTCAAGGCAGCCAAAAAGTCTTTGTTAAAAATGCAGAAAAACCATCCAGGAACGTATACGAGCGAGTAACCTCCGCGAGTTACGCTTCCTCAATTGAATTTTGTCATCTACAGGGTCATTACTACGTTTGATAGCTCATACACTTCCAATTTTAACAGAGTTAAGGGGAACGGCATGAAATCCTGGGGTTTTGAAATCCAGCTTTGAAATCAATAGGTGTTTCACTAAGTGTACTCACTAACACAGTATTTGGCCTGTAAGGGCAATAAACAGAACTTCAGAGTGGGAAATCCTGCCTTCGCTGCAAATGGGAGTGGAAGAACTGCTGTTAACTCTGACACAGCCAGGGTTATGCCCTTTCCTATTTCTTCAACTCCAGGGTTTTCTTGCAAACCCCAAATTAAACCCAGGTTCATAAGAGCATCTGCAAGTCTGGATGAACCAAGGTGGAAGTTTGCCCTTCTCTCTCCAAGGAAGGATTTATTGTTGCAGACAGAAACCATGAGAAACTCACTCACTTGGACTGAATTCTACTCCACATTTCAAATTTATTTGAACCTGAATCTCAGAGCAAAACTCAGGGAGTGAAAACTTAACTGCCAAAAAGATTCTGTCGACCCCAAAGGAACACAAATTGCCAAATACAGCACAGCTCTAAAAGACATTTCAAGCCCCTTAAATCTGGGCTTTATGGCTTGCACCTCTCCACAGTAAAAGGAATCCAAGACTCAATCTGAACACCATGAACTTGAGGGGGAGGTTAGGGGGAATGTATGAGAGTGAAATAACACCACTTGGATCTGGGAGGTTTTAGTTTTAAGGTTTTGCATCTGAATGTGGAAGGATTTGGGCAAGAGCAGCCCCAGGAAGACTGGAGTAGAAGCCTCTTTGCGTGCCAGATTGAAACGTTCTCACCTAAACAGGGATTCGGAGCTCTGAATCATGCCCATCACTATCGTAAGACACTCTTACCCCCACGCAGACTTACGGCAATTGAGTCATAGAATGAGAAGCACCTAATTTCACTATATAAATGACAACCTCTAACATAACAATCTCCATAATAGTAACTCGTTCAGATGCAGCATTTGAACTGGCACTAAAGCTGACTATCTGTAATTATAATAGCCATCTTATATGCCGAGTTTCCTTCTCCTTTGCTACCAACACATTTCAGCATCATCATTTCCTTTACAAGCGAGGAAAACTGAGGCATATCATAACAACATGAACTCCCCAGACACGAGCTTCCCTCTTGGCAGTGGCAGGGACAGGACAGAAATCCCTCCACAGTGCCAGCAGCAACTACCCTTTTTTCATTCTTTCCCTTTTTTAAAAAAATAAATTAAAAAAAATCACGAATGGTACAGTGGAACTAAATGACTAAAAGCCTGTGCTGACCTACCCTTACTGCAGGATGCACCTAATTAGAGATACATAAAGCAAACATTCCCTCTTCAAACATGCACTTGGTTTCTATTTGAAGAAATTCCTAACCTTGTTTGCCTGAGTGAATCAAGACTGCTGTTGTTGTTCTGGGCTTATTAAAATAGGATTCCTACAGAACTGAACTGCTTCTTCCTGATCTACTCTCTTTAATTGAACATTCTGAAGCACTTTTTATTTTCAAACCATTAGAAGCACTTCACTAAGGATAGCAAACTGGTACTCAAAATCTTGGGACTTTTCATTTTGCAGTGAGAACACTGGAATATTGATCTGTCAGCCGGTCTGTAATCAAGCCTGCATTGATATTTTTTAGGTTCCCCCCCAAAGTTTCGCATTAGAAGTTTTATCCAGATGTAGCCATTCTGAGCAAGCCTCACCTAACTTCAAAGGGTGACCACTGTATTGGTGCTACTGAATTTTGCTAGAAAGGATCTCTTCCTTCAAACTGGATTTATCTACTTCCTGCATTTAAAGTGTTCTTCAGCCACTCTGTTTACCGGCATTTAACCACTTCCAATTGGGCCCACACAGAGTTGGCCAATTTCCACCGCCCTGCTTGAGACAGCCACAAGATGAGCTCCCGTTACTTGTTCAAACTGGCAGGGCTATTCTACGCTCCCACCTGTGGGCCAACACTTGGGAAACCTCTGAAGCACTCGCTTCACACACAGGTGGGGCTTTAGTCCTCGGCAGATTTAGTCACACTGCTGAAAGCACCACTTTGCACAAAGCACGAAGGTTTTTATGGTGTGGTCATTAGCAAGGGAACCAAGAACAACCATTTCTCTTCTACAGACTCCTTATTTCTCAGAAAGCCACTCTTCCCAGGCCCCACCACTGAGGCTGTTTTGCTGCCACTCCTTACAGCTACTGCATCTGTCAGGTTTATAACCTGCAGAAACAGCCACAGGGAGAAATAACATTTTTTCCACTGCTCTGGACATAGCAGATGAGCAACAACAGATGAGGACAGTAGTAACCAGACAATATTACGCAGTAGCAGACAGGCATCCTCATAGGATGGATCTGTTGCAGCGTTAATCATGGCCTGCAGTATCTTGAAAAAAGTGAAACTGAGTGTTTATGAGGGTCCTTTTCTTAATGTTACATTTGATCTCACTCACACATCTAATTTCATTCTCCTGCTTTGCCATTATTCAACTTGTTCATTCCTTTTAATTACACATACAGTAATTTATCATACATATTTTGTTATACAGATTTAATTAAACATATATTAAGAGTTTAATGATCTTGCCAGTGACCAAAATTCTCCTGTGCATTAAACAGAAGAGACGGCATTGAACATAAATTTGTACAGTAAATAAACAAAACACAGACAGCCTTGTAAAGCAGGAAGAAAAACAAGGCCTACACGGCCAATCTATTTCAAGAATGTTACAAATGGAAAGCATTTACTATTTTAAAAACATTAATCATATACTCACTCTATTTATTTACTTATCTGTGTTCTTCATGTAAATCTTTCTTCAAAGTGCAAAAACTCTTTAGAATTATAAACACAAAATGAAGTCACATTTGGTATTTCACCTGTTTACACTGTAATTACTCAACTCTGCTGAAAGCTGATGAATTAGAAGTTTTTCATTTCTATCTGCACCTTTTAGCTGGAAGAAATCTATTTCATATTTCAGTATAAAAGTATGCGAGTTACCACTAGATGAGGTAAGTGGCAAACCTGCTTAAATGTATGCTCTGACCTCATGGATATTTGCCATAGCTTTCCTCACATTTACAGAACAAAAGACAACTGGCAGTACACAGGAGCAGACACTCTATACAGCTTGGTACCAAAATACTTTGTTGGCTAAGAAATTCACATTCTAATGATAAACTCTTGACCACATAAACCCTCAACCTCGTGTCACCATTCCATGTTTTATTTGTCTTGGAAGATTACGGATATGTACAAGGTCAGAGAAGAGCTACCATTGCCCTATATACCATATAAGTAGGAACTAAGTAGGTTCTGCAATGTCCTGGCTATATGCTTTTTGTCTTCCTCCTTCTGGAAGCTGATTTTAGCTTACTTTTTCATTTGAAGTATACCACACAGACTAGCAGTCTCCTGCTATTCCTTAGTTTCATTAAGAAATGGTTGAAGAATACTTTTTTTCCCACCTTCATGAGACCAGACAGGCCCCGACACAAGCAGAGGCCCTTTGATGGTAGCCAGAAAACATCTCTTGCAGTCTCAGCCCCCTCAACTCATTCCTCCCACGGCTGTACCTGGACTAGGACCAGCCTCAAACCACCAGCCTTTTTCTTCCTCCACCCCAGAAAAGCACAGCCCTGAAAGAATCGCCGTTCTATTTTGCTTTGGTACATCTGATGAGCATTCTCAACTGCGAGAGGAAACAGTTACCAGCAATGCACTCTGCTCACATATTACAGATCTCTCAGTGATGACATATTTATCCTTCTCCAAGTCCTTTTTTTAACCCTCCATTTGAAAGCAGAGAAGCCATTGATAAAAAATTCATTTCCCACTGTGAGGGAAAACACCTTTATGAGTAATTAACATCCCATCACTTACACAGTCTTAAAAGAAAGCCCCACACAAGTCCAACATTGTTTATTTTGTCCCCTCCCTGGAATTCTGATAAAAACAAAGGCCAGTTTTCAACTCCTGCAAGAGGAAAATGAGAGTGCAGCATACTCAGAGTGCCCTTCCTGGTTTTCACCAGTGCTGCAAAGCCAGGTGAATAGCAGTGGTGATCCTGCTATTCTCAGCCCTTCTCACTGTGGGCAGCAACGAAAGGGCACAGACGAGGGCAGCAGTTAGGTTTGCTGATGACCAAATATCCTTCCAGAGATAATCTACAAAGGTAGGTGTGGCTGAGCCAAGCACACTGAAAAACTGCATGTTTTACATCCTTGAGGCCTTGCATCCTGGACAATTTGAGACTCCACGGATTGTGCAGGGGATCTGGTTTCATACATCAACAGGTACCAACCTTGGCAGCCAAGTATATAATGACACTCTCAACTGCCATACAGGTGAACCTCTCCTCAACTCCTCTAGTGACACAGAGCCCACCAACGTACTTACATGCATTCAAAGGCCCACGAAGGTCCTCTGCAGCATCTCCTCTTGCACAGCAGTAACTATTCTTTGCTTCTCCATTGCATCCACAGAGCCATTGCCAAGCTAAGGATATGCTGAACATACAAAAAATGGCAAACATACCTTTCTGGTGTTAGTATGGATCATCTTGGAACAGGAGTCCTGGTCTGTCTGTCTTGGCAGCAGCAGTAATTGGAAAAAAATCAAGAAGCAGAGCCAGGAAGATTGTAGTTTTCAAGCTTCCCCTCTTCCAGCAAGTGCATTTAAGACCTGAAAGAAAAAAAAAAAAAATCTATTAATGATAACAAGATCCACGTTGATCGTTTCTTGTGCTATACTAAGGACTATCCTTTGTGCTTTTTTCCTCTGAAAGCACTGGGCTAAATCACCAAGATTATTGGAAAGGGCAGCCAGCTCTGGTTTGCAACACAGCAGCTATAATGCCTCTCAACACCCCTCCAGCTGAAGCTGGAAGGTCAGCCTCAGTTTAAAAAGAGGATGCAGGTACTGTGCTATGTTCTTTGGGAAATGCAGTGACCGAGGCTCAGATCCTCTGGAATCCTAACTCCTCCTGACTAGAGGATATGAGTGTTAAACGCATCTACATCTCACTCTATAAAACCAGCACCTCCAGGAGCAAAAGGCCTTCTCATGCGCCGATCTGGTTCTGGTAAGGGTGTCATCTGTTCATAAATATCCCTTGGAGATTTGCTATGCAACCACTGATCTGAACCAAATCTCTTTGGACTACAGAATTTTCATCACAGTATCACAAACTGGTGTTGCAATATACACAGAGCTGAAACAAGGAGGATTTATTATTCTACTGAAAGATCTCTTTTGGCCAAAACTTGAATAAAAGCATCACATATTGATACTTCTGTAAGATCATAAACTCAAATGAACACCAGCTGAAGAAAAAGACAATGGTAACACCAGATGACAAACTGATATAGTCATCATATTCATCAACACCAACAGCAGTCGGTCACTTCCCCCCCTTTGCTGAATTAGCTATGAAAGATTGTTTTAATGATAATAAGAATGTGTTAAAAACATGCGTCTCAGTGGCAGTTCTGAACGGGAAACTCAGAAGCCCACATCTGAGGAGGAGATGGTTAAAAAAAATAAAAAGAGACTTGCTAGGGAGGACTAAAAAGAGGTGCAAAAAATATAACTGTGTGGTAGGGGAAAAAAAAGTAGATTAAAGACTAAAAAGCAGGAACAAGTTTGACACCAAAAACATCCTGCATTATTCAGACTTGTGGAAGAGTGTGTGAACAGAAGTGATGACAAAAGCTACAAAATTCAATATGATCACTTGAAGGGTGGGAGTTTTTGCAAGCAAACACACTACTTTGCTGTAAAGGAGAGTCTCAAAACATTTGAAATAAACATTGAAATTTTACACATTGAGTTACAAGCTTGTTTATAGGCTTCACGTGGTCTTGTTTCTTTGTAATCCTGAGAAGTCAGACAGCTGCATTGTACACATGGCATTTTCAAGTGACAGTGGCATTTTCAAAGGAGAAATCTGTTCAACAATTTGGTACTTGGGTCTCTGTTTTGAGACAAAAGCATCCAGATTGATCTCAGTTGGAGGGGGGAAAAAAAAAATCATACCTAAGGCTTTAAGGACAAAGCTATTAAAAAAAGGAATGCCTTTTTAGTTTTGCTTTTAAATTACCACAGGTTGGCTGATTTATCTTTATCAATTATTGTAAGCATCTGCTTATATAATGTATATTCAGGACATACACAAGAAAAAGGCTGGCTGCTCATTTTTTCCAAGCGTCTAAACAAGTTACACTCAAAAATAAAAGAGCAGGTAAAATAACTTCAATTAACTGAAAAGCTGACATTTTTGTGTTTGGAGGTTTTAGTTTTTTAGAAACATCAAGAATTTGACTTCTCCCTGTTTCAAGCACCTTCCCACGTGAAAGTATCCCATCAGGCACACTAAAGCCCCTCTTGCTCTCAGTCGTCCTTCACCCCAGGAAGCGTGAATGTCTTGGGGGGAGTTACAAAGCAGCAGAAGGGGTCAAAAACACTCATGCACTTGGCTTTTCCCTGCTGGGTTTCCTGCACAGCTGCTCCTACTATGAATTCAGTGGTAAAGCGGGGAGCAAAAGTACATCCTCCTTGGAAAGGGTCTTATGCAGCTTACCCTTGCAAAAGCCACTCTAAAATTTGACCCTGAAGCTCCCCCATATATTCGCCACACCCCTCAAAATTAAGAGATTTGGGGCCTGATCCAAAGCCCACTGGAAGGGTTCATCAACTGCAACAGGCTCCACACCAACTTGCAAAAATAAAATGCTTTTATTCAGACTGAGAAGCATATTGATGTTTTCCTACATTTTTTTCAAGCCTCATTAAAGCCACAGGTGTGGGGAAAACTGTTACTAAAGCAGTAATAAAAATATGAAAGACTACTTCACCTATGGGCCCGGGATAGGGTTTTGTTTGCTTTTTTAACCTAAATATTTGTTTTGGAAGCACTAGAAATACAGAGAAAGACAGGAAAAGAAGGATTACCTCATTACTGTCATGATCTCACTTTTTATCAGAGCAACTTAAGACTTCTGCAAGGCCTAGGGGCACTGAGGAGAAAACTGAAATATTTTAGTGAAGAATAAGTAGGTTAAAAAAAAAAAGCAAACTACAAATGGATTCTCTGTAGCTTGTACCACTTCTTGCAAAGCTCATTTCATGTTTGGGCCTTCAAATGAGGCCGCCCTTCATCTGCCATAGACACCTGAATGTTGCCAGAGCTTGGTTTCTTTGTATTTTCCTGAACACCTATTGTTTGCTGAGACAGCCCTCTCCTCCTGACCCACAGCCGTACTTGCGATCTCCAGTGGGCAAACCTCCTCCCATTCTCCTAAAGATGACCTTGGGTGTTACACCAGAGGAGTCTCACTCTTTGTTAGGAAGAATAGCCAGACACTCTTCTGTGCGGTGGCAAAGGATTCCAGAAATGAAGGTTGAGAAGTTAAAAAAAAAAAAAATCAATGTTATTTCCCTTACAGGTAATGGAAACGAAACGCTTTCCGTGGCCTGGTTTAATTTCATGTCAGCCATGCAAATCTCTCAATAACAGAAGCCAAAACAAATTTTCTCAGAGCACTAATCAAAAGCCCATCAAGGTTCATATAAAGACTGACACAAACTTTACTGCAGGCCAGACCTATGAAGAGATACTTGTAAGCCTCAGTATTTTGCAGGATTTCTTCATTTGACCCTTTCAGGATTTAGCACGTCTCTTAGGGAAGAGCATCTTCACGTGGTACCACGTGGCAGAGCCTGCGAGTTTCATCAAGTGGTTCCACCCAGTCGCCTGAAACACTCCTCTGCAGGAAGAGAAAAGGGAAACCACAGGGAAAAGTACCAAAGGGTCAGTCCTTTACACAGCAAGCTGCCAGAAAAGCGAGCAGAAAAAGGTATTCATTGAAATAGAGTTAGGCTGAAACTATTGCAACTTTCACCATTCTCTCTCCTCCTCTATGTGATCCTCCAGGTCCCTTAGACTAAGTTACACCAACATAACCTTTCAATTAAGCGGGGTGGAGCAAATACACAATAAAACAAAAAGGTGCAAGTTGTCAGTTTTGATAAGTTTAAATAAGCCTTCCATAAATTATCTGGACACAAGAGCCACCTTTACAATTACTCCCTCAAAGCCCTACGCTTGTGTTTTGCCCGAGCAGATGTTTAAGCACGTTTGCACTATTAGGCTGAGTGTTCAAGACCAATCAGGGAAGAAAGGTTTTAAGATGATCATGTACTCTAACTTGACATTTTATTTCTTCACCAACATTAACTTGGTGCCCTAAGTCTATTTCATTTTTCTTATCCAGTGACTAGGCAGACAGGAGAGCTGTTTACAGATAGATTTGTGAGGTCTTTTTGTGCAATACATCTCCCATCACACAGACTGGAGCCGTATTGCAATGTAGTATTTGAGGGAAGCGTATTGTAGTGCTCCGGGGCCAAATTTACACAGTTATTTTGGCACCTGGACACTTTCCCAAAGGGGGCCCAAAGCAGTTAATAACAGAGAAAAATTCATTCTCAGCATTCATCCCAAAAGAGCAAGGCAGAGTTTGCCAGCTCCTAACAGAATGAATTCCTGTAGAATAACAAGAAGATTTTTACATTGTTTTGATCTCTAAACATACTGATAAAAACCACAAATATTCTTATTCAAAAATCATTTTCTTACTGAATCATCTGATTTTCAGTAGTCTCTCCCACCCCTGAACACATACCTGTCTGTGACCACACTACAAACTCAATTATGTAAAACATACTTAAACATCTCTCTACTTATATTGGATGAGGGAAGGTAGAACTTCAGGATCATTTTTGATTCCCACTGAAACCAGTAAGGTTTCACTGTTTGTTTCAGTGGGGGGGAGGGAGCTCTCCCCTTCGACACAGGTCTCTGATCACAAGTTTTCCCCACTCCCCCCTTCCGCTATGGAAACATTCATCTACTGGCATGCTGGGAATGCACCTTTGCTTGTATAACAAAAATGTGCATGATTCAAGGCAATAGCAGAATCTTGTGTGTTCTGGCAAAATCACTGATTTTCATCAGGGAGACAATTTTGGCTCGAGTCTAGAACACAGTCTAGTCTTTGGCACTCGGGATTTGCAACGTCTTTGTTAAAATGTAAACCTGGGATACCTGCCTGGAACGGTCCAAGAAACATTTACCTTACCAATAAAAACAAAGGCCCACTTAAATATTTCCCCTAAAGGGCAGGTATTCATCTAATCACATCTGGAATCCTTTCCAACTTGGTTCCTGCAGCTAATGCTACTCTGTCAGGATCTGATGGTTTAATCCTAGTTATTAAACTGCTTGTTCTAGTTAATAATAAAAAAAAATGTGGACAAATGCCTGCCTGTCAGTGCACCAATCTCACAGCAAACACTATGAAGTGGGCCCCCTGCTTTCTTTAAGCAAATGGGGAACACCGTTTGGAATTCAGAGTTTCAAAGAAAAGCTGCCAGTTCTAGTGAAAATATTGGCAAATGTACCAGCGTGAGGTTTTTTTTTTAATCCCTAGACAACAAAAAAACACAACAACAAACCCCAGCCTTTGCAAATCTAGTTTTCCCAACTACACACAAAGAAGTTCTTTTCTGTGGTCTCAGCAGACAAAATATAACACATACATAATGCATACATAACGTCTGAGCCAGCTGTGATATACTTTCACTCAAAATGTTTTTAACAAAAAACCAATTTGTTAACAGATGCATCAAGTTCTTCATAATCTTAGAGAAAAAAAAAACCTCCACAATTCCAAGTCTTCATTTCCCAATGTTTCATTAAAACCAAATATTTTTAGATCCAAATGATAAAACTTTGCCAGCAGCCTCTGCCGACTAATAAGCCATTTTCTGTTGAAAACACAATATTGATGTGAAAAATCGCCAACTAGGTTGTTTTTTTTTTTAAATATATTTATACAGCTATAAATAAAATAGACATACCAGATAGACAACACACCACATGTGAAAACAAACTGAACTCAGTATAGCAAGAGGTTTCCATTTCCATCAGTGCAAACTTGAACCTTGTCCACACGTTCCACAGCATGGGACTGGATGGATCTATCAAAATCCAACCGCACAGCCTAGAAGTAGTCCCTAGCACGATGCATTCCCTGCCGAGCCGCATGCACGTGCGCTCATTTGGTCACACAAGACAACCACCTCTAAAACCCACTGGCTTCAAATAAAGTCTGAAATGTTAATTGCAGAGTTCAGGCTTCTGCTTCCTGGCCCAAGGTAGAATTTTTATTTCAGACCTGAAGGCTGAGGCCATCCCTTCATTGCTCACTGCCATCTTTCAAACGCCTTTCCCCCTTGCAGTTTGTTCCTCCAATCCATCCATCATGGAGAGGCATGGAAAAGACTAAGGCACTTCCCAGGAGGAAGAGAGCTTCCTCTACTGCTTGGAAGCCCCACTTCTGACATTTTGACAATAGCTCAGGTCTCAGCTCCCTCGCTGTGCCACCCACTTTAGACTCAAGACGTGGAAATTACCACGTCAGAGCATTGCTGTGAAAATAAAAAAAATAGGCAGGTTTCTGTCCAACATAAAATATTTTCTTCTCATTAGTAACCTTCCACCTGTTCCACTACTAATTATTGTTTCTAAATTTTAGACAAGTCGTACATCTTAAAGCTTACTTTACTGAAGGGCTTTGGTTTTATTAACTCTAAAGAGGCATTACTGGATTTTAAGTGACAGTAACTACTGTCAAGATGATTGTAAGAGATTATCTATTGATAGACGAGACTCTTTCCCTTCCTCTCAAACAGCACATCTAATTCTATCTCCCACACTGGAAGACATCTCAGGGGCCAGGAGTCTCCTCCTAGAAAAGGGCAATGTTGACTCTTTGGCCATTTCTCCCTCTAACTCCAGGGCCTGCAGAAGGGATGCATCCTGGTTCCTATCTCAGGAGCCTTGCTGGCTAATCCTTTCGGCCCCTAATCAGGGGGCAGAGAGGCCTTTGCAGTGTCAGGACTCCAACACAGCATGTCCGTGCCATCACTCTTAAAAGGACGGAGGAAAGTCACAGCAACAACAGAATCTGACAATTGTGACCCTTAGTTAAATGACAGAAGGAGGATACCATGGAACACAGCCACAGCTGAGTGTTCCCACCCTGCAGGGTGACCCTCTTTCTGCCACTGATTCTGGTCCCCACCTTCACCCCAGCCGGAGGACTCAGGTTGCCTTGGCTCCGTTTGTTTTACTGGGGTAGTTTCCTCCCATTTTACTGAAAGCACCCAAGCTGAAGCAAAAGAAACAGCAGGAACACATGGCCAGGAAGTATCAGCAGGCTATTAGATCAGCTCATCCATCTTGTGGTACCTCATCTGTAACTGCCTAAATTAGAAATACAGCCTCCTTAGTCCCATACATAATCAGGAGAGAAAAAGACTCAGACAGTGTGATTCAAAAAGCCTAGGGTTAGTCCTTTCACAGGAGGTTTCAGAGTGGAAGCTTCAGCCTTCCCCAGAAGAAGACGGCAGAGATTAACCTCTAAATTTAACAGTGTGGATCAAGACAGAATGATTAGTCCCCAAAGAAAACAATTCTTGAGCTGAATCATCCACAGCTACCGAGATTTACCTAAAGCAGGCAAAATGAAATCAATGCCTAAGAAAACACATCAGGGAACCTCAGGGCAGGAACGACAAAGGCATCCATAAGCTTCCCACAGGGTAGTGACATCCTGGCAGCCATCTGGCAGGAGAGGACTCGAGTCCCTCAAACCTGCTAATACCTATTTCCAGCAGCATTTACTCACAGAGGCAGCCACTGCTCATTCGGCTCCTGGGGCTTCATGGATTGCCTCACCTCCAGTGGGGCCAGGAAACAGGAATTTGGATTCAGAGCGCATTTTCAGGTTACACATCAGATCACCTGCTGTTAGAAAAACGCACAAAAGGGAAAGGTATGGATTAGTCTGAGACGCACCCAGAGACAGCTGCCAGGCCTACACATTTCAGCCAGCTTAGTTCTTTTTTTGTTGCTGTTAACAATGAACATGAAGAACGAGTCATTTCACCACCTCTGAAGGATGTAGTACTGAGTCTGAGGAATTCCACACACTTGATCAAGAAGGTGGCTATTAATGGTTTTTGGGGCTGTTTTTTTCCTGTGCTCACCTCAGCAACGTGTGTGCAGATCACAACAGAATAGCCAGGTCTGAGAACACCACATTAAAGCTAAATTCAACATCCAAACTCCTTGACCTGGGTCCAAGTCTCAGCCATTTGAGTCAATAGTAAGGCTCCTGCTGGGGTCGGTGATCTGCGCTAATAATCCTAAATCCTTCTTGGCAATCACCACCCAAGAGCACCGCTTAAACCAGGAGAGGACCAAATGCTGCCACACACTCCAAGCCACGTTTTGAGACACGGCACACATCACCACAAGTTCTCTTTTATTTATTCTTGTAGGGAGAAATGCAAAGAGTTAGGGTGTAGTGGAAGTGGTTTACTGGCAAGCTTGAGGTGAGTATGCCATGAATGGCCTTTGCTGAGTAATACTGACATCACGACTTTCTATAAAAACCTTTAGACTACACCACACTACTGTTCCAAAAACAGTGGCAGCTATTTGACAGATGCTCAGAGGTTTAGAATTCAGAAGTAGACCTAAAAAAGGCAGATTAATGAGCAGATGATGGTTAGGTAGTAAAGTTGCGCAATAAATGAAACTTAGCAGATGGTTCTGCAACTATAAAAATCTCCACATTCCTAGAGCAGATAGACAGAAAGGACACTTCCTTTATTTTCTTGAATTATTTCTGCCTTTTCCTTATGACTCTGGCAGTATTGGTGCTATCTTCTTCTTAAATAGTGCAACTTTCCAAATTTATTTTCCCTTCTGTTTTAGGCATAATGGATCTCATCGGACAAACTTTCTACTCTAACAACATGAAGGAAAACATTAGGGCACGCATTCGGAGCCGCATATGCACAGCCCCATGTTTCCTAGGAAACAAGCGATTGCTCATCTCCGCGCCGAAATAAATTGACGCATCAGTTTTGGCTTCCTACAAACATTAGGATTTTAATACAGGATGGAAACTCAGACACCCCCCCAGCGTCCTACCAGTTGGGATCATCATAATTCTGCTGCTGCCGCCTCTCAGCATTTGAGAGGCTACAAGACCGCATTGCTCGTTAGAGCTGTTAAAGAAACTCTGATTAGGCGGCGCGGACCTGAGGACAGGCAATCAGAGGCACCATCGGTGCTCTCTGCCCAGGGAGCAGCAGAGCCATATGCATCCCTGGGTGCTCATGTGCAGCCATCTGGGGAGGAAGGAAATCAGTGCCTCCCACCGCAGCACCTTCTGTTGGCTGCACAGAGACGAACAGGAGTCAGAAAACAGGAATTCTGGCTTTGGATTATCTTTGACCGACCAACTCCCAAGTTTACAGTCATTCTGACACAAACTGAAGCTCCCTCAGGTATTTCCACATTCGTACAAAAAAAGTATGGATTTCTCTCTTCCTCTTTCATTACCTCCAGGAGTTTCCTCCCTTAAACTTTATTTACTTTCATGTTTTTATGGGATTATTTTTTGTTCTTAAAACCACTGATGTATTTCTAAATAATATTTTACTTCAGACAATTCCAATATTGATTTAACACTGCGTTCCTAGAATCTAACCCTGAATAGCAGAATTACTGCCATGTTAAGCTAACTGCTTGTGACAATCTGACCCGCGATGCCAATACCACAGTAAATAGAACTCCAGCTGATTCCACAGGAAGGGCTATTAAGGAATACGTAGGCACGTTTCCAATGTTCTGCAATTTCAGTCTGTCAGTAGCACATACATTAGGAACTCAGCTATCAAAATCTAAATTTTCTGAAAACTCCCTGTCATCTGAAAGATGGTCATGTCCCCTGACACCTATTAATTGCGCTGAAAATTTCCTCATTATTCAAAATGTCGATTATATGAACTTATTCAATGTCTCCCCTGACATTTGGATAATCGAGGTTGTATTGCATATGGGCCATTCTTGCAAATCTTTGAAGACAATTGACTACCCTCACGAGTAAAGGTTTGCAAGATCAAGCCATATAACACCTATGAACAACATTCATCAAACATAACTTCAAAATAATCTGTTGTATATGATCAAGTGTTAGTATCAATAAATGGACATCATGGTAATAAGGCCTGAGTGTATAGCACAGGGCTTTGCTAATATAGCATTACTAATACTTGATATTGATCAGCCAGCCAATCTGAAACCTCTTAAGTAACTTAACTGCTTTTTCTTTTGAGAATGGTAGTATAAGTTTCACAAAAGGCCACTTTGCAGAAATAGGATAGCTTAAAATCTTCTACTACTTCTTTTTCCCTTTAACTCTTTTGTATGAGTTGCTCCAGTGTGTCATTGGAAATACTCAAAAATCTGGATAAAGGGAAGGCTCATTAAAACAAAGAGGAAAAAAAAAAATATATGAATTTCCAGGACAAAAATAAAACAGAGATTAACTCCGTTTTGCTGCCAAGTGAAGTAAACTACATGACCCCTTCTGTCATGGGGTGCCCAATTCAGAGGCAGAGGGAAGAGGGGGAAGGGAAAAAAAGTTTGCATGCAGTGTCAGCAAAAGAAATAGAACAATAGAACTTACAGTCAAGTCTTAATGCCAACAACACTGCTTCTTTAGCAAGCAGTTGTCTGTGGAGGGATAGGTGCCTAATTCTGCTGCAACCCAGACCTAAGCCAACTTCTGTCCAAATTCTACTCATGGCAACTAAATGGATGGGCATCAACAGCACAAACTTCTTACTCATCATTTCCCCTAATGGTTAAAGATGTTTTAAGTTTTTTTTCTTTATATGCTGATGATTATATACTCTGTCCTCACAGCACCGAGGAACACCATAAATATGCTTCACAAAAACTTTAATATCCAGTGTATGTCTAAGGAAATAAACTTATTTTTGCAGACTACCAACTTCTTTTTTCTTCAGTTGGGCAAAAGAATAGAGTCCTGGACCCACAAATACTTTCCTCCACAATTAACAGATCCTACAGCACCAGCAGCCATTTCAGAGCTGGAGGCACCAGGCAGCTTTCACCCCAGAACAGCCCCTCAAGTTTACCTTCCAAGCTTCCCTTGTGGTGCACAGCTGAAGAACAAGCACCACAGTCTAAGTCTACAGAGAAAATAAGATGCTTTTACTTGTGTCTTACAGATCCTCTAGGTTTGGGTCTATGCCCCTTGGATCTCGCATCACATTCTGGTCGGGCAGAAATTTCTTGAGGAAGATAACAGCCGGACACAGGCGTTCATAAATATAACTTGAGAACACCTCATGTTTCTACTAAATATTGTACGTGGACCTATAGGTATTGTGTCAGACACAAATAAATGCAAATACTAGCATTCTTTGCTGACAAACATGTAAATTAATATTAGGGACACAAACATTTTGTTTCTCTCCTGGATTTTTTCACCCCATGTGTGCTGCACATTAGGCTCAGTTAGAAAATTTAACAGACACATATGGCTAAACGGCAGCATTATACAATCTACAAAAACCATGCTGAAGGATGCAGAGAAGCAAGCATCATTGGGGTTAATCTTGAAAAAACAATGTATTAGAAGTCCTCAAATGCTGTTATTTTCCATCTGTCGCAAACCCATAAAATTTTCAAGAGGCATCTTTTCAACTTCATAATATTATTTGCTAAATGCACGTTACTGGGGATGACCATCTAGGGATAAGTCCAAACCACGGCACTCCGAGATGATAATTTATTCCAGCAGCAAAGAAAGAAGAAAGAAATTGCACTCTGTTCTCTAAGCATTATACACTTTGCTTTAGGGCATAAGCCATACATTCAGCTCCCCAGCAGAAGGCTGTGCACTACCTATACTCCAGAGAATTAACTGGGTGGTATTCTGCCCTCTGCTACGGGTATCCAAATCCCCTGCTGGAGGGGGCTGAGGCTGGAGGAACAAGGAAAGAAAAATCAAGATTCAAAGCCAGAATACCTCCCGAACTGACAGGGAGGGGTTCAGAGCCTGCAGACCTACTCCTCTCAAGTCACTTCATCCCTGAAGTACAACCTTTACTACGTTAAGGAGATAAATCATACCAAGAAGAGACTGTTTAGTTATCAACGTCCTCCATTCACACCTCCAGCATGTCTTGGCCCCACGTGGCTTGCACAGGAGGGCTCCTCCTCAAACCACTCCCCAGGAAACACAGCCCGTCCCCACTAGGATACCTCCACACCGAACAGAAACTGCTGTGATTTTACTAAAGGCCACTTTGTGCCAACAGAGCTGTATGTTCTTTCCCCAACAAGCTTCACTTAAAGCCCCTCCGTAACATACAGAACAGCCTGTGTTTCCCATATAATCAGGGATGGCAGGCGTCGTTTTGTTTCCTAACCAGGTGTCTTGAGGGAAATGAGAAATCTTATTCCCACTATGCTCTTTTCTGTTAAAAAAAAAAAAGAATAGCAAGATTGTACAGGTCAGAGAAAAACATCTGATTACTGCAGTCAGTATTAGCACCTTCTCAAGGTTCAAAGAGGGAGCTTTCTACAACTGTACCCGCTTTGGTCTCTCCATTAATCATTACCTCACTTTCTAGCCAGAAGAAGCATCAGAGATGTACACAGCAGCTTAATCTCTCACGTCTCCTGACAGTGGCACATTTAAATGCCACTTGTCAGCATCTGAAAAAAGACAACACTTGCTTTGCACACTAGTAACAGGTGACTAATTCAGGCTACATTGCAAACCGGGTATTTACACAGCCAGCAGTCAAGCCAGATGGACAGATCTAGCGAGATACAAGTCGATCAGCACAAACACTTGCTGAGAACACAGCTTCCAACATCCTGTATTAAACCCGCTCCCTATCCGCAGCATCAAAATTTTCAGCCTGCACGCTCATCCAAGATCAGATGAACTCATAACTACCAGAAAGACAATTAATAAATGAGGTAAGATCTTCCTTTGGGAAGAACACTAGATTGCTCCATTAAGATTATTGCAGCTGCATAACGTTAATAAAGGCATATCACTTTGCTAATGGGACCATCACTTCCAGAAGATTCCTTCACTCTCATATAAACTTTATATCAATGCAGCCATTTTAAGTTCATTTACTGGATCATACAACGCCAGACATCTTGCTGCAAAAGCCTCTTTTGCCTCCATATTTTGCAACCATACCCTTAATTGCATTTTTCCTTCTGTCCACACTCTTAACTACTACATGAACAGTATTTCCTGCCTAAATTGATCTATTCCTTTATATTTTGGGAATTTCTCAAGCCAGTTCGATTCTGAATTGATTTCTCCATGAAAGAGAACTGTGTTTTGTTGAGTTTTCAGACAGACTGGTTGCCACCATCCCCCAATCCTTCCCTCCCTCCCCCCCTTCCCTCAATGCAATTTAGGTCACTTGAATACAGACATCTCCAAGTCATGGGTGCAAGCAGGGTATCACACATAAGTGACCTACAAAGAGGTCTGGCGGGGACTGAGTTGAAAATCTGAATCCTGAGGGATTTAAGGAAACATCATCTAATAAACATCACCCTTTCTTCAGGCTCCAAAATGATCACATTAAAAGAAGCCAAAGTGCACAGCTTCTTGGCTGCAAAATAAAGCCATGGCTTTATTAATTTATGACTGCACAATAGCAAGATGGTAAATAACACACAAAACTAACATGCAGTCAAAGAAGAAAGGATCTTCCTCTGCTATAAAAAGGCAACAAGGAGGTTCAAACATACAGAAGGAGACTGGGTTACCACCAACATTCTGCAGGTGCTTGTAGTTCACCCCACGAACATTCACCTCCCATAAATTCCAGGTTTACAGGCAGATCTCAGAGGCACCTGGAGTAGAATACGATTCATCCCATAGAAATCTGCTGGCAGACAGTGGAGTTGCAGCCCGGCCCCCTGCACACATCCCTTCGGCACCAGGGCAAGTTACTGATCATTGCTCCTCACCTCTGTTCTCAGACTCGACATGCAGTGCATAGCTTCATGGAGATTAACAACGGCACACAACCCCACCTTCAAGCCTCCTCTACATTTGTACATATATATATAAGCTTCTAAAACAACTGGTATGAACTCTGTACACTTCAGGAAGGAGAGGTTCAACTCCACTAAACCTGGAGAGAGAAACCCAGGCTTCAAGAGGTTCGAGCTGAAGTGAGACAGTAGGAAACAAGGCTGTAACACACGAATGCAACAGGAGCTACGTTTTCAGTATCCACACATGCAGTTCTTGAAGGAGAACTGTTTTGTTTTAAAAGCAAAAGAATCTTTTGCACCACTGCATAAAACAGTACGGTCAATACAGTAAGACTAGGGGACTACTGGGCACCCAGAAACACAGAAAAGAGGGGGAAGACTGAAATCAAAGGGACTACTGACTTTTCAAAAAAGCAAGTGTCAGACGCATTGCATGAAAGAACCCTTAGCGTTTCTAGATAAAAATGGGTAAAGAGCCCTGCAGTTCTTACTGGAGTCACTTATGACACAATTCTGATCCAAAAGTGTATGACTAAGCATTAGTCATGCACAACAAAATAATTTTGAGACCTGTCAGAAAAAGAAAACCCAAAGCGAACACAAGAATTTAATTTAAAATAACGGGACGTAGAACGGACCCTGAGTCACTGAGTCTACTCCCCAACTACCCCACCTTGAATTGCAAAACTCAGGGAAGACAACACTCACCTCAACAAGCAGGCTGGCAGCACTAGTTTCGACCCTCTTCTCTCCAGGCCTATCCCTTGATTGCCAACAAACATTTGAGAAATCACAAGGGAGCAGAACTCCATTACACACTCACATCCTGAAGATGCTCCTTCCTTTACTGCGCTCAAGATATCCTTGAGGTAGGGTACAAACAGACCAGACAAGTTCTCAGATGCCTGGTAGTCCTTCCCCAGGTTTTGTAGATAAGCCCCAAGCCTGATTGGCTTCTGCAGCTCCACCCTCATGATGAAGGAGCCCTACAGGTGAGCCCTGAGAGCTCTCCTGGCTGAAAGGACTCCTCTGGGCTTTAGCATGAGGACCCCTCAAACAGGGATACGGAGGTTTCCTCTTCTTGCACAGAGCACACAGTGTGTCCATTCAACAAGGACTGTTCTTCCACTTGTTCTAGGCTCTCTGCACCAACAGCCTTCAGACCAGCAGATTAGACCTGGTACTTTTCAAGTGCTTAATCACGAGAACCCAACCCAGGTCTGATTCTGCTGTGCATGATTTTCATAGGTCTAGACTTACAGTTCTATGAATTCATATTGCAACCTGGATTCCTCTGGCTCAGCCTTAGCTGCAACCCTGAGGTGCTGCTTTTCTAAGCCTCAACGTCGGTGATGAGGAACAGACGCCTGCAGAGCATGGCTGAACATACCTGCTGGCACAGCTGCCCTCAGGAGCAAGGGTCTCTCTTACCATTGACAGAAGAGGCTGCCAAGAGCAAGCAGACTCCTGGCTTAAGCACCTCAGCTAAGTGCTTCATTTTGATGTGACATAAAGCCAGGCCATTGCTATAAGGCACTTTTTTAGAAAGTTTGACCTTCTCCCAAAAATTGGCAAGCAGCTAACCTCTGGCTGTGGTGCCCGTTAGAAAGCAGAACTTTTTTCACCAGAAAAACAAGCCCTACCCCTCCATAATCTGCCAAATGAAGCCTCTGAAAATTTGTTTCTTCCCTTAAACGAGGGTGCTGTTTCACTCAGTAGCTGTCAGACCCTCTGGCTCTCTGATACAGTGATATTTTTTCTCACTGCATTCGGGACTGAGCAGCTTGGTGAGGTAGAAGCCTGTATAACATCAAAAGTAATTACAGCACATAAAATAATTCAAATTATTTCTTTCTTACTTTATACATCAGCAAGCAGGTTTTCTTTAGCAAGAATAGCTTTTGCCACAGCCCTAGGGGCAGGAACCTAAACCATATGTATATAAAAAAGGTAACCTCAAGTTTCCTCTTCAGAGCTCTGATGTGGAACACCACAGGCACATTTAGTCAATTGTCCTTCAAACGTCTTCTGTACATTTGGCTTTTTTCCCCTTTATGCTTGAGAAGACCTCAGAGGCTCAGCTTCAGGGAATGCAGTAGAGTTTGACTCCTGTTCATTTCCGTTAGCTGAATTTATGTTGTAGGCTTCTGTTGGGAAATGTCATGTTGTTTCATGATCTTACTTTCATGTGCAGTGGAAGGACTCGCACTAGCTCTCTTTCCTTCCTAGGAAACCACATTTCTTTGGATGGCTATCACCCAAAACACCTGGCAGTGAATCCAGAGAACTAGGCAAATCGCAAGGTTAATTATGAATGGGGTGGTGACGATGTTTTCATCCTCCTCTTCATCGTACTGTTTTCTCTGGCAAGAAGTCCTGCACTGACAGTATGCACTGGGAAGAAATCAGTCCACATCAGAGGAGTGAACCCAGAGACGTGAGAATCCCCCACTACGCCACTTCAGACACGTAAAGCTGGAAGGTTTTCTCCTCAAGCTGAAAAGCGCAGCATCTAGAGAGACTCTCTGCTGCTCTAGGAGACTTACCAAGAGAAACATACCATAAAAGCATGTTGCTGAGGTGAGTAGGTGTTAGTCCAAGCCTTGTAAGTTAAAAGCAACATCTCATAATCTCTGCTAAATGTAATGGGTAGTTGAAGTAATGAAGCTAACCCAGGCGTAATGATTAATCTTAGTGTGAGTCGTGACCCTGGCAGCTGCATTCTGAACCAGCTGCAATCTATATAATGCATTCCCAGGAAGACCAGACAACAAGGAGTTGTATTAGCACACAGTGCAGATGGTATGAATGCGTGTACCAGCAGACTCAAGCCCAGCCAAGGAGAGCAAAGGTCTTCGTTTACTAATATTCTTAAAAGGATAGCAATTTGTCTAAGATATTTATTATGCTTATCATAATCAAAGAGCTTGATTTCTAGAATTAATCCTTTTATTGCTAACAAAAAAATATTACCATGAAAAAAGGTTGCTGGAGTGGACGCAGTCCCCGAGCAATGCATAGGATTAGCCATCAGCAATACATTTTTCCCTCCACCTCCCCCTACACAGTGTCAGGGTCACGTAAAGTCAAAACACTAAATATAGGACAACATCAGTGGAAAGCAAAGCAAGCTTAGCTGGCCACAATGGAAACACAGCATAGGGCCCCTTGCAAGGTAAACGCATCAAAACAGCATGATTAGGCTAAACCATCAAGAGGCTTGTTAAATCAACAGAGAGTATTTGTGCCTTAACCCAGTCCTGTATTTATGAGATTCATTCTGGAGATCTGAATAGCTTATTGCAGAAAGGAAAACCAGGGCAGACAGATCAGAAGCACTTGTGGGGTCCTTTGGGGAAGATCCGTAGGTCTGAAAGTGTTTCAGGGGTGGATTTTTCGCTCAGGAAAGGCAATACCCCATCCAAAGCAAGTAAACAAAAGTGTTTACCTAAATGGGAGCTATCTGGACTGACAAGCCTCATAATGTCTCCTGGCAAGTGCAGAAGAGATGGAACCAGCTTCTTCAGCCTGGGAAAGATCTCCTTTCTTCTGGGGAGTCTGCCGCCATTCAGCTCCTGACTTCTTCGATCTGTCACATGCTTTGAACAGAACCACTGCTATAGGCTTTCACTGTCTACACCAGTTTCTTCCTCCCTTCAGAGCTGTCAGTTCTAATGGAAAAGAACCTGGCAATAAGGTGGGCTTTTCAAAGTTTATCCTCCATCTATTGCTCTGAATGATCTGTAAACAGCCACTGCTTATTGAGAAGAGGCAGCTGTACTCATGTGATAAGTTCTGCAGTGCTCAGTACCTGGCGTTCGCGCTGCAGGAACGGTCAGATGACTGATGGGACTAGGGAAGTAAAGTTCTTCAGAACTTCAGGGGCAAAGTGGCCGAGGAAGTAGAAAGCGTATTACAGCATTTTGGTAGCCAGCCTGCTGGTTGGTACGGTGCAGAGCAGCAGTCTAACACGCTCGTACGTGCCTGTAAACTGAAGAGAGCAGGAGCAGCAGGTTTAATTTTAGGTCTAATGGTTGCTGACAATGAGTTCCTTTTGATCCCATCTTTTCCTTCACTTTAAAATATAGTTTGAAAGGTACTTGACATACAGCTTCAAACCAAAACCCAGCTCCAGATTTCTAATCTATTCTATCACTTCCTCCTAAGTTGCCTGTCACCGCAGCAGCTGAATACCATCCACCCTCATATTGGGAAGTTCAGGGCTACTTCTGGCCTGCACTGCCACTCAGACGCTGTATGGCAAGTGAGACCAGCCGGGAACGGTCCAATAAAATTTCATTTGCTGAAGAGGCTTTTTTCTGAATTAAACTAGTTAGAACTAAGCTGATTCACAGGAGCAAAGTACGTTTTTTCAAACCCTGCTTCTACGGATCTAAGCTATTCTTCCTTGGCTTGAAAAATATACACCTAATCGATTAAGACCTGTCCTAGAGCACAGTAGCTCTTCAGTAATGCTGCAGTGAGCAGCTGTCAACATAGGGTACCTAGATCATCAAATAAAATGAAAGCATCTTCAACAGTCCTCAAATACGGAGACTGGAGATATTGGTGTAGCAAAACTTGCACGAGAAAAGCAATGAAATGTCTTTATTCCTGCAAGCTGCTTTTGGCCCAGCTGGGGACACTGCTTTTCCTGGGTTAGGCAGTAGACTGTGCAGGTAATGAGCCTGCTGCTTCTCCACTTACTCACGGGAGGAAAAAAAACCCCAGTAGTCAGTAACCCTGAAAAGGGAGATAAAGTAAGTCCTTTACACTGAATGTTCCCCTCGTTATTCTGGGCAACCTTTTGGAGTCTCTCCATCCCTAGCCCACTGTAAAGCAAATACCAGCGTTGCTTTATTCTCTGTATGTTCCCGGGGACTTGCCAGAGGGATAAGATGAATTCCTATATTAATCTGTCCTGGACGACAAATATTTGCTGCACCCCACTGTCCCCCAGGAATGGCTGTCTCAGCAACTCCTGGACGCAAAGGTGGGGCCCAGAGCAAAAAGGGAGGGATAGGGAAAATGAGTATGGTCTGAGCCACGCTAGTTCAAATCTTTCACATTCCTGCAGAGTTTCTGGGGAGTGACTGGGTCAGGGGGCTCGCCAAGCTACAGACACACACCCCCCCAGAAAGCTCCTCACTGGGAAACCCGGTCCCCTCTACACAGCAGATAGCCATCAACAGACAGGCTCCTTTCCTCCCAAGGCTCTTGCAGGTTTTAATGACTTGCAGGGGGGCCTGGTCTTGGTTCTGGGCTCCACCACAACAGAAACAACAAAGACGGCTCCTGGAAAATGAAGGCGCGGTATAAACAGCACAGACCTAAATGAGCTCAGTATTGTTCATTTGGAGTATGCTCACCCCCTCCCTCACCTCCCCAAAACAGCAGATTATGATTCACCTACAGTAACATCTGTTCCTTTGCCACAGTCTCACCAGTGTCAGAGCTGTGCTGGAGCAACTCCTGTATCCCCTTCCAGGAAAATCTCCAGTGAGGCACAGTATTATAATGCCCTGACCACCGAGAGTTGTATACACCAGATGGATACTACCAACCCGAGCACTTTAAGCACATACACCTTACAAATTAAGGCAATCAGTCAGCCTCAAAGAGGAGTAAGAGATATCAGCAGATTTTTCTCTGCCAAAAATTCAGCTTCACAATAAAAGCTTCGATGCCAAACTTTCAAAAGGCAAAATTGTTTAATTCTGTTAAGATCAGTAAGTCTCATTTTTATTCTCTTGCTTTGCTTTTATTTTATGGCATGCTAAACTACCAATATTGATATTCTCTATTTACTATTTTAATATAGCGGAGGTTTATCTTTAAATATTTATTGAAATAAACTAATTGTAAGATTCCAAACCGAATTTTTTTCTGAAGCTACTTTCCCTTTGTAATTATCTGCCAACTCTCCCCCCCTCCCGCCGCCCCAAAGTTTCAGACTCTGCCACGGAAAAGCAATGGTGTTTCCTGAGCACCTTTGTGCAGCGTTTATACAGACACTGCCCTAACCTGCGTAACTTGAATTACTCTCTTCAGCATTTACCAGGGGTTAGTGCACCCTTGGTAGGCTGAGCGGGTGTGAAGGTCCTCCGGGAATGACTCCCCATCCCTGAGAGATGCTGAATTGTCTTGCCTGGAAGCCTTCAGCCACAGGCACGTTCTCTGTCAGGGCAGAAGAGGGCAATCTGGAAAGGGTAAGTGAAACAAAGGCACAATTATTGTAGTCCTTATCCCAGGGGCTGGCCAGGAAAATGAGCTCTGTAACAGCTAGAACCCTCCACAAATAAGAGAAATATACCTGCCTGGCTGCAATTCAAGGTTCCATCTGATACAATTCAAGGTGGCGCAAGTAATTTTGTGGAGACCACAGCAATGCATGCCAAATCTGTTTCACCATTATTTCTCTCTTCCATCAGATCAGGGTGCCAAAGGTGAGACAGCAGCAGCTTTACCCAGTATGCCCCTCAGTTTCTTCCTTCCTGGCTTTTAGCATCTCATCTGACAGCAAGCTGCCAGAGTTTAAACAATCTCAGAGGCACTCACAAACCATATCCTTTTTTGTTGTTCATTTTACAAAATTAAAAACATTAAACATTAATGTCTCTTGAGTTTCCTCTCCCCCTCAACCCCTCCCACCTCCCAAAGTAAAATATGTTTCTGTGATTCCACATCAGAAGGAAACAATACTCTGTTGTGCCCAATACTTCGTGGGTGTGGGTGTTTTCAGGAACCACTTCTGAGAAAAAATCCCAGAGGTTATTGTAATCATTCCTTTCACTCCTGGGTACTCAAGCACAGGATTGCCTGCAATCAATTTGCTCTTGCATCCAAGTATTAAACTCCCTGTGTATAAAAGTATCACAAGCACTTTCTATATTAATCTATGTAGCAATGTTCTAAAGAGCTTTTTATTATGCTGCAAAGAAATTACAAGGCAGAGCAAAAGCCACTAAAGCCTACTTGAGCATTACACCCAACACCAAAGCTGGGTCAGATCCTCAGCACACTCCAGCCAGCGCAATGGAGCAGTTTTGACTGCGTTCACCGACTCCTTTCAGCGCAAACTCAGGTACGTGTCCCTGTAGCACAGCCCCATACGTAAGCCTACCTTAATCTTACAATAAGGGGGATTACAAAGCTACAAAAAACATGACAGGAAATTAGAACACATTTAACACAAAGCATATGAACACAGATCCTGATTGCTTTCAACTTCATCTTTTTTTCTGTTTCATATCAAAGATTTGGATCAACAGATAAAGATATCAGAACCACAGGCTGCTCTACAACTAGCCCAGCGAGAGGGTTTAATCCTTGAGCTCTAATCTTTGGAATATTCCAAGTACCCCAACATTTGCTACTCAGTACTGAAGGTACTATTTAGTACTAGTGTCTGGCAGAAATGACTGCTTAACATGAACTTCTAACTACCTTTTCACCTGCAAATGGGCTTTAAAGAACCCACCCCACTCTTCCCACAGTGCCCAGCCACCTCCCGCCCAGAGAGAAGGTTTCTCAAGCATTCTGAGATAGTCCATTCCCAGCTACGCGTAGGATTTTTCACCCCGTCAGCCAGCACTGCTGAATATAAGAGGACAGTGCACAGGCAATAATCTTACATGTGCCTTTAAGGATTTTCACTCTGGTTAACTTTCTTGTGGAGAACCTACAGGATGTGATGCCCGAACTACCATCTTTTCAACAGTATTTTAAAAGGTTGGGGATGAAGTAGTGCAACTCCACAAACGGATCAGAAACAGATTTTCTATTTGTGTGCTGAGCTGTGCTGATTGTGAGGACGAAAAGTCCTGCCACAACGTTTCCCCTTCCCGGTTGGACACAGACATTCCTGCTTCATTCGTTAACTTCTTACCGGCTCCAAGTGCCTTCTCCCTGAATGCTCAGGCACTAATTCTGAAATTCACTCCCACGTGCACGCTGAAATAGAATTACTGTAGTGCTTCAGCCCGAAAACTTATTTACAAACCTGGATGAAACAAAACCATTTCAAGATTTGAGTGATTATACACAAAAATCCCCCAAACCAGTGAAGAAGTACATTCTCTCTGCTCACTACAACTTGTGGTAACTTGTGCAGGCTGGATTAGATCCAAATATCTTGCAGGGAGATTCCTTAGCTCTGCATTAATCCTTCACATCAACTCTAATCCTCTAAGTAAACTGTTTGCATTTTGCAAGTTTTCATCGTAAATGACAAGGAATTTTAGGTTAGAGATAACACAAAACACAACAATGTAAGAAAGGAATAAATAAAGAAAAGCTATTCATGGTCTGACAGTGCTGGATAAGTAAGCAATATGACCCATAGGGCAAAAATAAGAACAAGAATGAACAGGGATATTTGTTGCAGGTTTTGTAAAAGGTAATATAGGTTTGGAAGAGCTGTAAAAGCAAGCCACACAGTAAGTAAATGCAGCTGTAACTGGAGTTTTATGAGAGTGATGGATTCCCAGAGTAGAAAAAGAAGCAACTCTAAACAGAAAACTGTAAAAAACACAGGAGAGTTCAGTCCTGCTACAGGACGTTTGAGCGGACGGAAATGGCAACTGCTTTCCAGCCCCTGCTGATGAGACTTCGACGGGGGGCCGAGAAAGAAAGAGAGAGAGAGATAAAAATGGGTAAAATCCTGCAGCCTCTGCGAACAGTGGCAACCCTCGCAAATGGTCACGGCAAACACTCAGCACATCTACCCACAGGTATAACCCAGCGCCAGAGACTTTTCTTACTCATTACACAGCCTCTTTTCTTAGGTTAGCTCATCGTATTTATTTCTGTTACTTTCTTTTTAGTCATTCTTTCTAACTAACCCACTTACGATAAAAATCCTGCATCGTAACCGACTTAGGAATACTAGTAAGACTTCAAAGGAAAACACGTCTTTTATCTGATAGCCTTTCAGTACTATACTATTTTGGTATAATGACAACCTTTATCATGAAAATTTTATTGACAGTGATCATAGAAAAGTGGAGTTCTTTAATCAGGCCATTTTTTAAGGTATTGTAAGGTAATTTATGCATAGTTTTAGGCTAAAACTAGAATAGCTACCCACAAATCAGTATCACAATGATGTTTATTAACTGCTGCATCAAAAGCAAATCTTCTGAATTTATGAACTTAAAAAGAACATGAATGAGAGAAAAACACTAGCACAGATGAAACAGTCTGAATTCCGTAATAGAGCTTTTCACTTCAGTTTCAGTTTTGACTGGTTTAATTTACTGAAGAGCACAGAAAGGACATCAGCACATCTCAAATGTTTATGTTTATGCACCTGCAGCTTAGAAAAGTTTTGAATACGACAGGGATTCTCTTGTTACCCTTTTTACTTTCATCATTCACGCCTTTGCAAACACAGAGCTTTCAAAACTCCAACGGCAATGACAGTGCTTCCAGCTGCACAGGATCTACTGGTTTTCTGAAGGCCAGCGGGACAGACCAAAAGGTCGGCCAGGGGGTCTTCTTTAACAGCCCCAGAAGTCCCTGACCTTAGGGGCTCGGTTCCGCATGCTCTTAAGCTGCTGCTTTAGGGCTCACAGAGTCAAGCCCTTAAGTGCTGTATCAACTAAGAGTCTGCAGAGGCAGCAGAACAGAGAATCACAGTTTGGAAGGCCCGTACACACAAATCACCCACTTCTGGAGGTGCACAAACTCCATCGGTGCACATCAGGCAGCCTTCGGGTACGTGGCACTCACTGTTTCGCCTGCTCGGACAACTCTCTGCAGGTAACGTGAGGAAAAGGGACCAGCCTCCAGTACAATTCCTTCCCTTTTGGCTTTTGGAGTCTCTGCTCATGATTTTTGACATCCAGCAGCACAACCGCGCTGGAAGGAGCAGAAAGCACCCTTACCTTTTCTTCCTTTCCTTCTTTTTGTGATGAAGGAGCAGACGGCACGATGGCAGGGTATTCTCCCGTGAGCTGGGAGATGCAAGTTTAACCCTTTGACACTGAATTACTCCCCAGGCACCCCCATCCCAGCGGGGGCACCCACCAACATTTTAAGACAGTACCCCTCGAGCAGGTCATTCATAGCAGGGCTATCAAGAGCTGTCTCAAGCGGATGGAAGCATCTTCTGAGTAAAGTCTACAAATTCTGGAAAGCCCTTAGAACTTCTGATTGTATGCTAGCTCCTTATAGCGTAATACTTCTGAGACACTCCTCAGCCACTCCATAGGTCTCCAGCATAAGGGCAATAGGGTCTTGTTTGAGGAGGCAGCACCTTCTCCTTGCATTGGATCTGCCTCCACACCGATCCCTGTCTCCGTTGCCCTGATGAACAGAGGTTTCATTTCAAGAACAAGGACAGCATCATTTCTTCCTTTTTCCTCTCCTCTCATACACACACCCCTCTTCTGGCTGAAATACGAAGGGTCAAGACTGCCAACCACATGCAGCCTGTGCCTGGTGCTTTAGAACAGCAAAGTACAGGACTGATGCTCTCCAAGAAGAAGACAGTTTTCCACACGAGACACAGTATCACGGGACGCGCCCAGTGCCACAGCAGGATGATACACCAAGACATTGCCTTTGGAGCGGTTCAAAGTTTGATATGAGAAGAGAGTGGCTAAAGCGGATTCCATATTAACTACATCAGGCCTTTAGCATTATTCGAACGTGGGGGTTTTAATGCACGGGTTTCTACATCTCTACTTTGTAAATTGAGCGCTTTTCAAAGCGTGCTCCAGAATCCTACGGAGCAATCTTTAGGGGGGCTTTGATCTTTCCAGAGCACCTACCTTACGTGTCTGTAATTGCTCCAGTTTAACAAGGCTCCATAGCACTTCAAGAAATAATAATAATAAATACAAAAAAGTCCTTTTATTAAGGCTGTAAACCTAAGTCACTGCAGTGACGGAATGTGCTGCTGTGGGTACCCTGTAAATTCCCCAGAAAAAAAAAAAAAAGAAGAAGAATCTCCACGATGAAATGAAATGAAATATTTATTAAACATGTTGCCAACGTCCCAGGTGGTATGAAGAAGCCTTGTGGTATGCTGAAAGGCTTGATCTTTCTAAGTATTATGAACTCTGATTTAAATGATTGGGTGAAAGCTGAGGAAGTTATGGCTGAAATTTTGGCTAAAGATGACAGCTCTGGGTTTCAAGTTGCACAAAGCAGTCTGAGGGATTAAGCCAACAAAACCCACTCAAAGATATCCAGTTTCAAAAAGGGTAATCTTCGTATCAGTGATTCACACTCAGACAATGGTGAGGATTCCTCATTACTCTGACTTTGCCATATTAATCTTACTTTACAAATACATGCAGTGATTTATATCATGTTTAATTAACTGATTGAGGGCTCCTGTGGTAAAATGGCATCACATTAAGCTCTGTCCTTATGGCAAATGCGAATCACATCTTTAGCCTTGCAAGAGCAAAATATCATGGGATTCACTGATGACAGGATGTAGGAATCGAAATAAGGTCCCTCCTGTTGTTTGAGAATCCAGTGAGGGTGGTTGCCATATGCTCATCATTTCCAAGGGAAAAAAATGACAGGATAGAAGAAAGAACTGCTCTAGTTCTTCCAATATGTTCAAATCTCAGATGAAAATGATTGTACAGCAGTTCTGTACTGAGGCCAAGTTTTACATGAAAGTGCATAGCAAACTTTCAGAAAGCTTATAATGAGAGATCTTTTTAACGTGATTTTTTTTTTGTATTGAAATAAACTGCTGTGTGAAATGACTCCCTTTTTTAGAAAAAAACAGAAGAGAGATGAACTAAAAAAAAAAAGAGGCTTCTTTGCCAACAACATAAGACAGCACAAAATTAACTTAGCTTTTGCTATGAAGAGTTATTCCCCTCTAGCACTCACAACCTGTTTTTGAAGATAAAAACTACAACTGTTATCGTCTGATAAAATTAGATTGTGTATATAATTTGCTGCTGCCATTACCAAGATTAAAAGCCTTGTTTATATTATTACAAAGTTTCTTAAAATTCAGAGTTTTATTTTTAAAAGCTGTCTTATTAAGAGACGGCATTTTTTATGCTTACAGTGAACCTCACATCCAGTAAATTCTCTAGCAATTGACGAATTGTATTACATGAGTCACAGTTTGCTCCCAGGAATTCAGTGGATTTTTGCAATTTGTTTCTATGGCAAAGAGGATAGCGCTGGGGTGGGAGAAGCAGGTTTCACGTTTTGCAAAGCTTTTATGAGATTTCAGAAATGTTCCCGTTCTTCCTTGGAACCAAGACTTTTTGAAATTTATACACGAGACTGAGAGATAGACAGTCTTTAAAAGCTGGGTAAGGTCAAGCACTCGGTGCTTTGCCGCTCTCTCCCATTTTACACGAGTGCCTTAGCCATCGGGTCTCAGGCTGGTCCGACACATCAGGGACACATCAGGTCTCAAGATCTCCCGCTCGCACGGCTCCACTACGCGTAAGCAGTTAAACGCACAGCAAGCAAACAATCTGAAAGCTTAGTGTTCAGGGCACCTGCTTTGTAAATCTCACGTTCAAGTCCCTAGGCCGGAACCTTGATTTTCCACATTCCAGGTGAGTGCCCCGACCGCGGCGCTACCTGATACTCCAACCTTGCCATCTCCTTCTGGTCTCGACCAGAAATTCCATCCGATGGCTGACAAATCTCTTCTGATGAAAGTTTCTTTGAAATCGATACCTGCCTGCAAAAAAGTTTCAGCTTCCTCAAACCAGCCTTCTCAATCAGAGAAAGAGAAAAATCCCAACCCCTTCTAACCATTTCACTGATGGGTAAAGCGGAGCCACTCGTGCGGCGGGGCAATGACAGTCAAGGGATGACATTTTTGCCCACAAACACCTGGGCAAGCTTTCATTCCTTCACAACGTGCTGAAGAGGCGGCTTTGTAACCCCGTGCTCCTGTGCCCCCTCTTCGTCCTTTATCAGAAGTCAATATGCTTCACTGCTGCTAGAAACATTAGTGTGGTTTTGTGATTAGAAAGCTTCTAGACGCTTTACAGTCAGTCACTTCATCCTGCCCCTGTTCAGACCCCTTAAAACTGAGCAGAAACAGGGTAAGCATTTGCCCTTTGCGACGCACATAAACTCCGACTCTCATCATATATCTTTTTAAGATTTCATCATGAAGCAACCCCCTCCTCCCTTCTCACTGCCCCCATTATAACATTTGATGTTTTAAAAAGTTTTCTTTTCCAAATGTGAAGCACTCGCAGGATATCAAAACCAGCTTGGTTTGTACTTACTTAGGAGGATAACTGCTATCACAATAACTGCAAATAAATACGTACCATATCATACCTTCTGTTCATAATTTTGAAACTTGCAGTGATTTTAACACCTGTGCCATTACTCCACAATAATTTGTGATAATTTCTGAGGGTCTGAAATGCATTTTTAAATTTGAAATGTCATTTTAAAGGTATTTTTAAATTAAATAATTCGACACAATTCATAATGCCTTCCTGTTAGATAAAAAGCACGTGTCTAAATATTCTAATAATTCTAACACGATGCTAGGAGCAATTCAAAATTGACTGCCTGTAGAAGAGCATTTTGATTCTGAACAAACAGATTTTAAGATGCAGATACATCCACTGTAATATTCAGAGATTATTTTCACATTCTATACAAAATTAACTAGTTGTAAAAAATATTTTTAATTTTGCTGTTTTAAAAGGCATTTTTGAAGTTTAAGAAATATATATGTGTGTAACAAAATATCCTGAGCGATGCATGATTAGCTATTTTTGGCTTAAAATTTTCTATTAGCTAAGATTAACTATTTTGGGGGCTAGACTGCATTTCCCTCCAAAAATAGTTTGCATTTGAATTTTTCAATATTTAGAGTAGAGCTTTCAGCTGTGTAAAAGTACCTTAAAATATGTGAAGGTCAAAGTAAACCTTCGTTTTAAATATTTCAAATTGTTATAGTTACTGCTTTGAGATAATATGACATTTACAGTAATTGCTGAAATTCCAATTACTTTCAGTAAAAGCTGCTTCTTTTGCAAGTTGTTAAAAAATATAAAGGTGCATTGGATATTGTATTGCTGGAGACAGAGTCTGCAAGTAAAGGCAATTAAATGTGAGTTTGATGATACACAATGTACTGGACCAACATTAAAAAGACTTTTCCGTGTTTGACTGTTTACCGGTTTTGTCTTTAAATAATAGTCTTCTTTTGGCATGTAATGTATATCTGCTTGCACTAAACATAATTTATGAATATTTTAACACATGTGTACTCAGTGGGGTGTATTATCATACTGATATAAATAGAATTAATGAGCAGTCAACCTGCCACATGTCATGACATATGACAGGGCAGCCAGAGCATGGGAATAATTCTTTCTGTTTCATATTAAAGCTTCTTTTCCCAGTTGAATTTTTGTTCCCAGATGCCAACAGACCTAATTTTCTAAGGACCATTTACAAAAATAGTAAGAAATGACAAACCTGGGCTAATTTATCTTGGGTCACTTCAAAGTATGTTTATTTTTATGCCATTTCAAATGCATAAACAAACGGATTAAAGGAAGTGGCTTTTTTCAGTTAAATTTTAGGGGTTTCACAACAAGGGGTTTGGTATCTGCCTCAACTTTCATTCCTAGCAAGCAGGAGTTTTATTTGTTGTTGATTTTGAATTTGTTTCAATGTCATGTTATCTGCTTCTTCTGTTAAGGGACTAGAATATATCAACCGTCTAAACACAAAGATGACATGTACCAGGTAAACAGTAATTCCAAGGCAGAAATACATTCAGATGCCGATAGGAAATATCCTTTTAACCAGTTATATATTCCGGCTTCAAAGGTTAGCTAAAAATCTGTTAACCATGACTAGTAACATATTTTTTTCAATAAAGAAACAGCGTAAGCTGACAGAACGTGCAGAATACGAGGCTAGGCCATATTCCACGTTTGGGATTTTATTTTAAAGTAAGTATAGAACTGTAGTGTCAATTCTGTTTACAAAAGGCTGCTCAGTCAGTTAAAGTCTAAGGGTCAAAATAAAATTAAAAAATTAACAAGGGTCATTATAAAATTAACAAATTAATATCAACTAGATTGCCCAGCTAACATCTAATTAAAGATACTTGACTTGAGAAGTTTTCTTTTCAGCAAAGAATACTGCAAATTCTCTTTGATGCTGCAGTGCTGGGCTACTTGAAAACAGGACGGGAGGGGCTTACCCTGTTTTTTCTCCTTTTTGGTTTGAAATACTTTTTTCTTAAATTATTTTACTGCTCACGAATCTTTGAAGTCATGACTCATTCTCCATCATTAACAAGACGGTCTCCTAGAGATAGACTGAGTTCAGGTTTGAGGACTTGGAAGGAGTAAAAGAGACTTATCTTGGGCTCTTAATTATATTAAGGGACAAGGAGACCCTACAAGTTTTTGTGCCTGACGATCTTCACGGCAGGGCAGTAGCACCTCTCTTGGGAAATCCAGCTCTGTCACACTCAAAGAAAAGGGGCACCATCTAGTGCTTTTTTGGAGGAAAAGCTGCTAATACTAGTAGGGGTGTAGCGGGGGGAGGAACGCACCAGGGGGAGGGAGAAGAAATGACACTCCATTTTTTTCAAAAGACAAAGAAAACCTGTTGGCCTGTTTCATCTTCCATTTTGAGGCACTGCCGTATTTAGCTCCAGGCTGTAAGTAAAAATTGTCAGCTCTCACAAGGTGGAAGGAAGGAGTCCCAACAGCTAAAATAATATATACAATTTAAAATGGTCGGGGGGCTGGTATACAGACATTATTCTGCTTAATAGGTATTTCTTCTGCCTATTCATACACTTAAGCATTTCCCTATCAGCCCTTTTCATTATACACTCTCTCTTTTATTAATCTAAAAGCAACCCCTTTTAAGTCATTTTCATTTCATTGGAGACTACACCGTGCTGTTAATGTTCCTGGAAATGTTCTTACAAATAATCTGTCCAGAGTTCACCCAACATAACAAAGAGATTCTATGAAAAATGATTTGTAGCACAAAATCCTTTACAGTGCAATAAGATCAAGTTAACCACTGATGCTGCTAGGAAAAAGCTTGGGAAGTTTTATCTGATTGGCAAAATAGGTTCATATCTGAGTCCAGGGAAAGAGTGCCCTTTGATAAAATTTCATAGCACTGAAGTCTGATTATCTGAATGATTTTTGAAACCTCTTTGAAATCAACTCAGGGAGGCGGGGGGAATATTCCTTTCTGCTGTAACTTGGGAAATAGATGATTTTCTAAGAATTGTGAAATAGTAGCTCAATATTGTTTAACTTACCGATACTATGAATTGACAGCAATTGTGTTAGTCAGACTAGTAAGTGCTCGGTCAAAATAACCACTGTTCCAAAGGCACATCTGCTCCTTGGGAGCCCCAGGTTGGGGATGTTTGTTGTGAACCGCAGGGGCTGCCGCCTTTCAGACCCCCAGAACAACCACAGCCCCACAGAGCGTCAGAGCTCAGGCCGTGCTGAAAAATCAAACGCGCTGATGTCATGAGCAGAGCGCCAAAAGACACACCGTTAGGATCGGTGCTCATTTCTTTTCACTTCTGGGCCACAATCTTGGATTCCATGGGCACTCCAAGCTCTCAGTCGACTGTGTTGTGGTAACAAGGGAATGTCAGACCAGTGTGTAAGACTAAATAAACAAGAAATATTTCTACTAGAATAGTGCTGAGCAAAGCAAGTATGTGGCTTGATGAGTAATTCTCAGAGGGAAACCTATCCCAGGAAACAAAAACAAAAATATATTTTATGTTCCTATAGAGCTTTTCTGACAAAGTTGATCATGCCTGTAAGGAGACCTCTCACAAAAGAAAACACAGATGTAGAGTTAAGGGATCTGACAAAGAGCAGGTAATAGGGGAAGAAAATATCAGTAAAAATGTCAGATTCCCAAATCCTAACCACGGCTAGAAACAACATGCAGGTCCTGGCAACCGTTCAGGAGTGCTCTGGTCTAGTGGCCTGACCACAGGCTGGGCAACCACACTTGGGACACACTTGGTCTGCAGCCCTCAGATTTCAGCACGGCAATTCAGGGCCTGCCTCACAGACACGCTCAGCTTCCTTGTTTTCTGGTGCAATCAGGATTTCTGCTGTTTGGGCCAGGGGCTGAAGTTGCCTCACCTTAGGCACCCGTATTTTCAAATGTTACTATTTAATCCTTCTGTGCCTCAGTTTCCACATCTGTAAAACTCGATAGCTATGCTTACCTTGCATGGGTGTCAGGAAGATTATTTCAAGTCTCTGAAAAACTTTGAAAAGCAGAAGCAAAACGAACTGAATTTACGTATTATTTGTCATTTTTTATCCCATAAAATGCAAGTCAGACGCAGCCCAGACTGTGAACTATAACAAAATGTTCACCTAAGCCTCCCCTATGGCTCTGATGCCCAAACAGCTGGTGAATTCAGCATGGGTTTGCAGAAAGAAGGCAACTTCCCCACCTGCTGACCTGGCAACACCGAGGGTAAGTGGAAAGTTAACATCTTAAATAATCACAACCTTTACATACTGATTATTCTATCCATTTCCATTATATTCTTTAACTGAACTATCAATGCAGCTTACTGTGTATTTCTGATGATTAAAAAATCCCTTTTTAATAGAAGAATCCCTGAGAGGAAGCTTATTCTATTGGGAAGCAAAAAATTATAAAATAAATATAATAATAAAAACCTCCCTTTGGGGTTTTCCATGGTACAGAATGTACCTCATCAGATTTCAGGCAGACACAATCCTGCCTTGACAGGTTTCAGATCTTCTAGAATTGATCAGATGAGCCCATTAGAAATGTCTACACCAGTTTCTTTCAAAACTTGTATTTGAAGAATAATGGGAGACTTTACCTATCATATCCCTTTTTTAACAAAGCAGCCACTTGCCTCCCATGTTGGGTACCTCTGCAAACTCCTAATGCATCTCCAGGTTTCCTGTCTGAAGCTTTCTTTCGCCTGTTCTAAGTGTGCCATTTTTCTCTGGTCTTTGCAGTCTCACTTTCCTGAACGCTATAGTTCAGTGAAACCCTCTGGTAATGACAGCACTGGAGTGATAATGTACTTTCCCGATTTCCCGTTAATAGTAGCACTTGATCCAGCAATGGGTGCCAGCTCAGCGGCAGAAAGATGCTTTAATATTTTCTAGAGGTAAAAAGACCAGTTCAATCTACTGCCTTGGCTAACTCAGCAGTTTCGCCCTGTCTTGGCACAAGAATGAATGTTTTAGTTAAAACAAAGCAAAAAGAAAAACCCCCAAAACCTTGGTTTGCTCAGTTTCATGTGAAAAAAACAAAGTACAATTGCTTTTTTCTCCCTGAGGAAATGTGTGAAAACTGCATAATGTGATGAAGGAGTTAAAATAACCGAGGGAAAGGAAGGAAAAGAGGAGGGGGTGAACAGCAGCATTAAAAAGGAAAGCGGTTTGTTTTTCTATTTTAGTAAGAGACACATAATCCCAGACCATCCAACAATACGTGTATCCTTGCCGAAGAGCTGCTGATATTCTACATTAACCTTTGATAGCGAGAAGTGTATTACCCCTACTGTTTTCCACAATAAATTATGTTATATCTGGCATCCAAAGCGCTAGGAAGTGTTCAGCCAGCTGGAAGCACCAGATTGGCCCAACATCCCTAACGTTCAGATTATAAATAAAGGGTACCTCATACTGCTCGTGTAACAAAAACAAGCAACGCGGAGGAAGGGCAACTTCCCCCCTGCCCACAGAAGCAAAGGGCGTCAGTTGGGGAATGGCAGAACAGGAATTCAAGAGGGCAGGCTTTCTGCAGCGAGATGCAGCCCCCAGCACGCCAAACCTCCGGCAAACACAGGACTTCAGGCAGAGAAATGAGACTTCTCCGCTTACATCTTTACCGAGGGTTTGCACGTAAGAAGTGCCAAGGGGAAGTATATCTGGCTCTGCTCTTCCCAGATGGTATAACCACACAAACACACGCTCGCTCATACACATATCTTCCCACTCTGTAGGCAGCATTGCCTGTTCTCTTCCAGCCGTGAAAATAATTAGCTGAGCCACAACCTCAGTTTCAGAGGATGTGGTCAAATGTGCCACGGTGCAGGCTTCTCCCACGCGCTCTAATCGAAGGACATTTTGGCCATAAGTACATAACGGCATTGTGATAAAGGTTGAGGAAAACCCTGCCTGTTATGATCTGGAAGGTGAAGATATCAACTAAGAAAAGAACAAAAGATGGTCCCAAGACTCAAAACCCAACGACTGAAAATGCCTATAAATGGGCTTTTTGAAAAGTTTGCAGCCGGTCCAACTGTTCTCAAGGAAACCACTTCTTTAGCTTGAGTGGGAGCACAACTGAACCAGCGCTGAGAGCTGCTAAACCAACTTTGCTGCTGGAAAAATTAACCTCATCTATTTATTTTAAGGGCTAGACTATGGTGGTCCCTGGTGAGGATGTAATGGGAAGTCGGATACAAGGAGCTGTTCTCCTCACCACTCCTTTTTGGTAGGGGCTGGCCACAGCTGCAGTCCCTGTGGTCTCCTGAGGGCAAGAATTAGCCCCAAATTGGTATATTCCATCTTCATTACTCCAGCTATTATATAAACATGGCTATACGCTTGCTTACTTAAGCTGAAAAATGGAAAAGAGGAACTAAAATTAAGCTTAATAGAGCCGGACAGAGTATTCCCCATTTACCTTGCCCTCACCATAGCTGCTTCCCCGTTCTGTCTTGAGTAGGAGTTTTCTCCCACAACAGCACTGTTTTTCTCTTCGCCTCTCTTCTCCCTTCCCTCCCGTTTTTCTTTTCTTGGTGCCCTCTTCCCTCCCGTCGTTACCGCTGCTGTGGCTGTTTAAGTTTGCCTATTCAACATGCAGCTCGAGATTCCTGAAAGAAGACCCTAAGACAGGAGCTCTCCCTCTCTGGTCTGTAACACTGCAGGTGAGGGCCCTGAAGAATTGTACTAACGATAGAATTTATGAAATTTTCAGTGTTTTGTCATGGATCTTATGACTGAGAGGAGCTTGAAACTGGGCAAAGAAATCATGCACGGCTGGCAAGACATCTTTCAATGTCTACCCATCTATCTCTCTACAGTTGGCCTGTGCCACATTCTGAAAATTTTCATTTAATTCCCCTTTAGGCAACTGAGGCGCTGCCTGGAAAGGCTCTAATCTGTTGGGTTTTGTTGCAGGCCTGAAAGGGCTGCTGAGGTGAAACATATGCCACAGAATAAATCAGATGCCCTGATGTATTTCAGGAACATGTAAGTACTTGTGCTCCTCAGGGGGGCGGAGGGGGGGCTAGGCTGAACGCAAGAATCACACGCTTGCTACTGCCTTTACGTCCCAGGTTTAGACCTCTCTTACTGTAAGAGCTGATGCTCCCCGCTCAAAAGGTGGTTCGTTCAGATCCAGTTGTTGCCCCCCCAAGAAGATTGTTTGGGTTTTGTTTAAAGAAATGGTGCTCCATCCCAAAGAAATAGCACAGATCTACTGTTTTTGTCTAAGACTTGTACCAGTTTGAGATTTGTGGAAGAAAAGAAAGACTCAGAGCGAAAGATCTTAAGAAAAAGAGGGAGATCTGCAGCACTGCTTCCATGCTTTCTTTTCACTGTCAGGGACAACATACTGCACAGCTTGTTTAAGGATTCTGGATAGTGTAGTCCCAGCAGACGTTTCCTGTACTAAGATGTATTCTCATTAGAGTCACCAAAAGGGAGTATTCAAAACATTACTTATCTGCACATAATCACTATATCACGCCATGTATCCTTTATTTTAATTCCTACTTGCTTGCTAATTACCCACCACACTTAAGGTCTCACAACTGCTCTCCTTTCAGCAGCTTTGTTTGCAAAGTGTCTGGCAATAATCTCCCAGCAGTGTATTATCATGCCCTTTTCATCACACTAGTTAATCAATAGGGTAATGACCTCATATAAGCTAGTTCCAGGACCTAGCCATGCCATGCTAAATAAATGAAACAAACAAAACTGCAGGCTACACGCCTTCTGTTTTACGAACCTGGACATGAACCATTTCTGCATTAAAACCCATTATAATATATAGAAATCGCAAAGTCTTCACATCTCTTGCCAGACAAAAAAAAAAAAAAAAAAAATTCTACAGTACTGTGGGGAAATGGCTGGTTTCTTTAAACAGACATAATTGCAAAACATGTGTGTTCTTGGTCAAGTGTTCATAGGAAGATTTATCCTGATAACACTGGAAACAACCCTTTCCCCCAGTACATCACGTCATCACTTTGAGGACTGAATGGTGACCATCACAGCTAATGGGATGAAATCACATGCAGCACACTTCCAAAACAGAGGTTGGAACCAACCTTCTTTTCAAAAGGATTTCTGTTCTAGTGAGCAGAAGGAAAGCAGCTTCTCTCCATTTCCTGAGCTGTAAACTTACAAAGTGTGATTCGCTTTGATTTTGCATCCCATGGCTGGATTATACTCTGTCTAATAAAGTGCATGTGAGATGTGTTTAGTAATGTGTGAACTCTGGAGCATATGTAGCATCACTCTAGTGCGGCGATTCTCTTGTCCAGAGGAATGGGGGTGATAAATTGGGTCTGTCTGCTCTTTTAAACTACCACTTTTCATAATACTAGGAAGAATTTAATTTCAGAAAACCTTTTTTTGGTCAAATTTTGTTGTAACTGGACAACAGAAAGAGAGGAACACAACTGACTAGCTGGCACACAGAGTGAATGCGTATCCTTCACATTCTTGGGGAAACCAGGGCAAAATATCCACAACAGCACAGAAGTTTCGCCCCACGCAACCTCTGACAGAATGGCTAGGACCGAAAATAAGCTGTCTTCATGACACCAGCACAGCTGGGGAAGGGTAGTTCGACATCTGGACAGAGGACAAGGGTGTGCTAGAAGGAGCATAAACCACATAATTTTGTGTTACCACGGCAGTATCACCACGCGCTGCTTTCACGTGAACTAAGACCCGCCCCCAGGAACAGTGTGAAAGAAAAAATAGTATTTTTTAATCCTGTTTTATCCCTGATATTAACTGAAGACAACCTTGAGACAAATTCTTACTGGAAATTTTTCACCGTACCAATGCCACTTACATTCTTTTGGCACTTTCCTTTTAGGTGTGTTATGAAAATGACAATGTGCCAGTCACCCAAGCTGTCGGCACCAGCTAAAATCTGTTCTGAGGCAGAGTAATTTACACTTGGATGAACACCTCCCAAGAAGTAATCACATAAATACCTTCACGTTGAGATGCAACTCATTGCTGGTTAGGTAACTCCTATAATGAGTGTTAAGTGTGATCTGTCCCAAAGATCTGAAATGGTTTCAGTGCAAATATTCTGTTAAGCTGATGGAGATGCTGGAGTGGTAACTATGCAGCGTGCCTGTGAAGCGCTTGCCGTGCTACAAGATATTAGTTCTGGACTATAAAACTGCATTTTTGGAAAATATTCTCTCAAAACATCCCATACGACACTAGTCTAGCAAATTAAGAACTTAAAACCCCAAACATTCCCAGTCCCTTAATGAACTGTAACTCTCCAAGTGGCGCATCTGGTGGTCTGCCCCCCGCAAAACTGTTACCTTTACTTCTGACGCAGAGGCAGATGTAGAATAGCAAAACATGAAGGAATCAATAAGACTAAGAAAAGAGAAGAAAGAAAATTCGAGACATCTTCAACTGAGGCACACTAACCTCCAACAGCGGGAGGTCACACTAGAAATTAACTGCTTCCCTGATATTCATTAGGACACTCAGAATTAGTCAGTGTAAATATCATTGTCGGGTAACACCATCTTGCCTTCCCAGCAAAATCTGTCCTTGATTTACCCAGGGAGAAGGACGTGTCATTGAATTATTTCTCTAATCCGTCTTTACAGAAAAATAACTGCTCTTATAATTGGTGACGTTGCAGTCCACCATCGGTTAGGTACAAGAAATCCTCATGCATCTTGTGAAAGGATCCACTTCTACAATGGCAACACATCTCTCCAACAGATGATCAGGGGTGGCTGGAATGAAATATGGGGTGCTACTCAAAACCCAGCAGAAGGATCAGGGTGGACAGGATCACAATGACTTCCTGTTACAATTCACCGCTTTCGTACCAGGCACTGGTATGAAATTCGTACAAAATAGCATATTGATACTTTAAACGCCACTGTTTTTCAAGTTAAATATTGACTTGAATGAACCCTCTTGCAAGAGTATCTCTTGTCTGTCAGGTAGAGTTTCAAGCTTTTGGGGAGTCTCCTTGGCTCAGGAAAGCACCATTATGTGCATCTTCCCCTATCACTTTTGTTCTGCAAGCATCCTTGTAAGATGAAGGCAGAAACCCTTATTCCAGAACATTATCCTCATGCAAAAATGTTACATAAAAAAAATAAAAAGAATTGGTTTTCATCTCTTACCACATAAGCGGTACAAGGTCATAGCTTGCCCTTCAGCCCTGTAAGCTCCTCCGCAGTCAGAGGGCAATGGGTCACTACAGTCTCTCTGTTTACTTCTGGATGTCTCTCTTTTACAGTGAAAAAGGAAAGAGGAAGAACAAGAAGAACCAAAAATGTGGTGACTTTTCCATAGATATTTAAAGTCTTTTAAAACATGCGAGTTTGGAAAAAGAAACACACCACCTAATACATTTATGAAGCTTTCCACTTTAAGTCCTAAAAAAACCCACAAAACCCCCCCAAACAAACAAAAAAAACCCCAAACACTACCTTACCCTCCACTGTGAAGATTGCAGGACTTAACCATATGGGCAGGCTGCATGGGAGAGACTTCTGAAGATCTTATAAGAGGTGGCTCGAAGTCATCCTGAGACCTACTGCTGACTGATCAACGACTGCAGGAGCACCTCAGAGAAAAGTCTACCTGATACAGATGGGGTGGAAACAAACAAAAAAATCTGAGACATCAAAGCCTCAGATTTTTCACAATTTGGATGTGTGTCAATATTAAAGGGGAAAAAGTAGGAATTTGATAAAAAAGATCTGATAGAAAAGCAAAAGAGGCATGTAAGTGATAACTAACTTGATAAAGAACTAAAAGGCATAATCAAATTAAAGCTGATCCACATGGGTTTCTGGAAAACAGATCTTGTCAAGCTAACCTGATATCATTTTCTGATGTGATTACAAATGGGACTGCTAAAGGCAACCATCTTGATGGACGCCTGTAAAAGAACTGGCTCTGTACCACACCATAGTTTGACTGAAAAGCTAAGGAGCGTAAGAGATGGGATTCATCCACAGTAATTACAGCTGTCTAAAAATCTGGCATCTTGTCTTAACTTCTCCATGTTTCCATTATAGTCAATGAAAAGAAAAAGGTACTGTCGAAAAGTGATTTATGACTTTTCAGATAAGTCCACTACATTTTTTCTGTGAAGGTCTCCATCTCTCTCCATTGTCTAATAAGAGCTTAGAAAACTACCAACCATTAGAAGATAATTTTTGGCTGGCTAGAGTTAGATGTGATGAATCAGAATGGCATCTTAAACTACTTAAAAACTACACAGCAGATACATCTAAGCCATCATTACGGGACTGGGGAACAAGGCAGTGGTATTGAAATTGGTTATTGCCTCCTAGAATATCTTTCATTTTTGTTAAAAAGCAAATATATTTTTTCACGATATTGGAAGATGACTAGAAAATGGAAAATAATGAAGAAAACAGTTGGGCTAGGTGAGTGTAAACAGACATTATGTACTTCAGTATAGTCAACAGGAAGGCCATGCATCGAGGAAAGAGTATAATGAGATGGACTTAATGAGAGAGGACCCTACTCTGGGAAAAAGAGATCCTAAAGAGGCGGCAAAGATTTGGGAACAGAGGCCATGACAAGTAACCAGATTACTATGAATTTCTGGAGTAGTGCAGTACCAAAAAGCTGCTATGCTCACCAGGTGTACAAACAATAGCAAATAGGAGCAGGGAGGTTACGTTATCTTATTTGGCATCAGTGAAATGACTAGTAGATTCACAGAGTTCACGGTGTGGTTTTAAGAAAGACTATGAAAAATTTCATGGACTATGAGGAAGCCAGGGGAAAAATTATGGTATTAGGAAACATGCCTTACTGCAAGAGACTCAAGGCCCTCAATCAATTAACTTATCAAAGAGAAAGTTAAAGAATGATTTGATCACAGCCTACAAGTGCTTACCACAGGGAACAAAAATTTGATAATAGAGGGCTCTTCAATCTAGCAGGCAAAGGCAGAACAAGATCCAAGGGCTAGAAGTTACAGCAAGACTAATTCAGTCTAAAAATAAGGTGCAAATTTTAAACACTTGGGGAAAAAACTTGAAATAACTTGCCAAGAACTGTGATTTGTTTTCCACCACCAGAAAATAAGTTTTAATCAACACTTGGCCTTGTTACAACTTCATACTTCTATTTCTAAGCTTATTAATACATTCGTTCTGAGAACCTCAGAACGTTATTGTGGAGAAGAAGAATAAATGTTGTAAATTGGGAAGCGTTCGCTGCAGTACTCATACAGAGCCAAGAGATTTCATTTCCATTTGATCACCAAGTCACAGACCCTCTGCTGTGCAGCTTGCCTAACTGAAACACCTTCTTACTACTCCACACTATGCAAACCTTTTTTGATTAATGAGCACTAACTCAAAGTAGATTGCACTAAAATTAGGAAGCAGGAAGAAATCATAATTTGCAATTATCCTTCGCAGAAATACCTCAATACAATGCTTTACAGTCATTTTAGGCGTACCATTGTTTTCCAAATGTAAAGGTAAAACACAAATCACAACATGGTAAAGATCTCTCAGTAGGCAATTAAAAATTAATCAGCTAATTAGATCAAATGAACAAGAAAATAAGGCTCAGGAAGGCATCCATTCTAATTAACATAATATTAACTTACAAAAGACTTGTTCAGACAACAAAAAATATCATCTTTATTTCAAATATCAAACCAATCAATAAAAGGAAACAAACAGTTAATTCTTACCTTGTTAGCCCCGTGACCAAAGCCAAAAGGAAATGACAGTAAGAGTGAGACAACCGCCTCTGCAACTGTTTTCATTTCTTATTACTTCTAATCTTGTTAAACTATTTGAATCCACAATTTAAACTAACTTGTATTAAATGTATGGGGATTCTACCTATATTGTCCCTGCTCTACACTTGCTGCGTCTCTTAAGAATCTTCTAGGTACTGAAAAATAAAACTAATGAGATCCTAAGTCTCACCTAGGTTTCTCCTCAGCTAGGTGACTCCTAACTAAAGCACAGGGCTTCACTGTGGAGACGGAGGATGTTAAAATAAGAAAAAAGTGGAGGGATTCTTAAGTCTGTGTCAGGGATGATAACATATACTCTCAAGGAAGGAAATAACATTATAGGACACCTTATTGAATAAACCTGACTGGTTAAGCGGAAAAGCTCAGGCAATCAGACAAGGAATTGGGCATGGTTGAACCTAATTAGATAGATTGCATAGATTAGAAATATCTGTAATTATAGGACAGTTCCTAAAATATTTTTTCAAATGTCAGATTACTCCAGCGATGATCAACCACACCGACCTTCTGGTTGGAGTCACAGAACATAGGACACTGACTTTTGAGTGCTCCAAGCGATTCCTCAGCTGGGACAGGACCGGGACTCCCAGCACCCCAGTGCAGCAACTAGGCCGACAGTTCCCAGCACAACCCCAAAGCACCGCATTTTGCAGCCCCTCACAGATCTCCTATGTCTTATCCAGATCCATATTACCCAGGGACCCCTTTGCCAGGCAGACACAGCTTCCCTGCCTGTCTTGTGACACAGGCCTGGTTTCGGAGCCGTTGCTGAGAGCTGCGTGGGACAGAGTGCAACAGGCCAGCCTGGACACGACTGCGTTATTTACTTCTGCGGGGTGAAAAAGAAATCTAGAAAGAGTGTGTAATGGTTTAGAAGCAGGCTTTGCAAACCAATTCCACAATGAATGTATTTCACTTTGATCACCCCTTCTAGCCCATAACAGAATTGAGGCAGTATTTTGCTTTGCAGAAATTAGTACCTTCAAGACCTGCAGTGGATTTATTATTTCTGCTAGGGCTTGCACTTCCTTTCTGATCCACTGCTGTAAAATCCAGAGGGACAGAACAGCGCAGAAAATTACTGCGAAGATGTAGTGTGACATAGGAAGAGTCAGACGCATTATGTGTGAACAATACGACAAAAGGAAAAGCCATCTGAAAATAAATGAAAAAATTAATAATCAAAAGGGTGTCTAATTCTTATTTGGGCACTTGTTTGCTTACTCTATGAATTAGGACCATCAGGCCATGCCGTATAAAGTTGGAAAGGACCCTGGGCCCAGAACTCAGTCCTGCTTGAGGAAGTTGCCAGAACCGACCGTTCCGGGGAAAGAAACAGTGCCACCCGAAAACAAGTGAGGCATCGGAAATGTAATTTTTCCTTTGCCTCATTCCTGAAACTAGTGCTCCACATCTTGAGGCCAAACCTCCATATCCACTTCCACGCTTGGTCTTGTCTCTGAAACAACCAATACTGGCATTAAGTCACACAGGGCAAACGGTCCTATAATGTGGGCATCAGGTACCGGTCAGAGACTTCAAATCGTTGTGCAGAGACGACTAAACCACCATTGGGAGAAAATAACTTCCAGTCACCCCAACATTAAAACCAGCACCGGTATACGCTGCATAATGAGAGTCACACACGCACATGGAACAGAGAGACTTCATTGTTATGCATTTCCATGTAAACTGTGGCTTATAGTTAATGGGATACAGGCTCAAAGGATAATGTATAGAATTTATAAAACGAAAGCCTCAAAAAAAATAAAAAAAGCGCTTAAGTAACAGAAACTGTTTTTTCAACTGCAAGCCGTGAACACTTGACATAAAAATAGTCTATGCAGAAATCGCTGAGTATGTTGGAGAAAAACGGAGAACAACTGCACTTGGAGAATTTCACACTAGTTTGATCACTGATTCTTCAGTAAGCTATTTAGGACCGCAGGCTAAACGCTCTCCTGGAACAGATGTATCAATCAAGAGCTAAGCCTACTTTAAATAAATAAACAGTGCCTATTTTCTTCTCCAGAATGCCAGAGCAAAAAACTGTCTTCTCTGACCATCTACTGCTTTGTGTTTGGAAGCTGACAAAATACACCGATTTACACCGTAGCATGTGAGAGTTTTAGCAAGTGTAGATCTCAAATACAGGTCAGTATTTGTCACTGATGAAAGAAATAATCTACAGGATATAGAGTAGATTAATATTTGTCAGGCTTTCCAAACAAGCTGGAAGCCTATTCTTTCCTGTTCTTTAAAGAACTCTATAACTTGCTTTCTTATACGGGATAAAAAAAAATTCCAGAAATTAAGAGAGCAGAACAGAAAACCTATTTCTCACTCCTTGATAGCCCGGAGCTGTAATACAGCAGGATCAACAGATTAAAAAAAAAAAAAGGAAAAGAAAAAACCTTGCTGCTGTAATTTCTACAAACAGTTTTTGATCCTGCCCTTATTTATGTCTTCTCTTCCCATACAAACAGTAAGACAGCAGAGGGTGCATCTTAGCTGGGAAGATCACCCAAGATGCACGTCCTCCTTGCTACAGCAAACAATGATAGCATGGCCACGAGTGAAAAAAAATAGTGAAAAGCTCTGAAAGCTCCTTGGCAGCAGGGCCAGATGCAGCAAGTAAGTGAGTGGATGGGGATGGCTGCCTCAAGACTCCTCCCGGTCATTTTCCTCAGTCCAAGACTACCCAGTGTGAGGCAGCACAGCGCAGAGATGCCTGCATTGCTGTACCTGTGGAGAAGAGTTCGAGCTGCCCCCAGGCAGCAGTGCGCCGAAGCTACTTGGCCCAGCTAAGATTGAAGGCAGAAGTTCTACCACCAGCAGCCTCCGCAGTCTTGCACAACCATGATTCATCTCCTCAACGCAGTTCACCCTGAGCACCGGAGAACAGCTGCGGAATTAAGCCTACATTATAATAAATACCTAATAGAAGGCCCTCCCGGTGGCTACCTCCAGCTTTCTGCAAGGGGCCTGCACCTCCACGGCTTTCTACAGAGCGCTGTGACTTGTAGCCTGTTCATTGCCTGACCTAATTCTTCTAAATGGCTCACCCATTTTGGCTGACAATTCCCTCTAAATGCCCAGACACCAAGCAATGGAAAATTTCCTTTAAATGCCAGTTAATGAGCAATGGAAAATGTCATCACGATGAAGTTATGCAGGTACTTAAGTGCTCTGCTGGATCAGGCCTTTGTGAGCTACGTTATAGTCCCACGTTTGATGAGATTTTCTGAGTGTGATAAATAAAATAAGATGAACTTCTATGATAAGAGAAAAAAAATAGATACATGTAAAATATTTTTAAAGCTTCTACGGTTCTGGGATGGCATGGTGGAGAGAAAGGGGGAAAGAGAATGCAAAAGCATAAACTAGGCTATGCTTGTGTAAATTACTCTGACATTTAATAACTCTCTCCTAAAAATTCTCAAGCAAGGCTACTTCAGATATTTTTAAGGTCATGTATCATTTACTGTCTAGGTCAATTTATGCATCAGCAAAAATTGCTGCAAACCCTTCTGGACAGCACTTTAAAAATAAAGGTACATGTAACTGTTTTGGCCATATTTTCCTCACCAGTTTCTGCTCTGCGAACGTTTCACCTTGGAAAATTAAAGTAACATTCTGTAATAAGTGAAGTCAGTATGATATTTCAAGGCAAGCCAAGGACAAGCTTTATAACAGCGCTATCAAAATGCTATTAATAAAAGCAAAAATACACACACGATGCCCATGTTCCCCTATGGATGGAAAAAATTATTGCCCATTAAGTTAACATTTCAGATACCCTCTCAGTTTTTCCTAGGGTCCCAAAGAAGGCAAAACCCCACATATCTCTTGCAGTGAACTTGTATAAACTATCTGCTATCATGTGGTGCTCTATTTTAGTAAACACTCCAAGGCTTCTTAAGAGAATATAAGGATGAATAGGATTTCAGGGGGGAGGGGAAAGGCAGAAAGCTGTGGCTAGAATATTCTACTTCCAGAGCTAATATTTATACCAGTGTCTTTGTTTATTTTTGTTCGGGTCCACGGGGTTGCATTTATAAATGCATCTTACATTAAGCATCTAAATTCGCTCCCCTGTTGATACAGTTCCCCTCACTGCCATATCCAATGGCCCCCGTGATTATCCCCAGGACAACCCATGCTAGAGTGAGTAATATTATCCCCTTTTGACAGAGGCGAAGCCAGACGTACCCGGGGATGCCTGTGCGGCACCAGGCAGCGCTGCACACAAACACCCAAGCCATCTGGGAATGGGCAAAGCTGGCCAGAAGGTATCAGGCACCTCGGTTGTTTCGCTCAGTGCCCCTTGGCACATCATTGCTGAGCCACACTCTGCAGAAATACACCACAAGGCTGAGGGCACTCTGCACCGTGGCCAGAGACTCTTCTTCTCAGGACCACTCAAAACTTCTCCAGAACCGTAGACTAAATGCAGTAGTGTTATAAACCTAGATATATATTGCTTTTGTTCACAACCAAAGAGAGACAGGTTCTCACAGGTTTGGAAAGCCTATGGCTTTTCTTGAGTTAGAAGCCTAACTGCAGGAGCAGAGAGACTGTGGCCTGTTTGCCCTGTTTTCTTAGGTACTTAATACAGGTGGCTACCCAGCTATATACACTCTTTATTTAACTGCTCCTTCCCTAGGAGAAAATAGATTTATGTTTAAAGAGCCATATAATTGTACTGAGCAGTAGAGTTTGTAGCCACACTATTTTTTAAAACAAATTATCTGAGGAACATGTGGCTTGGAGAATTTGTCTGTTCACCTGGTCTGAGGTGAGCAAAATGCACACACACGCGTTTTCATTGGAGACAAATTATGAGCACATGTGTGTGTTTTGCTTACTTCTTTGTCAGTCCCTAAAAAGAAATCAATTTTGAAATGAAAATGTAGTTTGGGAACAACAACAAAACACAAGATAGCTCACTTTGAAAATGTCACAGAGCATTTTAAAACATTCTGGCAAAAGGCAGTATTTGTCAAATTAATTTCATTATTTATAATAACTTCCACCCTCTCACAAATCTTGATATTTTCATTGAAATCGCTATTATTGATTTTCCCTCTTTTCCAGCCTTAACAGGAATGAAAGATGAACTATAACATTAAGTCACTTCTCTTTGTTAGTTACATCGATGCAATGTGTTAGATATTTTGAAAACCTCACTAATGAGACATACTCTTTCCAAGATAAAAATGCTTACTTTAAAGCTCTGTGCTCAAAGAACTTCAAAAAGGAGCCTTTTTTCACTCTCATTTTCAGTACTCCCATTACACCGATGGGAAATTCTTAGGAAATTTCTCAGATCTTCCACATTTATTTCATTTCATTTTTAGCTCCTTCTCTCATACAATAGTAACAAGTTCTCAGGCAGTTTATAGTACTATTAAAAACTAAACTAACTTTATTATTCATCCAATCTCCTCCATTATTTATCCCTCTTGATTTGAAAGTAGGACTCACAACTGCAGCACTAGGAGTTTGCTGCGAGTCCCTGGAACACAGCCTCACCACAATTAGCCATTGATCCAGCTGCTCGTACCATGACAAGGGAACGCAAACTCCCTCCTCCTTGAGGCTACGGCTCCACAGAGAAACCCTTCAACATCACAGACATCTACCACTACATTTCTTAACTTTATAAACAGCATCGGCTCAGAGCTAAGTTCTTAAGCTGCAAAGAGATACACACACTTCTATTCATTAGGAAAGTGAGGGGGGGGTTCCATCATGAACCTGTTCTCAGCTTTTCTGTACATGCACATATTTTTTTTCCCAACTTTTCGTAACACAACTTTGCATACGCTTAAGTTGATGCAACAAGATCTCTCATGCAGAACTAGATACACGTTAATTTGTTGTTTTTCAAAATGCTTTTACTGTATGAATGAGTAAAACCCCACTAATGTGTGAAAGACCTGTGGCAAATATTCACATTTTATGAATGAGGTTAGTGAACAATAAGCTTGGAGAAAAGAAGCAATCAAAGGCGGCACTGCAAAATTCATAGCACTCAGTGAATATGACAGATGTCACTTATTTTTAATTATTGATGACAGTATTTCAGACTACGCTTGTTAACATGCAGGAGTATGAAAGCAGACCACTTCACAGTACCCGGCTGCTAAGAGGTCACTAGAAAGTGGTAGGAGACATCAAGATTTTAGTAGCATTTTCTAGTAAATGTTTTGATTTCAATGTTTTGATCCTTCAAGTTTTATCTACCACTACTGTAAAAAGGCAGTTTATTCTCAGTATCCATTTTAACGGAGAACAATGAGCAATTAATCTACATTGTGCCTATGGCATAAAGAGTCCAGGTAAGCCGTTTCTGTCCCTGCATGCTGCATACAGCTTTTGACTACTATATTGAAAACCAGTGGTCAAAAATGTCATACTTTCACCACACTGTACAAATGCAAAGATCTACCCCTGTTAGAATAGCAGTGGCCACGTTCAGATATCTATGGTGGATTTTGGAGCCTTATTCTTGACCCATTTTTTCAGTCTTGTGTCCAATTTAGATTTGATAGGTAAGACACAAACAAGCTGATTATTCAAATGTGGCAACTTTCCATGATCAACTGTCATACTTTAACCATGTATGTAACACAGTTTCTCTGTTTAATACATAGGACTTAATTTTTTCCTTCCAAAAAAGTTTTCTATTGGCTTTAATTACACTCACGAGACCGAGGAAGTGAAAAAACATATTGTTTGCCTGAGGCCTCGGGTGGAAAGGCGGCTTCATGACTCAAGGAATCGCTCTTTGGTGACTTAAAAACTTCTCATACTCCCGATCCTAGACTGAAATCCACTGCTCACGTCTTATAAATGAAGTGTGATCCCAAAGTACTCCAAATTGATTAAATTAAAACCAGGCAGGCAACCAAAATACAAGTAGTTCACTCCTTGACCTATAAAAGTAATTCACTCCTTGACCCTGTATGCTTGGTAGGTATGTTTATACATTTACATTTAGTGGCTCGGGAAGGAAATATCCACCTTATGATGTAATACATACATGTGTTTGCATTTATATTGTTTTAAATAATGATGTAATATCACAGTCCCTCAGGAACTGCATGTTAATTTCTTACCTACCAAATTTGGCTTCCGTAAGTCTCTTTTTGCCAGCCCCAATTCCCATGCTGGGCCGAAACGGTTTATGCCTGTTAGGGCTTGTTTTCTCTTGAAGGACACTCACCGCACACCCCTTTCCTGGGCCCTGAGGGCCTCAGCAGAGACCTGGGCCGCCGCAGGGTTGGCGGGATGGCGGCAGCCAGTGTGGGCTAGGAGCCACTGGAGAATTAAGGGCCGCCTCAGAAGTACACGAGACCACCTCAGGGACACGAGACCCACCGGAGGGCACATCCAGCCCCTCAAGCGACGGCAGATTCGGCTTTTCCGTCACCGGACTCGAGGTTTTGCCCCCATTAAGGCCGAGGGCGGCCCACCGGGGGAGCCTCG
>VXAK01006132.1:318717-374184 GCA_013399435.1 Arenaria interpres
CATCCCGCACCGCCCCGGCCCTGCGGGAAGGGGCTGCGCTTGTCCAGGAGTGAGGAAGAACATCTTCCCCCTCCACCCCCCCCCGCAGATACTTAGAACCCACCGAGGACGCTAACCCCCTCGAGGAGAGAGAGAGGATAAAGCCTGGCTGCGCTAAGCGCCTAAAGTTAGAAGTATCTCCCGAGATGCTTCTCAAGCAGCAATCGCACCTTTTAAACTGACTCCTGTGGGCTTCCACGTCTGCAACGCCATTTCTAAAGGGCAGGGGTGACTCGCTGAGGTCCACCTAGAGTGTTCAGGTCACTTACTGACCCTCTGAGACAGCAGCGAGCTGGTTTTGAATAGCTATATCCCTGCTTTTGATGGTCCTACCTGAAGGCCAGGTGGAGGCAAGTACAGACACAGGTAGGTTGGGACCCAGAACAGTCTGGGAGCCCATTAAAGTTGTGTCCCAAATCAGAGTCTGGGTGAAAGACACAGAGGAAGCCAGGATACAAAATATTCTCCCATATAGGTATACATAGTTTTTTTTCTCTTAACATAAGCTGAAGCCTTTGTGCCCTCAAAGTAGGAGGATCATCCTTACCATCAGATGCTGAGCACGTAGCTGTCAGTATCACGTGTTACCTCTGGTGATGTAACTGGAAGAAAAAAAAAAAGCCATATTCTGCATTATATATACAGTTGTGAACAACATTCCTGTTGTAAGTAAAGAATCGTTGATGAGTGTGAACTTGATTTTTCTTCTTAAAGTTCCTAAAGCATCTTTATGCCTTGTTGTCTTGTATGTTCGAAGTTTTTTTGGCCTTTTATTTGTGTTTTACTAAGGATCATCTTTCTGTTTACACAGAGTCATGTTTACATAAAACGCCAAAGAGGTCGTTGAGTAGGAAATCCCGAATACCTACTTTCAGCTCTCCTGTTAATGACACCGATATACAGCAAGAAATATTTTGGGATCCTCATTCACCAATTGCACACAGACTAGGTAATGCTAACGAGATCCAGACTTCAGTCACCTATTTGAGGAATGCAGTGGGGCTGTACAAAAAGTTACCAAATTTCTTGGAAAAAAGTCCCTTTCTGTTATCATGGTGAGGTTGTTCGGGTTTGTTTTCATTAAAAACCCATAAATTCTTCAAAGTAGTGATGAATCGAGTTCTGATTTTAGCACATATATTTGAATTGTTTGAGATACACTGCACTTTATAAATCGAATTGTTTTGAAGTTTTTTTGTTTGTTTTCACAGGCAATGGAAAACCCAAACAGTCTACCAGTAGATGCGCAGTAGAAATTTCAGAAATTGTTAATCGTATTGCTCCTCAGGTAATTGTTACTTTCTAATCTCTGTGTGTGCAGTCATCAAACAGAATAGTGCTACAGTATTCAGTTTTAGTGAAGGCTCAATTTTAGTTATAATCTCTTTTTACATGGTAAGAATCGGGTGTACAGAAAACATGTTCATAAAACTGGATTGAATTAAAATCATAAGCGTAGCATTTGACTGATTGCTCTTATGAGTCACAGATGTTTTAAAAAAGGATGTATTAAGAAAGTGGACTTGCAGCAGCTCCATTTTAGAAAGTTTTCCTTTCAGAATACAAGTTGCTGCCCCGCTCTTAGGAATACTGTTGTGTTTATTTATCCTTAATCACTCATCTGCTGAAAGGTAAGGGTTCTTCACATACTGGATTTAATTGGCAGTTGTTTTTAAGCATTTTGAATGATCTGGAATGGCTGCTGAAGTACAAGAACAAGACTCAGATGAGAGGGAGACTCCACAATAAAATAAACATAGTAACATTGCTTCCTTGTTCTAAATAATTGCCTTTTTATCCAAAGACCCATGCTTTTGATTTCCCTCCCTTGCTGTAAACCTGATGTCCACAGCCCGGAAAGTGAAAATAAGATAGTGTTGGCTTACTGTTTACCTTTTATTAAGTGCAAGACCAGAACCTGTTATTCCTAAACCATTTCTGTAGTATTTAGCTTGCAAAATATGCCTGCTGATTTGACGGTGCCGTGTAAAATGTATTTGCTGCTTGACATATTTGTGAAAAATTATACTTAAAAAATGGAAAATCATTGATAAAGGTTGCCGCTTTCTGCCTTTTAAATGATTACAGCCCCGTCCTAAATGTAAATAATATCAGGCTGGATTTGCAACTATCTGTTGCTTGTGTTCTTTTTTTCTTGAAAAAAATAAATCAAAAAAGAAAAAAAAACCCTACCCCAAACTACTCTGTTAGTAAAGTTCAAATGACTTTTGCTGGCTGGTGTGCAGTAATTTCCCACATCCAACATTTGGCTCTGGCCCTCTCCACATTTTACCCCTGCGGTATTGTATTTCTTTGATTTCAAAATTCTAATCCAAACCTAAACTTTGAAGCTCTGAACTAAGTTCCTTTACTTTCTAAACTTCACCTAACTTCGGTTTAAAGGCCAAACAAGTTCAAGCTCCTTCTTGCATATATGAGTTGTCATGGAAGAAGTCAGAAATTTTTCCCGGAGGCATAGAGAGTATGATTTTTTAGAATTCTCTGGTCTGTTAATGCTACTTTAAGAGGATAAAGACAGTGCATCTCGACGAGCTCCTTAGTAATGTACTACAGTAAACTAGATCACAGCTTGTGAAGTGAATATTGCAGAATATGTGTAAACCTGAAGTAAGTAGAGTACTGGATTTGAGCACCAAAGTAAAATTCAGTTATTTTAATTGCAGTTCCTGGTTTAAATTGAGAAATTAAAGTGATACAATTATCAGTAGAAAATGTTGCAGTAATCTTGCTTGGCTTGTATTGGTTTAGGCCTGTCTGTGGCCTTCAACGGATTTGATCCAGTTTAATTGATTTAGCAACTTATAACTAATGTGGGGTGTGTGTCTAGTCCAATCTTCATCTGAAATCAAATTGCTAAGCATTACAAATCTAATCATTCAGGATGAAAAAGCAGCCTGTAATGAAGGCTCCCTTTTAGGGACATGGATTGGTGAGGACGCTATTCCCTGCACACCCGGAGTAGTAAAAGTGCGAGCCAGGACAAAGTTAAGTTGTACGAGGTAAGTTACGGTTTTGTTTTGCCTTGAACAGCTGGGATTTCATGAAAAAGGGTATGTGGTGTTCCTTTATGCAGAGTGAGCTATGTAATCCTGCACTAGCATACTGAATGCTTTTAACTTTGGGCTTGTTATCTCTTCTTAATGGGGCATTTATTGGGAATTACCAAAAAGATTGCATGCTGACTGTGCGTTGAAGGTCTTATTCTCTGTAGTTCTTAAACTAGAGAATGAACATCTCATATGGTCGTGTTATTGAGCTTGGCTAAACTTTCTCGGTAGGTCTGACCTTCTTTTCTGTTTTTGTTGTTTTGTATTTTGGTTTTTGGTTTTTTTGTTTTGTTTTGTTTCTTTGATCTAGAGATCTTAAAATAAAAATTCCTGAAGAGGAACTCATGAAATTGGCTAAGGAATTTGATAAAAATCTAGTAGAGCTAGATGCTGTTCAGGAGCAAGAGAAGCTTGGGCATGACTTCATCCAGACTGCCTCAGAGTCTGTAAATAATTCTAAAGATGAAGTACGGACGAAGAACCTGAAATCACTCCTTGATGAAGTTTCTGAAACAGATACCGCTCTGTCTCTGAAACCAGTTGGACAGAGCACTGGTGTCCCAGCTGCAGAGCCCTGTCAGTCCAGCAGTCAGAAGTCTATAGACCTCGAGGCTGAAATAGCCCTTCGTGCTCTGTTTGACTGTTCTACCCAGAAGTGTAGTGGACAGTTGAGCCAAGAACTATCAAGTATTTCTTTAAATAATAGTTTCCATGAAAATAAAAGCACCTTGGAAGAGGAACACCTTCCTGAGCAAATTAAAGACACGCAACGTGGTAATTCAGAGGCACATCAAAAAGATACTCCGTGTGCACTAGGAAGCGTCCCAAAACCTGATACTCGCACGTTGACAAAAAAAAATCCTTGTTCTTTGAAGACACAGTTGGTGGCCCCCAGTAAGCTTGCTGGAGGAGTTAATGATGATTTTGATGACTGGGATACAGATTTTTTGGCAGATGACTCTTTCGTGATGCAAATAACCCAAAACCCTGAATTGATAAGTACTGAAGAAGCACCACCAATTCCTACAAATCCATCTGCGCATGGTTCCAGTGATGCCAGCAGAACAAAGGAAAGAAGCGGTAGTTGCAATTCAGTAACTTCTTTGGGGAGTGTACACAAATCTAACAGTTTGCAGTTTTCACCTTTGAAACATTCTAGTAAAAACATGCAAAATGTTGCAAAATCTCTTTCTTTGCAAAAGCCATATAGTAAGAGAGAAAACTCAAAGGCAGAGACTGTAGCCTTTCGTGGCAAATGTGATGTTAAGCCAGATAAAATAAATTCTAGTTGGAAAAGTGCCCAAACCAGTGATTTGAACTATATTCCTGTTTCAATGCAATTTCAAGTTAAGAATGGAAATGAAACTACTCAGCCTAAAAGCGATCCTCTTCCTCTTTGTCCGTCAAAATTCAATCCTCATAGACAACGGACTGAAAAACCTAGGAATAACACACACAATATTTTCTGCCAGTCATCCAGTGTTTCTACCAATACAAAACCTAGTGACCTAACCAAGGTGGTTAACCAAGCTAATACAGGTCACTTAAATCAAGTTGAAATACCAAAGAAATGTCCTGTGTCATTTGATGACTGGAACGAACCGAAATTCTCTGATGAGGTATTAGATATGTTTTGTGAATCCGATAGTCTTTGGGATGCAAACTGTGAGGACGATGAACTGTTGTATCGGGTGTGTGATGATATAGAAAAGCAGACTCAGAGCCAGGATGTTAAACAAGGAAATGAAAGAGCTAAAACTATACAAGGAGACAGTATTAATTCCAGATCAAATGCTGACAACAGCTTCCCATCATCTAAACAAGGGCTACCTGATCGCCTCTTGGTACAAAAAGCAAATGCAAAACAGGACGCGCTCTCACTGAACGACTCCTGTAGGAATTCATCAAAGGTTTCGCATGGGTTATCCACAATAGGTCACACAGCAAACTGTAAAAACGTCCCAAGTCCTCAAACTGGGATCTTGGGTACTTCTATGGAGTGTAAATACACGCTGTCTAAGAACTGTCTTCAAGCCGCGTCTGAAGATACTACAAAGGCTGTTTTGGGAAAATGCTACAGGTCAAATTCTGTGCCAGCAGCAGAGGCTGGTTCTGAAGTAAGCCCTGTTAATGCAGTACACGTGTTTAGTAGCAGGACATTAGACAGTCCAGATCTTTTGTGTAATACAGGAAAGATGCCAAGTAACAGTTCTGGTAACAAAACATCGCTTATGCCTTCAAAGTTTAAGTTCCGAAAGACTAACAATTTTCAGGGTGCTCTTCATGTAGCATCTGAAAATCCAGGGAGTCGTTCTGGCACTGGAATTGTGCTGCAGGGTTTGGAAGGAAGCAAGAATCAGGTGAATGTGACTTTGCACAGCAAGCTTGACAATAAGAAACCACCCTTCAAGAGGCACCTTTCAGAGTCTTTTGCACTGTCTACATCAGGTATTTATCTTTATTGTATCACTCTTAGACTTTCTGTTTGTTTTCTTACTGTAATCAGAACAGCAGAGAAATTTATACTGTATTGCAAATTATAATAGGCTTCATATTCATCCATTCAGTTTAGGTGGTAGTAAATGTTCTACTGAGAATTTGGAGGTTATTTTCTCTAAAATAAAATTGTCCTGACACATCTCTTGAATTCCTGTAGGATTTCTGTTTCCCATTTTCATTCCAATTCTCTGAATATTTCACACTCTCTCTCCACAGACACTCAGAATCACTAGGATCAAGTATAGGTTGAGGGCAGCACCCAGCATATCATAAATTGTTACTTAAAAATACTACTATTTTCATACATAGTAAATGTTGTAGTGTAGTAAAAGTGTAGCACAGTGGATTTGTGCTTTAATTTACAGTTCATTTTGAAAAACATTAAAAATTACTTAGCCATGATTTATAAAACTCCAGGTAATGGTGGGGCAGGGAAAGAAGGCAGCAGGTGATAATGGCATGCCAATTTTTTGGAACCTTGAATCATTGGACGTTTCTGAAAACTGGGCCTGTATTGTTGTTTGCTCTGTGGCTAAAATTACCAGGGAAATATTCTTGTGGTACCAGTCTAAATGCTTAAGATTTCCTTTCATCTAGAGGGGAGGTCAGTCACTTTTCATGCACTGGTGTTACTTGCCAGGGACATGGAGAACCAGGCAAGTGCCAGTCAGACTTGTTTTTCCTTTATCTGGTGGCTTGGTGAAGTTTTAATCGATATTAATTTTGATAAAACATGCCTTTGGAGTGTACTATATCAACCTCAGTTTTCAGGAAGGACTGTTACAAAAACATCAAAAAAGTTAATTCCTGCAAACAACCAGCCAGCATTACTTGAAGAATCAGTATTTTATCTGTGTTTCTTCCCCAGCAAAGAAGCAGATAAACGGAAAGTAACAATTTCAGATGTTAAGGGAGGAGAGAGATAACTAGTCATCCTGTGGAATATTCTAGAGAAAAAAGGAATGAAGAATAGCGTAGATTTTCTTTACAGATAAACACAACTGTCTTCGTCTTATGTTTTGGGTGAAAGGACGTTGCTGTAACTAAAAAATGGACGTTAAGTGATCCATTCAAAAACCGATATGGAATTTTTCATGGACACTTTTTTTTTTTAAAGAAGGAAAGAGACCCTTTGTTTTATTTATCCAGTTTGAAAGATTACTTGTTAAAAATCCATTAATTGGAAATTGTATAGAAACAGTAAAATTCTTGACATGTTCAGGGAGTGTTCTTGTTGGTTCCAGTGAGGTCAGGATTTTATTGTGTGGGAATTTATAGTTCTGTAACACGACACATAAAATATTACGCTTAGCTATCATGTTCTTGTCTCCTTTGCCAATTTTTATTGCTACTTTTGACCTTTTTTCAACCTTTCTGGTTTTATTTGTGTGACACCTGTACTGTATCTGACCCCTGTCTCTATACCATCCCCGTGCCCGTATCTCTGCCTAACTCACTAAATTGTAGAGCCCTTTTCAGTCTGGTAGCTTTAATTTTCTTAACCCATTGCCATCTCCTATGTTGACTCCTGATGCCACAAGGTTCACTTGAAGGGCAACCAAGTGAAATTTCCTTGAAGCAAATGTCTGCGTCCCAGTATTTTCATTGGGGGCTAGTAATCAGTAACATCACAAAGGTCATGCATCTTATCCCCCCTCCTGCCTTGGGGACAGGACAGATGAGCCATTTTTAACCTGGGTGCCTGCAATAGTGGGCTCTTGCCATAGATCTTCAAACATTGAAAACAGGTAAGTTAAAATACATATTGAACAAACTTGAAGGCTCCTAATAAATGTTCTTTATTTACAGTGTCTGTGGTGGAACAAAAAAATAGAAAGTGTTCTCAAGAAGAGATTGAAAGAAAAAAACAAGAAGCTCTCGCACGAAGAAAATCTAGAATGCAGGCATTCTTTAAAGATGCTTGAATTTGGAGTTTGTTTTGCCTGTGGAGTAAGTTTTTGGGAGGGAAATATTGTAGTGCTGGAAGACACTTTTTAAACTGTTCACAGCTACTGACGGCCAGCTTTTTCTGTTTCTCAATTTAAAAGAAATCATGACCTGAACCAATACTTTGGTGGTATTTACTCTTAATTAAAAACTTCCGGTAAATGTGTAGCCCCAAACTACCTTCTGCACAATGAAGATTGTATTGAGTTTGCATACTGTTATTTGTTAAAATTGTCTAGTCTGAAAATCATCAGGGCATGAAAGCGTTTGTATAAACGCGTAAGTAGAAGATGGCAAAACCAGACTGTGTGTGTTTTGGCTGCATTTCTCTTATTGCAAGTATTTTAATCTATCAGAAGACTATCACGTACACACAGGCTAAAAAATGCTTTCAGGTAGAAGAAAGTTGTTAAGTTTTGGTTAAAGAAAGTACACTCTAGAAAATATCCAACATTGGAAAACTAATGGAAATGAACAGGATTTGGAAAGTGTGCTCAGTTTGTCTCCATTACCTTGGGTAAGAACTGTACATAATGAAGGAAGAATTTCATATAAAAGTTTCAAAAGCATCCTGGAAAGGACATTTTATCTTTTTTTTTTCTTTTTTTTTTTAATTAGTTCCCTTATGCTATAAAATTGGACCACTTTTTTCTAAACATGTATTACCGAGCTAATTAAAAACATAGCCTATGTCATTTTACCAAACCGTGAGCAATATAAAATAGACCAGGTGAAATCTCAACGACTATGAATCAGTTTAGCCTTATGGGTTGTACATATTTTTCAAACTAAAGGCTGTTAAAACATAAAAATGCAATGTCATGTCAGCTTAACAGGGGCTGATAGAATTTTTGATGTGATAGATGGGTGCAGAGCTCAAACTGCAAAAACTGCCTGTGGGTAAGCTGCAAGATATTTTTCAACTGAGAAATGCTTATATGTAAACATGTGACACTATGAAAAGTGACTGTGATTTTTCTTTGTAAATAAATAACTTTGAAATGTACCAAAGGTTAGAGGAAGCTTTTGGTTTCTGTAGTATGTGCCATTTTTGTAATTCCTAAAAATGTAAGTATTGTATATTTGTAAATCATCATTAAACTTTTTTCCATTTTTCTAGTCTGTTCTGGAAAATACTGTACTACAGAAAGGGGTAAAAGGGGGTGAAATGGGAATTCCATATTCTGTTCTCTCTTGGTAATTTACCCAATTGTTCCATGCCTCAATTTTCTACCTATAGCGGTGACAAAATGCCTTCCCTTGATCCATTTAAACTGGAAATCCTTGGTGGAGGAACTGGTTCTACACATAACCATCGGCAGGGGAGTACTGAAATACTTAACTAGAGAATTTGCTTTTCTTGGTGCTAGTTCTGACATCGAATCCCCAAGTCCACCAAAGACCATGCTGGTGCTCAGTAAGTCTTACTTACAATTCGTAGCTGCAGCTCCCCGTCCTTCAGCCGTTGTGCAACATATGATGGGTTGGATGAGCTCACTGATCTGACTGAAAATGAACCCAGAAAGGGTGTTTTCAGCTTTTCAAAGAACTTCACCGTGATAATCCCTGTAACAGATAAAATAACAGGAAATAGCAAAACTTGCGTTGTCAAGCCTCTGCTGGCAGCGTTCAAACAGTTTGTAAGACACAAGATTTGCATGTCCATGTGACAAACCAATGTAAACCCCAAATAGTGGCTGCTGCAAAAATTCTGTTTCTCCCGAGAATGTAGTTTGATCTGTGTATCTGAGGGATCTGCTTGTCTTTGTGGTGTTCTAGACAAAGCTAAACTATGAGATAACTTGCCCGGTGCACTATTAGCCAAGAAAGGGGCAATGAAAAAAGGCTTCTACTATCAGTATTAAATATGAGAGTTATAAAACTGGCTTTTTAGGTATTGATACACAAGAAAATCTTAGTGAGAAAGATAAAAATTAGGCTTTTGCTAGGACAGTGTTCAGCTTATCAACCCTTCCCTCCCCAGGATATTTCTCTAGAAATAATTCTCTAAAGGAACCAGGATAATTTTTGTTTTCAAGGATAATATGGTTAATTACACTTCCAATTTGAGAAGATAAGCTAACCGGAAAGGAAGGCACTGTTGCGAGGGCATTTTTTTAGGAAGGTTTAATTCTCTGACGCGAAAGGACTTACTGTTAATCAGGTTTGGAATTGGGATAAATAGATATGTAACATAAAATGTAGGCTAAGCAGACGATGGCTACCCAAGCTCAGCAGACGCAGTACTACCTCCTGAATGCTTGCCAGTACGTGTCCTTTAGCACACGAGAAGTTTAAAACCAGCTTCCTGCCCTTCCAGGTGATGCTGATTCCTCAGCTCGCAGGACAGACAGGCCCTGGAGCTGCCCGCTTAAAATGCCACCACCGGTGTCCCCCTGAGAGCAGGGTAAGAATATAATGGCTGATCCTTTACCAGGAGCGTCTAACCAACCCTCTCGTCTCCTGAGCTGCAAAATAAGAGCTGAATGTGCGACGGGGGGAATGCTGTTGCCACGAGAAGCGTGGAAGGGACCCTTTGAGAACTTTCCAATTGGAGGAAGACACAAACTCCTTTAGGACCCATTAACTGGTACCTACTTGCTTACCCAAGTACTTCCTATGTGCTGCTTAACCAGATCTAAAGAATCTGTTTGCTGATCTATGTCAAACATTAATTTTGACAGTTTACAGCAAATGCATCCGTTGTCCTCCCCTAATAAACCAATCGTAGCAGAAGGGCTTTTGTTTTTTATTTTACTTTTCATAAATACCTCTTTTTAGCATAGATATTATGCTTCAAGGCCTGTAATTTGCTTCTTCCAAATAGAAATCACAAGTTCTTGGGATAATGGTTTCTTAACCGATGTTGAGACAAACTACTAATAATTTTTTGGTCACACCCTGACTATCCTCCAATGCCCCATCACACCATCTCTCAGGTGACACACAGAAGAGAGTTACTGCTTTTTGTGACTTGACCTTATTAGAACAGAGAAATAATCGCGTGTATTAAAATTAAACCACTCCTATACCACTTTCATTAGGCAAATTTGGTAAAAGTGAAAAGCTTAGAGAAATACTTTTACCCCGTACAGTTTCATTGGTGGAGTCAATGCAGGTAGAAGAAATAGCGCTCAGAAATAGCTACAAAGAAGAACAACCTCTACAGTATCAAAAATAAAATTCCACAAGGTAGGAATTGGCATCGGCAGGATGCAGACACGAGGAGTTTAACCCTTTGCCTCATTCTTCAACATCTAGATTTAAAGGCAGTGACGTGGAAGGGGTGTAGCAAGAGATGGGCTGGTGCCTCCTAACCCAGGTACAGGCATTTCAGGTGCTCCCGGGGCAGTTGGTGACACAGTTCAGACGTGAGGTGCCTGAACCCCGTTTCAGATGTGCTCAGCTCTACATCAGCAAAGGCAGCCACCTGCCTAGCAGGTTTTCTGGCTGCCCAAGTGCCCAAGCTGTGGCCCTGCTCCTTGCTCTCCTGCTCTGTCCCTCTCCTCGCCGCCGAGGCAGACCCCACTCAGCATCCCTCATGCTTCCTGCTAAGTCCTCGGTGACCCACCGATGCCACACGTGCCTCAAACACACAGTCTTTTGTCTTGGCTGCTTGCAGTAGACAACAGATCTTCATTAGGAAAGTATCTACATAATTTTAATTAATTAATACACATGTACGCATAAGAAGTTTGGTATTTCAATAGCTGACATTTCACCATGCCGCCACACTTTCCTCCAGGCAAAAAAGACCTATACAAATAGTAACAACAATCTTAAATACATTCTAAATTAAATTATGACTGTCATGTTTCATTATAAATTAATCTCTGACTGTTTGCTTAAGCACTCATCTTCGTTTCATTCAGAGCACAGTAATTTTTTACACGAGCAGAGCAATCAGTGGGCTTAAGTTTAAATGTAAATGGAATTCCTGTATGTCTCTATACCTGAGTGTAATTTGTATTCCACGGATATCGACGCATTTCACAATGAGTGATGTTACTTGCTAAAATCCAAGGATTGTCTTTTTCAAGTAAAACTGTGGTGGTTTTTTTTTTTTTCTTTTAGGAAAGGCAGATATGATCAGGTAAAGCATCCATTCATCATTATGCTCCTTATCTGTATCTAAAATGATGCGTTGTGGAATATACAGCCATACATTCTCACCCTTCCTGTTCACGCCGGTGAAGGATCATGTTTAAAGCATTTGAGAAATTTAGTAATATTGGGTTTTTATTGTGTTAGTTGTATCAGATTTTCAGAGAGGCCAGCATTCAGCAGCTCTTCAAATTTTGGCCTATAAGGCATAATTAATCTTAGGGCTGCAGTTCAGGAATAGCAATGTAATCTTATATCATGTGTACCACTTATTACATCTAGACCTTTACACCCAGGGGAATAACATAGATGAATTCATTGATTATATCTTTTTAAGCCTAAAAAGAGCTACAATTTGTCAGGAAAGAATGGCTGGAAGCAACAGATAGTGACCTAAATAGTAGAATTCCAAAGATAAAATGGAAGAAAATGAACACAAATGCTTCATTGTCTGAGAGCTGTATTGTCTGCAACACACTCCAGTGAATCCAGTGTTTGTGGAGGAGGCCAAGGCAGATATAATCTGTGGAGCTAAAAATGACAGCCCGAGTAAGGAGCCGTCGCGGAGGAAGCTGGGAAGGCTCCGGCAATTGTGTTGTAAATCATAACTGCAATATTTGCTCAAAGCTCCGGCTCCTGCAGCGACGTACCGCTGCTATTGTCAGAACAGTCAGAGAAGTCCTGCCTCATAAAACACTTCAGGATATCTAACGTACTGTTCTCGTGGAACTGCATCTAAATTTCTGTGACTACGGTCGGGTCTAACGTCAGTGTGGGCACGGGCAAACCATCCAGGGGCTGATGCTACTCCTGCAGCCATCTCCTACCAGCGCTGGAGGTAATGGAGTGACTCGGGTGAATAGAGAATCAAGCCCGTGCATTTCATTACTGTTACTTCAGTACATTCGGGGCTGCACAGGGAGGAGTGTGGCCAGTAGGTCGAGGGAGGTCATTCTCCCCCTCTGCTCTGCACTGGCGAGGCCACAACTAGAATAGTGCATCCAGTTCTGGGCTTCCCAGTTCAAGAGAGACAGGGAACCACTGGAGAGAGTCCAGCGTAGGGCAACAGAGATGATGGAGGGATTGGAGCATCTCCCTGATGAGGAAAGGCTGAGAGAGCTGGGGCTCTTTAGCCTGGAGAAGAGAAGGCTGAGGGGAGACCTTATTAATGCTTATAAGGATCTAAAGGGTGGGTTGAGGGAGGATGGAGCCGGACTCTTTTCAGTGGTTCCCAGTGACAGGACGAGGGGCAATGGGCACAAGCTGGAACATGGGAAGTTCCACTCCAATCTGAGGAAGAACTTCTTTGGGGTGAGGGTGGCAGAGCCCTGGAAGAGGCTGCCCACGGAGGGTGTGGAGTCCCCTTCTCTGGAGATCTTCAAGCCCCACCTGGATGCCGTCCTGAGTGATGTGCTCTGGGCAGCCCTGCTTTGGCAGGGGGGTTGGACTGGATGATCTCTAGAAGGTCCCTTCCAACTCCAACAATTCTGTGAATCTGTAAGTAGTTCTCATCTCTAGCACGTAAATTTAGTAAAACAGCATTGCATTTATCAGAAGTTGGTATTGTTTATGCGTGTTTTCAAAGTTTTTTTGGGGGAAAAAGGTAGCGTTTATGCATACCTTTGAAAAGCCGCAGTTAACAGCTTTCACCTCAAACAATGTAGTTAACAGAGGTGAGGACTACAGGATTTATAGATTTCCTTTTTAATGAGGTTGTCTGCTCTTTGCAGCCTGCCCTCGCCGAAGGAAAAACTTGATTAGGTTTTAACCCTGGAAAATTAGGACCCAGGTAGACATGGGAATGAAGCTTCACATGCGCTGCCACACTCTCTGTGAACAGAAGGTGTCCAAATTAAATATTGTATTCTAACTGAGCATAGCAATTTAGGTTTAGGGTTTTTTTTTTCGTGGTGGTGGTTTTCTGTTTTTTGGCCAAGCAGGGTGGGATGTCTTACACACCTAAAGCTGAGCATATATTGGGCATGTTTTGCAGAATCAAGGCTGTAGGGCCAAGTGTCTAAGGCTATTAAAGCACCTGGAGAAGTTACTCATGGGGAATCACATTGGTGATTCACACTGGTATGAAAAAGAGCTTGATGAATAGTTAGTTTTGAATATCCCATTGGATACTTAGCTCCATCTTTGGGTGTCAGAGATCTCCAGAAAGCTGAACATCAATGAAAAAATAATAATGACATAATGAGAGACAGAAAAATGTGTTGTCCAAGGTTTGCATAACAGTTTGGAAACATTTTAGCAGATGAAGTGTTAATACTTCCTTTATCAATAATGACTTGCAAAGGGGTTTGTTTTTTTTTAATTCGCTCTCATGTTCCACAGCAAAAACCTGAAATATATGCTTAGAAACATGACAAATTTGAATTCCTGTCTGCCTGGTTGCTTCTCATAGGCTACACTGTACCTGGATAGGGCCACATGTTTTTGCAAACTCTAATGCTGCAAAATGCAGATGACATTAACCCTAATAACTATTTTGTTATTAAATTTGAATAGATGTTAGCGACAAATAAATGAAACTGAGTTCGATAGAATGACTACGCTTTCTATATGACTTGCTTGATTTTCAGCATGCTGAACGCTGATTTAATGCCAGACTCCCAACCAGTAGTTAGAAAGGGAAAAAAAGCTAGGCTTGATTACGGGCTGGGGACGAAGTCTCACAGACTCATTTCCTTTACAGTTTTCTCCCAGGTCGCAAAGGTTGACCTAGGCCCTTCACAGAAGATCGCCACCCAAATCTCATATGGGCTTTTTTGAAACTCCTCAGGGCTTTTTTTCCTCTCCATCCCTGGGTGACCGTAATCCCTCAGTGTCTGATGTGGTCATCAAGCTGCTCTGTGGATCTAACTGGGAATCATCTCCTATTAAGGCTTCCACAACAAGCAAACTCCTGCTCCAGGGAGACTGGAGCTATCTACTAAGTTTCAAATTTACACTTACTTTTAGTGAGATCTTCAACTCAGATATTTTCCAAGACATAAGTCATCCACTCCTGACATTTAAGGATCCCAAGTTTGATGTGTTAAAGCTGTAGAATCTGTAATCTGTGGATGCGGGGTGGGGGAGAGGAGGGAATACTTGGGCTGCTTCTAAAGGATGTGCAGGGGGTGAGAACAGCAGGTTCGTATGTGCTGTACAGCAAATCTAGGTACGGGAAATTGCTGAAAGGCTCCACATCACTGACAAAAAATTTCTAGAGATCAAAAAAGTCTGAATGCACTGCATTAGAGTGCCAAATCTTGACAACGTAACACATTAAAAAGAGTCTGCCCAAGTGACAGTTTTCTAATAGATAACCATAGAGATAGGAAGGGAAGTTGGAGGACAGCCTGTAGAAAGAGTTATGGAGGGGAATGGAAAGAAATTTGAAGATGGTTTAAGATAACGTCAATCGGTGTAGACCAGATAAAGACAGACCCTTTTTCATTTTCTTGAGAAAGTCTGAGGCACCAACGAAACTAAATAAAACACCTGTTAGTTATAAAAACGTCAAACAAGCATACATTTGGGGAATGGAGAGATTCAAACATTCATGAAAGGGCAAGAGAGATTCTTGGAAGACGTGGCAGATCTATTTGTCATCTCAGCAATTTGCCTGTCTGTGTTCCAGAAAAAACACAAGCACTGAAAGTAATCATGCTTGGTTTCCTACAGACTAATTAATGGAGTTTCTAAAAGTACCAATTGAACTTTTTTGGTTAAGTCCCATAGCAGGAGAGTCCACTCTGGATTCTCTAGGGATGAGAATGAATGCACACCTCAGCTCTTCTGCAGATACAGGGACTTTTTGAGACTGTTCTCCTCCATCACTCCACTCACTTTCGTCAAACTTCTGAAAAATACCATTATTTTTTAGACTCTTTGAAGAGCTGACCCTCCTCTCTCCCACCCTACTTGGTGAAATTTCCCCATCCTTTTCATTTAATGGTACCTGTGACGGGTTGAGCACATACAGGAAAAGGTTACTTCCACCCTCCAAACCTGCCTAATTTTTGTTACTCACTAGTCTTCCGCTTCACTAATTAATCAATAATTTGATGTTATTTCTGACCTAGGAATGAGAAAAGATGGGAGAGGACCTGGGACTTTCATTCCTTGACAAGCCCTGTGTGGGACGCTGTGCTTTTCTCTGTGTCGTTGTCGTTGCTCAGCTGCCTTTCACTGATGGAAGCCACTGCCAGTCTGCTTGCTCCACGTGCTGCTAAAACCACCGGTCCTGCCCTCCTATAGATATGTGTGACTGTTTTAATTAATTTTCTATACAAGACTATTTATCAGCTACAATCAAGAAGTAAATCTATTTTAAAATGAAGCTAGCTTCAATATTTACTGCAACTTAATGACAACTTTAGACAAGAATTTAATTACGTGGAGTCAGCATACCATATATATTGTAGGGATGTACCATGGGACTTATTTTAAAGTGTAATTTAGAGTATAACTTTTAGACTGCTCCTCAAGATGAACTTAAATCAAAATATTTCCACTGATGGAGCACATTCTTCAAAACTGATTACAAAAGTAGCCACAGTACTAATGAAGGCTTACTGTTATTTTATGTGTTATGGCATAAATGGCTTGCAAGAACACTCTTGGGAAGTTGTACTGTAATTTAATATTTTTAAAGCTGAAAAATACCAGAGAAATATTTTTTCATGAGGACCTACTTTTTCCCCTCAGTATTACCTACAAATACATCTTTCAGTGGGACAGTTTTTTATCCCTTGCAATTCACATCCCACGTCCAGAAAACACATTGCAATGTCGCCCTGGGCTCTGCAGAACCAGCCTCCGAGGAGGAGCAGACAACAGATGAGGGCTCTGGAGACCCCACAGCTTTTCCCCACCTCCGACTCACTGTCGGCTTTGGGCATGCTGATCTCCTGGGGGTTTACAAATGCCAGTAATAGTTTCCTTCTTCACCACTACCCCATATTTTTTTTTTTGGCCGGCACCACTCAGGGTGCTGTGCAGAGAGGGAGGTGCTCTGAAATGTCTGTATTTCAGGCCCTCGCTGTGAAAATGCCACACGACCTTTGTGGCACAGCTGCGTCCCACCGCAGGGAGATGAGAATTACCTCTGTGAATACAGAGAAACTACCCGTGTTTAACATTCTGGCCATACAGCAAAATTCTTATTTACACTGACCTTTTTTTAACTGCAAGGAGTAAGACCTGTTGCTCCGTGACAGTACCCGAGGCCTTACCTACATGAGGCTGCTGTTCAACTGTTTAACAAACTTATTTCAATAAAAGAGTGGCTGACACCGTTCCCTGACTAAACCATTTCTAGCAGAAAAAGCAGGTAAATCAGCACAACCCTCCTGGGTAGATGAGGAGCTGAGTTTATTCAGGGATCTAACTGCTTAAAGACGCAGGCCTGAATAAAATGGGCTATGCCAAAACACAAAGGGATTTTTTCCCTACCTAATTATCCCGTGTGGCCACTTTTTAGCGGACATTATTTGGAGATCTTCATTTCGGTAAAAACAGCTATATTGCAGATCATTATGGCACCATTCTGTTGTAAGGTTACGCCAGGCATACGCTCAAGGATGGTTCTACTTTACAGGTAGGCGTGCTATCTCCTAACTGCTCCAAAGGCATCTAAAGAAAGATTTACACCCACCCAGTGCCGTAAGAGCTCCACGGGAACTCTAACCAGCCATGAGTAAATAAGGCCCATAACCAAAAACGCTGAGCAGCACCTCAGCTGGTGTAAATTGTCACAGCTCCTCTGTGGAGCTGGGGACACTTGACACAACCGGAGGATTTGTTCCTCTGAACGCGCAGAACGTTGACTTCCAAAACATAAAATGTCCTTGCGCAGCAGGAACGCACAAACTTTCTTTTGAGCTCAGCGGGGAACTTGTGATTTCTCACTCCGGCCCCAAAGGCGTGCTTCCCCTTTTATTGGCCAAGATGGGCATTTGCAATGTTCTACTGGGTAATGGAGAGATGCCTTTTTAAGTTCCTTTCTAAGGTATATTCTAAACATGTCTGGAAAAATTTACTTGCAGCTGGAATTACCCTGGGTAAGCCACATGGATTTTCAGTGCTCGTAGATAAATACAGGAGCGGATGGCCATCCACTGCTGTGCTGAAGGGGTCATGGCGCTCGATTAGCCCTGATGAGGCCAGGAATTTGCAGTAATTAACTTGCACTTAAACCAAATCATATAAACATATCCAAATCAATTTTGTGATGGAGAGGGCAGGGCTAGGCCCTGGCTGCCAAGTGACAGCATGCTGGGCCTGTTGTCAGCACACCAGCTGCTGTGGGAAAGGAGAAGACAGAGCCACAGTGGAGGGATGGTGGTCACCTTCAGATTTTCCAGACTGTAGATTTTCAAGACTTCTAGGAGAAGCCTTGAACGGACTCAAGAGTTCAAAGCTGGCTCAGAACTGAAGGGCTTCCAAAGGAAAACCTTTCCTATTGCACTCTGTAAGAAAAATGGATCAGCACAATACATGGGTTACAGGGCAAGAAAGGTGAGACAAGGAGGTCATGCAGTGACCCCAAGCATTTAATTTAATCTGGTTTCCTGCAGTGGTGGAGCTTCTGGTAAATAAAGGTTGTGGCATGAAAGCAGGCTGGAGATCTAGATCTGGATCCTTCCTTTCATTTTTCTGCAGCTTTCACCACTTAGAACCTTCAGCTCTAGACCTTGTCCAAACTATACCATGATCCTGACACAAAAAGAGAGCCATTTGCAGAACACAGGATTTATAGGTCTGACCTGAAGTTCATAAAATCAAGGGCAGTCCTGCATGAATTGGAAAACGCCTCACTTGTCTGCAGCACATCTGGACCCTTGAGTCAAGATCTACACAGCCTTTAGATCATGACACCCAAGAACGCAACGTTTCGTAGCACTGTGTGGCACTATCTACTCTCCCTGTAGGAGAGAGAGTATTTCTAATAGTCTCACTTACTGGTCCACACACAGAAGTATTTCGTCCTAGGGAGTTTGGTTGTCATACTCTTCAAGGACCCCTTTTAGCTTGGCCTTGTGCATTAAAACCTCTGCTAGACCGAGAGAGAGTTGGAAGTTTAGAGGTGAGTTTTAATGAAAGGTGTCAGGAAGCAAAAGGAAAAATTGCTCACGGATGACAACAAAACCAATGCTTCCTGGTCTATGGAGCAGCACAGCAGAAAGTACAAAGAGAGGGAAAAAGGGACAGAGGAAACCCGTAAAAGAGAAGAATGGGAGCAGCAGTCAGCTAAATGGAGTGGAAGAAGAATGGCAGCAGAACTCCAACCCCTTTCACAGGGTTTTTTAATGGCTTGGATTTCTTATGGCAGGCAGCAGAAAATGGAGGAAGCTGCTGGCTGGTGGAGACAAGGTGGCATGGGCAAGTAGCGTTTTAGATGGAAAGGAGGAAGCAGGGAGATCCTGCCAGCACTGTCCATCAAGAACAGAGATGGTCGTAGCATTTTTAGCTTGCGTTGATGAAAAAAAATCGTGACTGCCATCACAATAGGGAAGACAATCGATGGCAGGAGAAGGGGCAGCAAGGTGGGATAAAAGATGGTCTAGGAGACAGCCCATGTAATGATAGAGGAGACGAGGATCTGAAAATCAGGAAGAAGTGGTAAATAACTAACCTTAAAAGTCAAGCTAATACTGAAGTGTCAGGTGGATGTGCAGAAGCAGATGGTTTTGAAAGTCCTGACAAGAACATTACTGGCAGGGGAGGGGAGTGACTGGCAGAGAAGGGCAACTGCACTGAGGATTCTTGCAGCGATACCTCTGCGAGGCAATGGGGAGACCGAGTGGCAAAGGGAGGCACAAAAAAACCAAAGGAGCTGTCAGTGAAGACGTATTTCCAAAGCAAATCGGGAATAAGAAAAAGAGGGGATTACAGAAGCAAAGTGTTGGGAGGGAGAGATCAGCAAAGAGAAGGGCAAAGATTGTCCTCAGATGGAGCCAAGTGCAGGAGCCGGAAAAGTCTTCTACTAAAAAATCAGAGAGAGAGAAGCTACTTAGAGGTGGGGAAAAAACAGCAGCTTCTGAGAACGTGGAGACAAGAGACATGAGGGTATCAGTGGGCTGTTAAAAAAGCAGATTGAATTAAAGGAATTTCATTTTTTCAAGTCAAAGTAGCAAGAGGATGCTTGAAGGCAGAGGGTCTAGAAAACAGAGGGGGTTAAAAATACACAAGAATGGAAGACGAATCAAGAGATGACAGAAAGCAAAGAACTTGCACTGGGCCTGAAAAGACATTATGATCAAGTATGAAGAGAAATAAGGGAGCTGGGGCTCAGGGAGGACAGTACAAGAGGAAGCTGGAGGTCTTCTCTGAGCTTACTCACTCTGTCCTTTAGGAAGAGAACTAGATCCTGGCAGGGGAAGGATGAAGGTCAGCAGAAAAACACATTTTATCAGTCATGAGCAAACACAGAGGGTTTGAAGCTCCCAGCCCAGTATGAACATCTGTATGAGAGGCAGTTCAGTCTCTGGAAGAAGTCCTGACCCTATTAAAGTCAATGACAAAACTCCTGTTGCCTTCAACAGAGCCAAAATTTCACCTTGTGTCTATGGCCACTCCACTGAGACTTCCAACATGAATGCCAATTAGTGCCAGTTTCAAAGGTGACATTCGTGACACGGATACGCGCTCCACTGGGAGATGAGCTAAGATTATCAAATTGAGTTTGCATAGACCAGTAAAGGTAAGTGTGACATTCCCTGTCCTAACAATCGACTGAGGCAAACAGATGCACACACAGAGAAATAGCTGAGATTTCAATACTTCCAAAGGAACTAAAAACGGCATCGTTATTGATTTAAAGAAAAATAAATAAATAAAGGAATTAGTAACTCTGCCTGTGTGTGGCAGGTCTAAATGAATCAATTAGTATGTAACAAGACATGCATAAAATAATCTTTAATTAAAAAAAAGAGGGGGAAAAAAAAAAAAAACCTTTAAAGGGTAAATTGTCTCATATTTTAAATTGAATGAATACAAAAAAATGACCTGAGAATAGTGGATTACTGCTTAGAGGCTTTCAGATGCTAGACTTACGCGACAGCCGCCATTAGCACATTCAGATTAATAGTTCAACAGTAATTGGAATATTAAACAGAACCTGTCACTTTGATTTCGTAAAATATGCATCTGAGTATTTTGCTGAATACTGGGCTGATCTGAGATGTAAGCAGACGGGATGCTGCAGTACTCAACACAGTTACTTTTTTTTTTTAATTTGCATGTTGCTGTTCTACATGCCTGGATCAAAACCCATGCAGCCACTGTATGATTTAATACACGATATCAATTCAATCTCCCGATAACAGCGAACCCCTCCCACTTTATAAGCCTCTGCAACACACCAATTTTATAAGTAACTCTACGGTGAATCAGACCTGTGGTTTCCAATCCTACTGTTCCATTTATGAGTGTAAATCTGGGCTAATCCACTGCCGATAGCCTTGATGCTGTGTCTTCCCTGGGTTTTATGTAGATCAAAATCTCTCCTAACGTGACTGATTCCAATTCTACACCCTGCTCTATTATTTTCATATAAACATTTAACCTACACTGTTTAGTCGGGTATAATAATAGCTTAAAGGAGTAAAGGAAAACCACAATAATACACAAACTACAGTAGTATATGCTGGGGAGCAGGTAAGCCACGTTTCAGCCCCTAAAAGATTCCTGCTTCAAGGCGAGTCTGTATCTCATTCTAAGCTGGGTTCTGAATAAATATATGATCGTATCAGGAAGTCACCACATCGCTTATCACAGGCGCACGCGCGGAGGCAGCCATCGCTGCGAGCAGCTGAGGGGATGCTCGGAGGAGACGGGGGCTGGCACAGCAGAGGGGTAGCAAATCCAGCTCTGCGTGTGGAAGCCTGCACATCACCTGCTCGCCTTGTACCCAGCCCTGGGAAACGCACTAAATCTTTTCATGTTCCACACGCCAAGTTCATCAACAGCTTTAAAACAGAGCAAGAAAGACACTTCAACTGTTTCCCATTATGTACGATAAAAGAAAAATTAGAATGAATAATACAGTGTAAACTCACTGCTCTTCTGCCACTGTGTGGAAATAAGGCTTGCTCAACACCTTTAAAGCGTAAGCCTGTCAGATGAGCAATCCCAACTGGAACAAAATGAGCATTTCCCAACCTGCATCACGCTGCCCAGATGGGCTCTGCCTTTGCTCAGCGTGCAGCCCTTCCCAGATTTCAACCACAGTCTTGGGTGAAGATCACAGGTGGAACACAATCAACTGGTTTGATACCACACCGGTGTCAAAGACAAAGGGCACCACCCCATCATGAGCTACCCTAATGCCTGAAGCCAGCTCTGAAAGACCAGAAGAACGGTGGAGGAGGAGAGCTGAGAAACTTAATAGTTTTTCATCCCAAAGCTGTGGACTAGACCCATTTTTCTTACGGAGACAACGACCTGTCCATTCCAGGAGAGAGGTGGAAGGGGGGTGCTGTGTTTGTATGTGTCGAGTGAGGAGGAGATAGGTTTAATTTATCTTAAATGTCTTTGCAATTCAAGAATTGTAGCCCTGGATCAGTTCCTGTACTAACATGATTAGCAAATATTGACTTTTGAGTACAATAATAATGTGTCATCTGAAACCCTTGATAAGTAACTTAAGTACTTCCTTAGCTTGCATCTTATTAAATTAGATGAGGTACGGTTGAGACACATTACACAAAGCCATTGAAATGAGAAATCAGACCTAAAGATTTTAGCATTGATTAAGGAAAGTCAAAAGTTACAATGAAGACGAAGCTCTGTGGCCCATATTCTGATCTCCATCCGTGGCTATGAGTACGGATTGCCCTCACTCTAGGATTTACATCTTGCTAGTGAGCTATTGAAAATGTGTTTTGGTATTTACTAACACGGATGTGTTTTCTTTGGAGTTTTTTTGGTGTGGGGTGAAGTCACTTTTTTCCGTTTTTGCAATACCGTAATTCTCACAGTTGTAAGAGGGGTAAATATTCACTACTTGTGACTTTTTGACATGCAATCCATCATTTGATTATGTATGATGACCATATAAAAACAGTTTTATGGAAGGCTAACTGGCGTAGCTTTTGAGCTTTTGAAGTTAATGTAAGGGAGAAAAAGAAAGGCATCGCCCTCGCGTGCCTGCGAATATGGTGAGTGTAACACACTCAAATCTGTTCATAAGGTTTAGTTTAAAAATGCGTACAGCAACTCAACCAAGAAAGGAGTTAAAAGATGTGATACTCCTCAGATGCAACCTGACAAATCTTACTTTATTGATCAGTTTTCAAAGGCAGTGCAGTGAGAGCACTGCACTTACAATAGACTTTGGAATGAGGAGGGGCGGGGGAGAAAAAAGCTCCAAATGTCATCAAAGCAAATGGTCTGTGAATGTTGCTTCAAAGCTAGTCATTAGTTGCCAGGGTATTTTGCCACAAAGCTTGTAAAGAGGTTTTCCTGGAGGGGAAGGTATGACAAAATGCACTTCTTGGCAAGATGACTTCTGCTTCAATAGCAGGACACATTAATTCTTGCTTGATACATAAAATTAATTAGAGGATTAACATCCTTTATGAAATTTTGCCAGAGATTTTTTCCTTTTTACCAGGAATAGACCCCAGGCCTTTTCTGTACTCTAATGAAATTGCAAATTGACTTGTGTTCAAATGATGCTTGACTAAAATGAATAATTAAAAATGTATTGCTAACAATGAGATGGGTCAGCTGATCTTTTCAAGGATTAATTAGTTTCAAGAACCATCTTTCTTATGTAACACAGCAAAGGCCAATGCCAGCACACCTTTTTTCCATGCAGTAGTTCCCCTTGAAGTCAATGGACCCATTCTACTCCCAATTATCCCAGGTTTTATTCCAGACTCAATCTGTTTAGAGTGGGTTTTCCTCTATGGCAATTCAGAGAGCAGCTATGCCTAAAGGAGCTGTTATTCCATCTACAGCTCAACGAGCCCAATTCCTCCTTTTATTAGGGTCTGATCCAAACCCAAGCTGAACTGGTGGGAGTCTCTTGTCTGTCTTCATTAGGCTTTGCATCAGGGCCAGAAGTGCGCTACTGTAAATCCCAAATACCTCTACAGAGGTGAGTAATGTCACATCAGTGTAAGATCTCTGTGACTGCAGAAGGCATAGGATTAAATCTTCCATAGGTCAACAAGTGGGTAAATGGAGAAAAGCGAAGACTAAAGAGAATAAGGAAGCACGTGTGCACACAATTGTCCAGGAAACATGTTGGGATTTGCTACTCTCCAACACAAATAAAGAGGTTCAGGATGTAGGAAAGATCACTCAACATAAATTTTTCAAAACCAGGAATCTAATTCTCAGATTTTTCAAAAGTTTAAAGTACTTCATTTCCAAAAGCACCTATGCACAGCTACTTAGCTTCCATTTTCACAGGTGTCTTAAAAAAATCCCACAGAGTGCCTATCCGTTTCTTTATACGCCTTTGAAAACTGGCTTTAAGTCCCCATTTTCAAAAGGGACTTGCACACTGGAGCCATCTAACTCTGGCTGAATGCCACGCAAAGCAACATTTGGAGGTTAAGAGCAAAAAAGCTGGGAAAACTGCCCTACTCCTGCGATTCTATCCCTCCTGCTATTTGAGTTAGTCCGTTTAGGGCTGATGTGGCACAAGTATATCACATCATACTGTGGATGTGGGTATATTTGTGCAGCGCTGCCCTATGCTGGGTAGAAATTTTCTCAGGTACTTTGAAAACTTAACCTTTAGCTTCACGTAAGGTGAGATTTACGGAGGCATAAAGGTGCAAAGGGAGCTGGTGATTAGAGGCGAGGACCCGACTGGTAATGTGCTGCTGAAAATCTCTTTCATTGATCTTTCACTTTTAAAATATGAAATGTCAGAGTTACTTCCCTAGTGTGTGCAAATAAGCGTGTTTCACTTTTTAAATTCCTTAATCACCTTGCGTGTTTGTAGAAGGTCCCTTTCTGCAATGAGAATTTCAAAAAAGGAAACCTAACATTCAATTTCAGTGTTTTCTCAAAACACTTTCTAATTCTCAGAACGCTTATTTCTACTTGCATGTTTCTGAGTTCCTGTCTCCGATGGATTTCTCAGATGTGTTTTATGTTGTGTTATGATGTTTCTAATTTGGGTGATGAAAGGTTAAAAGATACGCCTGTATGAAATTACCCAGTGGCTCTTGTGAACTAACATCATATCTTATTGAGTATGATCACTCTGTCATTTGCTTTGGCTACAGCAAAGCTTTCAGATACAGTAGGAATAAGTTGGGATCCCCAGAGCCCACTGCAGAATTTGAAGGGGGGCAAAAAGACATAGTTTCCTTGCCTAAGACTCGCGAGCCATGTGTAAAGAGACGATGCTCTGGAAAATGTTGTTTTTCTTTGGCTGCCCTTTAGTCAGGTCTTCTCACTGCTGGCATTGTGCAGAGTCAGCTTAAAAGGTGTATTTAGCATTGAGGGATTTGGTAAATACTGCTTTATTGTGCTTCGTACTCCCTACAGGGCATTCTGAAGAGATGAATAATAAGTGTGAACAGGAAGAGCAAGTTTCCAGTCCTGTCAAATTAATTAGAGCAGAGTAGAATGAAATGAGGTTTGCCGTTAGGTAGGCTGAAAACAGGCAAAGGGAATCACTCAGGCATATACAAAAATGTTACCCCGCTTCTATTATTATTGTTTTCTTTTGAATCGGATAGAAAAACGTAGCTATGTTTTGCTACCCACAACAAAACTTCTCTCAAGTACTGGGCACAGAAATGAAATAAGCTGGATGTGCAGAGCCATCCCCCTGCTGTGGCAAAAGCGAAACCTGCCAAGCGATGATGCTGCCCTTAGAGCTGCTCTTCCAGAAATGTTTCCTGACGGTTTTAAGGGAATTAGCGACACGCAAGCTCAATGTCATTTAATTCCGTAAAGACATTTTAGAACTTGACTCAGCTCCCAGCTGTAAAAGAGGCCCTCTGATTTGCCAGCCGCCTGCTTCATAATTTTCTGAGACTCGCGTTTTTCCTTGAAGCAGCCCAAAAAAGCCATTCTCGGTGTCATGCTTGGGCTCTAGCTTGTCTCTTTTCCTAAGTCTTTTCAGACAGCCATCAACATAGGAGGTAAAAAAGGGTCTGATCCAAATCCCGCTTGAGTCAGTGGAAAAGATTCCTGCTGAATGAAGTGAGGGCTGGATAAGATCAGTAGACCCTATTTTTTCATTCCCTGCCTAGACAGGAGTGATCTCTTACTGTGCATTCCCAAGCTCTGGTATGAAATGACTCAAACTCTGAGGCTACCGCTTCTCCTGAAAACTACTCCCCAGACTCAACACACCATCTGATAAGAAAATTATTCCCCCCCGTACCACAACTCACCCTCTTTACTTTGTTCCCTTGGAAAGCCTTATTTTTTATTCTCCCTCAGTTACGATTTCACAAGTGATAATTAAGAATCTAACATATTCCTCCTGCACTTTGCATTTGTACATACTTAGGTGCTTTCATACTTCCTTCTAAGTAAGTCTTTCCAGTTTTTTTTGAGCACTTTATTACTCTTCTGTGACTTGACTTCAATTTATAAACCTTACTTCTCTCTCTTGCCTGCACATGGTGCCTAGAGATGGGAACTGCTTGACCACAGTACAATACAGCAGTTATCCCCGCAGACAAGAATATTTGGGTGGGATTCTTTTGATCCTCGGTGTTGGTCACCCCAGACTACTTTGCATCTGATGGGGAGCGGGGACGAAGACAGTTCTAGGGTCTCGTTTATGTCCTCCTAAGGCAGAGGTTTAGGATTGTGTCCTAGAAATGCCTGTTTGTCTACTGGGAGCCTAGAAGGACTGGTGTGGCTGTGAAGACATCTCCCATGGACACCTCCCATGACATGATGGGAGTCAGGCCCTTGGAAATGTGCAACTGGAACCGTTGCTCAGAGTGGCTTTGAAAGGGAACAAATGCCATGTCTAACAAAATTAGGCTGTCCTGAAAAACTTAATCCACCAACTTCTTATTCAGGGAGGCAAGCAAACAAAAATTAAGCATTTTCATAACCTTGGAAGCTCCCGCTTTGAAGTTTTTAGAATGGAAAGTTGTGGTTGTTGCTGCTGTTTGTGTTGAAAAGTGTTACAATGAAGATGCACCAGATTTCTAAAATGAATTAACAAAAAATTATGCTGAAACATGAATGAAATGTTTCAGCATTCCCTGCATCTCATTTTCGGTTTAGCCTTAGGTTTCTCTTTCTAATTTTGGTTCATAGAGAATTTCAAATGTCTTATGCTCAGCCTGCTTCAGAACAGAATCACACTTTAAATTTGGGATTTCCAACTAAATTGAGATAAGAGAGTTAGCCCCTGCTCCATTCTGTTGTTCAAAAACAGCTTTCCTCAATCTGTGTTTTTGTTTCTCTCTTTCACTCTTAATGGAATATGGGAATAGTCACTTTCAATTTTGCTCCACTTGTCCTCTTTTCCTGAAGCTTCAATTTAGATGTCACTGTTGGCCTCTGATTAGCACAGATTGTTCTCCAGCTCTCCATGTACCGTACTTGACCGCGAGGGTGTGGGGAGGGACACAGAAGGTCAGGGAGAAAATCTCATCTTTACGCTTCTCGGTCCAAAATTCATCTGCTGTGAATCAGCACAGCTCAGCTGGCTATTGCCTGGTGTCTCTGAAGAGCTCAGATCTCACCAGGGGACGTGCCTGTGCCACATCAAACCGAGGTGAAGGCACATCACTGAACGCTCTCTCCTCTTCAGGGTGGTTGCGGTGGCACGGGAGGCACCTCAGTGAAGGAAAATACAAAGAAGAGGTGCTTCAAAATCCGTGCCGTTCCTGCAAGCAGGATTTCCCCATTTCCCTTCGGCTCCCTAACCTCCACGTTTGGCAAATGCTTTGGAGCAGCCAAGGAACTCCTGCTCGAGGATCTACAGAGGGAAGATGGTCCATCAAGGGAACAGTTTCAGCACTGGGGACAATAAGGTCTGGGGCCTGAGACTTAGAGGCAGACGCTCCCTTCTCTTTTTTGGAGAATTTCAAAATGCTTTGGTTTTCGTTCCAAATGGGAAAAAACCAGACGTTTTACAATTGCAAAACCCTCCATAAAACTGAATGCTCTTTCTCCCCACAGCTCCATCTGAAACAGATGGAAATTTCTTCAGTGAAGTGACCACTTAATTAAAACTATGCGATACCAAATTAATACCATTTCAGCAGGTACTGAGAGGACAAGTGAAGGTTGTCCAACCTTCTCCAGGTGTCTAAGACAACTACCTATTGCTTTTTAAGGTGTCTGGCAGCTGGTAAGTAATTTAAACGATGCTTGTCGGCTCCCAAATAGAAGAAATAAATGAACACAAAAGAGCAAGATTTCAATTAAAGTTCATCATGTAAAACAGGCCTCATGCCTTCCCTGACCACAGAGATTAGCTTTTGTGTCTGGAATTGCATTTCATAAACCTCCTCCCTCGACATGGAACATCTGCTCCCTTTAGGACTATTGTTTTACACCCATAAATAAAACATAAAATTACATTTTTGTCACTCTTCAGGCCAGATCTTCAGCTGGCATAAATCAATGGCAAGCAGTCAACCTCAGCAGAGCTCTGCTGACTTAAACCAAATGAGGATCTGGCCCTTGACGCTTTGGTGCTGAAGAAAATAATGGGTCTGGGCAGACTGTGTGGGACATTGTTTATCAGAGAATGTGTGTGAAAGTACGTGGAGCAAGTAACCATAAAGCATGATTGATCTCTCCAGCATATTTTAACACTTTTTTTTTTTTTCAGTGTTTACTGAAACCTTTTAGGTAGTGCAGTCTTCTCAGATATCATTTTATGTTTGAAAAGCTTTCTAATTCATAATGAAAAGTTACGCGTCGCTCCAATGAACCTCTAGCTTCAATTACTTGCTGTGCAAATGGTTGGCTTGCATTTTGACCAATGTTTATGGTGCTTGGCAATTTTTCAGTAGCTACTTTACCCTGATATGATTAATTTCTTGCATAATATGAGGTTTTGCATGTGTGGAGCTGAAATAATCCTACTAGGCAGAAGAGAAATAAAAGAGCTTGTGTGTTTCAGCTTTAAAAACATTTGAAACATAACATCACAATTTTAAGCGTGCCAACGATAATACAAGTTAGCCATGGATGAAGACGACCACAAGAGACATGAAGTTTCTGATGGGATTCAGCAGCACGAAAGTCATTACTTGGCGAGTAAGGTCAGCACACTAGATCAGAGCTGGGCAGCCCCAGAAGCAGGGAAGCAAGAGACCAGCCCGGAGCTCATCGTACGGGATCACATCAGGAGAAGTAAGAACGGCTGCCGGTCCCCGTTAGCGTTCTCGAATGCCAAATCCTTCTCTACCCGCTAGTCTCCCTTTGCATCAGGGATGTTGACAAGTATTAGCTACCCTGAAGTAAACGGAGGTAGAGCTTGAACAAACAAATCTTCACTTTGAAACATGTTTAGCTTTAAGCACCTGAGGAACCTCCCTGGTGGCAGGCTGCAAAGCTAGCTCTGTGCTTTAGCTTCTTTAGCTGGATCGGGGACCTCATCAGACGTAACAGTAGGTGCCTGGATAATGGTGTTTGGATCTACGCAACCCTAAGAGACAAACACCGCCCGCAGCTTATTTTGAAAGGATTTGAGGAGAACAAGAAACTCCACCCTTCCTGCATTCTGAAGCAGAAAGACATTTCCATGGGACGTGGCACTCAGTCCTCTTTGGGCTCTGTAACATGAGCAATATGGAGCATCCTCACCCACCCTGCCTTCTCCTGCACTACCAACAGGTACATCTGCCCTGATTCAGTTTATCATTTAGTGTCTTAACACACACGCATCCTCTTCAGTGATTTAAGCTAAAATACTCTGCTTTAATCTCAAGAGGCTCCTAGGTGGGCACATGATCCCACGTGCTGATTCAGATGTGGGGAAAGTTCTCTTCAGCAGAAGTCGTGAAGCAGATCACTGGAGGTGGTAACCTCTTAAACAACCTTCAACAAAAGCCCTTAGGTGCCTTCAAAATATCAACCTCCATATTTTTACTTCATACAATCGCACACTCGTCACCTTAATAGAAAGTACGTCTACATTGCAAATTCCAGTATAGCAAAGAGGTACTCAGGCTGGCTATAAATGAGCTAGCCATAAATGAGGCTGCTTTCTGGCAGGATAAATTAGCCCATATGGAGCTAACACTGCCAAAAAGCGGGGTAAACGAGTCCTCTCGGTGTTCTCTGCTCTCTCATCTAGCCTGCGTCCAGTATCCACAATGGTTGGTTTACAGCTAGCTGGGGCATTTCCACATTGTCGTGTGGACACACTCAGAGCAATACTGTTATTATCGTTGTAACATCTACAAGATCACAGGAACTGAAGCCTAATGGGGGTTAGTTACCTTTTACCTTCGCTTTTTAGCACAGGGGGCCGAGCCGGAGGTGACAGCGCTGCCACCCGGCCTCACTAAACGCAGCAGTTATTTCTGCTGACACGAATGTACGCAAATTAGATGATCATCTTGGGTGATAATGAATACTGAGTCACCCGGAACCCAAGAAATTACTCTATGGTCACAAAGATATGCCACAGTGAAGCATCTGATGCTGAGACCTTGAGTTTTTTTCTGTTTAACTTTTTTAAACCAACCTTTTCCAACACTTTCTGTTTAAAATAAACAGACGATATACGTGGGATTAGTTGACCTACCCGAGGTGACTCAGCCACTTTGGTCCTTCAGGTTCTAAAGAGGATGACTCCAGAGCAGAGTTACTTAGGTTGTAACATTCCTTTTTCATGTCTAAAGGCTAATTTATTTTTTTTTGTGGATCTCAAACTCTTTGAATGGTTTTGAATGAAAAACAATACATTAAAAAACTTAAGAAACAAGTTAAGAAATTACCTGAATTAGCTGAATCCAAAACGGGTCCTGGGGATCTGAAGCAAAATCCACCCCTGAAAGCTGAAGTGATGGGGAACTTCATGAGGAACCTGCAGAGACAAAAGAAATGGAAAATTGAGCACAGATCAATCTAGACTTAAAAAGTTCAGATACAATGACAGGTAGAAAACTGCTCAATAAACACGCTTCCAGGGAATTGCTTAAGGCAGGATGGCTTATTTCTGTTAGGTGAAATAAAAAAAAATAATAAATTAGCTAACAAAAGCTGCACCAGTGTATCTGCATTGGACAATTAGCACTTACACCAGTACAGCTACCTGGGAAAAAAATCACATCCAATTTAATGCACAGGTGCCAGCAAGACCTCTAACTTCATATACATCACATTAACAGAATTCTATAGGTTTCAGAAATTAATTTCATCCAGTAGTGCATAATTTTACAATCAGACAGCACAACACATGAAACTACACTTCAAATTGCTGGTTGACTTATGCAATCTTCCTCGGTACCATGAAGAAGGGAGAAGATAACTTCTAAATGCCCCAGCGCTATCCAGTTTCCCAACTCAGTGTCCTGCCTCGACTAGACTTTGCGGCAAAACGGGGCAGAGCAATCAGCATGTGATGAAATCTCCTCGAAAATGTGAATGCAGCCCTTTCTTCTTCTGTATTTACTTACAGATCAGTGTACCCCTGAAGAACTATAAACAGCTGAGAGCGAAAAATAAAGGGACCTCTGAAAAGTTTTATGTCCTCCGAACTATAAATGTCAGGTGGCAATACTAGGCAGTTTATTTTTCTGCAGAAATATATAAATTTTTTTTCCCACGAAAATATTTCCTCTGAAACAAAAAAATAAAAAGCTAGCTCGTCACTGGCAATTTTATGAAATACAGATATAAATTTGCAGCGGGTACTGATGAATGCCTTTAATAAGTTGAGTTGACAATTTTTTTTCTTCTCCTGCCCAAAGGAAAATAATGCGTGCATTAAAAAATGCTTGCATTTTTAGTTTTTGGTGGTTCGGTTGTGGTTTTTATTTTTCAGATGGTTGGAGGGGTAATGAAAAGTATCAGCCAGCAGCAACGCGCCCAGAGATCTGTATAAAAATCCACATAAGGCAAAAAAATTTTGGTATATAGCGGGGAAGAACCCCCACGGGCTGGGTAAGTGCAGGAACAGCATTTGCCAGACCAAGCATTACATTTTTTACCCGGCTAAGGGCCAGCGATGTGGAGAGGTGGGGCCGAGCACGTGCACATGGCTGGGGGGCAAGGGGCAAACACCACATTTTCTGAAGGTGGGATTCCTCACTACTGTGCTTTCCCTCCCCAATTAGGGGTTGAAACGAGCCACTGGAATCTACTGCATATCCCGGGGAAATGAATGCCCTGGCTGCTTTCCAACTCATATTTCTCTCTTTCTACAGCAAACAAACAATAGGCCAAGTAGGATGTTGTGTGTCGCCCTGGGAAAAAAAAAAAAAAAAGAAAAAAAAAAAAGTGAAGTATTGATAAACTGAGATTAATTTTTACAAAAATGTTTATATCAAGTGCATATGCTTTGCCTCTTGGCCATTATGGAAATGTCAGGGGTTTAATTGGCAGCTGTGAATAGCAGCACCTGCAAACAGCTCAGGGCTTGTTCCTGTGGTCTGGCAACATTCTTACTTTATGCTTTAAATAAAGGCTTACTCCCCGAGACAGAAATAACTGACAGGGGATGATTGATGATTGCCCATCACGCAATGGCTGACATCTACCATTCACCGAATCCATTTACAATTTCACTTCCAGATTTCATTAACAGGGCCGTGACATCTAGGAACGGGATTGATACAGATGGCAGCTCGGTTACAGAGTTCAGCTGATGCTGAGCGTATGTTAAGCATGGAAAACAGATTACTACGAGCTCCAATCTATCTCATGTGGTACATTTTGGAAACCCTATCTGTTTACTCCAGGTAACCTTTTATAGTTCTATTTATCCTGCCTAGTTTCAAACCAGATAGCAATTTTCCATAGTGGAGAATTTATAGTGCCATTTGCAACGTGCGTTTATAAAATACTTACTTCCGTGAAATATTAAGACAACATTTTGGCATTCTAAAGGTTCCCCTCTTGCTTAAGAAGGAAACAAAAAATGCGAGCACATAAAATCCGTGATTTCCCTCATCACAAATAGTCTCTTCTGAGCGCAACGTGGCTCGGCACAAATGGCTCGGTCCCCACCGCGCACCTGTGTGGGTCTCAAACCCCAGTGGCCGAGGAGCTCAGAGGCAAATAAAGAAGTTTCCAGCCAGAGGGGCCAGTCCCGCGGTGCTCAAAACTCCCTCTGACCTCTGCCGGAGATGGGACGCGGCGTCCTGCAAATCCTTGTTTTTATCTCAAGCTCATCGGGTTTGGCACAGGCTGTTCTTCAGGAAGGCTGAGGCTCAAAATGCAATTTTCCATTTTCATTAAGAAGCTGGGCCAAATATCAGATCTGAAGTTCGTTTTCAAACCCCAGAAAGTCTGGAGCTGCTCAGACACAGGATTTCAAGTCAGCTTGCAGTTAGGGTGGGGGATGCTTCTAAAATTCATAGTCACCTTCAGATCGAGGGCTTCAGCTTGGGCACCTTTCCTTTGGTATTTGTGTGGACGTCAGTACAGGAGCAGCAGAAAGTGGGGATATTCCTCCTGAGCAGCTCTTGGCTCTTTAAAGGGTACCAAGAAATCTGAAGGGCCACCCCTGAACTAAACCACTGTTCTGTAAAAGCAAACAATCACAACTTAAATACTCACAACCTCCCACTCCATGCAAACAACCATAACCGAGCCTCAAAGGAGGAGAGAAGAAACAAGGAGGGTAAAAACTAGTTATGACATCGCATCCGAGTGAGCAAGGGTGACACTGAACGGGTCGATGGAACTGCTCGGCTGCTGAAAAAGGGCACGAGGCGCAACAGGGGTTTTCCCCCCCCATTATTAGGTCTTGTTTTTCTTTTTCTAGCTCCATTTGTGAAGTTTTCAGACCCTCTCACAGAGCCCTCTTTGGGAATGGGAACTGGAGCAAACTCTGAAAGCAAGTGGGCAACCAGGGCCCTCGAGGCAGCTCCTAGAAGCTTCGAGGAGACAGTCTTCATTTTCCCATCAGCTCCCGACCTGTAGCAAGCTTTCAAAACCAGGCAGTGGGCCCTCTCTCAGCTGCTCTACCCCCTTTTTCCCTTCTTGAAGTCCACGTGGCTTCACCCTCTCCTAACTTTGCTGTCGGTAAGGTCTTCTGAAACCCAGAGTTGTTACTTCTATTCTTACAGCCAAAAGACCGTGCAGTGGAAACCAGTGCTAATGAGGCTCTTTAGCAGGTGCACAAAGAGCCAGTTTCCAGACTGACACTTCCAGAAACAGCTCTGCTTCATCTCAAACTTGCTGAGCCAAATCCATTCCTTCCGTATTTCAACCAACTTTGTCCGTTTAAGCCACTACTTCAATCTCCGTGGGTAATTGCGTGCAATCTTTCTTGTAAAAAATGCAGTGGTTTTCTTTTTTATTATGATTATTTAAAGCAATTAAAGATGATCACACATAAACTCCAGAATTAACATTGTGCAAATATTTATACAGAAGCTAAAGCTAAGACTTTTTCCCCCTTTCTAGGTGAAACATGGAAGATTCGTTCCAGAAAAAACAAATACATTGTCCAGTTTAACTAAGGGCAGCATGAAAAGTCTTCCTTTCTACCTCATTTTAAAAAAAATGTGATGCTCTTTGTCAAGAAAATATCCTTCTCCTCTGTGTACCTTCTCTTACGTGTGCCACCACCGATGGTAACAGATGACAGTACAGAGCTTTTCCAAGAAATTTCCCTAAAGTTGCAAGAAGGACCTTTCTGCAACATGGTTCAATTCAACAATTCAAAAAGGATTTTTCAAACTTGCCAAAGGCACATGAAAAATGCAGCGGCTGTACCAGGAGCAGCTACTCCCCGCTCTGGAAAGGAGGACCTGTACGCATGGGTTTAAATAGGGTTTTTAAAAGCTAACTTTTTTATTCCCGCTACCGTAATTTTGACCCAGCCGAATGGATCTGCACTGAATTTTCTGCTGCCCGGCGCACAGCTGGAGGTAGGGGAACATTTTTTTGCTATTCTTTGTAAATATTCCATAAAAAACACACTAAGGCACTACTTCATGGTGGTCAATGCCACCTCCCCGCAGCAGAGCCTGGAGGTGGCACTTTAAGTGAAGCTCGTGCTCTGTTGAGCAGAGGCCCCAAAATATGGCAGATGCACCCCAAAGTCGCGAAGAACAGGAGTCCAGCCCAATTTTAGATGTTCAAGTGCGGGCGGGCCAGCTCTGAGCTACGGTCATTGGGGCTCTCTCTACAGCAAGTGGATAGAAATAAGTGTCCCCAGGTTGTGAGTCATCTCCTGCTGTGGCTGGCACCTAAAACAGGTCACATCAGTCCTGAGTTCCAAGTTTCCTACTGCTGACCAGATGAAACCATCAAACTGCCTTAGACACAGGCAGCTACTTCACTGCCATCTGAAGTGACACGAGACACATCCCACCTGTAATAAAATCTCCAGAGAAACCTCACTCGTGCCCCACGAGTGCAGAAGATACAAGTCTACCCTTTTTTTTTTTTTCTTTTTAAGTCCTGCATGACCCTGCTTCATCAGTTTTCAGACAGGAAAGAGATGAAAGAGGAGAGTCAATGGACTAAATGGCATTGGGAAGGATCTTTGCTTTTGCCTTGTTGTTATGTGGAGCCAGGGGATGCTGCAGCGTGGCTTATAGACACAGAAAGTATGTCTAGCAAGAAAAAGCTCAATTTGTGTGTGCAGTGAAGTACTGTCCCGGAATGTTGCCCTTCACCGGGGTATGGGTTGCCTTCGATGTGGTTGGAAGCTTTGGGACAGAGCAGCAATGAGGGCAGTCAGAGCTAACCTGCTGGCTTGGCACCGCACCGAGCAGGGAGCCTCTCTGCTGCTGATGGAGCTCCCGAGTACAATAATCTCCAGGACATGAGTGATGAAGAACAGCTTGGGATAGTAATTTTTGCTACTAGCCCAGCTAGTTCCCTGAGAAAATGTCCTAGCGGACTCTTCAGTGTTTTGGTTCTTCGTGACTGGGGTGTATTCTTGTCCCCAGATGTCCCTTACAACCATAGGATGAAAGGAGAGAGATGCCTCCACCACCACTCCACTTACACCCTTAATTATTGCCTACTTTGACGTCCTCTCCAGAGGCATCAACTTTCCTGTACTGAAGGTATGGTAGCCAGAAGAGATTTTTGGGCTTAAAGTTAAGTGCTTATACCCATGCATGTGAATTTGGGACAAACATACTCTCAGGGCTACTTCTGACAGTAAAACCTTCAACGATTTTGATACACTCGGCACCTGCAAAAATGGGCGCCATGGGGAGGTCGATTAAATAAAAATTTAAAAAAAAGTAAAAAAGCCTGAAGTTATTTTACACTGAGATGAATGATATGTCATAAATTAAAGCTGGACTCAATGGCAAGCAAGCAAAAGGACTGCTCAACAAACGGCTTCTTTGGCTACACATCATCCATCTGGTGCTCTCAATTAGGCAGGGAGGTGATGGTAGGGGGTCGGGTAATAAAAGCTCAAACCACGGCGCGTACGTGGAAGGGAGAGGTGGTAAAGGTCAGGCCTGACACACTCACCACCTCACTCCTCGCTTTCCGAGCTCTCCGTTTTGCAACCGGTATATTCCCGCAAGGGGGAACCTGGCACGAAGCTCTACACAACACACCATTTCTTTAGGATTACCTAGCGAAATATCATGCCGCCTTCCCGGAGCCAAGGAGCACCTCTCATTTCCACTGAAGGCAGTAGAAGCTTTGGGTAGGACTTTGAATCCCTGACAAGTGGGCTTTTCACAGATTTTCCATTTCAATTGTTTCAAAACTTTAAGAGCTAACTGAAAACAGTATAAAGCAACGTAAAATAAATGGCACTGTAAATTGTGGAAAAAAAAAAAAAAGCAGCTATTAATAGATATTGGCGAAGGTGCTACTTTTCAAACAGTGTCTCCAGTTGCCTCAAGAGTTCCAACTGGCAATTACAATCATTTTCAGCTCTGTCCCTTATTTTCCTTTAAATAACGATGCACCCATATATAACATAACAAAACACAACGCGATCCAAGGTAACCCTGTAGAAATACAAATGTGCTTTGGATCAGATCCTTGTTATTATATGGATGGTGAACATTTGATCTGTATTTATTGCACTTGGACTGAAGTGCGCAGACGAGTAAGTGTCCTCAGTTGGGCAGTTAGCAGATCTTTACTTATAATTTATAAATAAAGACTATGTTCCCATGAACAATGGCTCCGAGCAGCCTACTAACCATTGCCCTTGTGTCACTCCACTCAAATAACCCCCTCTCCTTTTCTGCATGGCTGTGGTTGAATTCTGAACAGGGTTACCCCGTCTCCTATCTCAAAGGCACACGGTGTGGCACTCAATTGTTATTTTGAAATGAAGGAGAAAATTGTTTTCGCAGACACTGGAAAGTATCAGAGATAGATCAATTCTGCTTGGGACGTCCCAGGAAAAAAACACCCGGCTCCCCTGAGGGGGTGGGGGAATGGGAAAAGACAAGGGCAGCGAAATTTGTACTCGGACTAAAATAAGGGGAATCTTCCCCAATTCAGAAAATTTAACCCCAGTTTACTTCTAGGATAACATTTTTTCTTGAAAGGAAAGGAAGCCGCTCTGCCTCCTCTGTTTACACAGACTTATTGTGCAACTCCTCCATGCTGTTGATCCTCGTACACTCTGAATCATGACATTTGCTTGGACCATTACGATAAAACCTCATTCATTTCTGGCAGATAAAATCTCTGTTTTCCATGCATGAGGGCAGACAACACAGCAATGAAAACACAAATCCAAGAGCAAAACACTCGCGAGTTCTTCAAGGCAACATGTTGAAAGGGCGGAAAAGTGTGTCAGAAGCGAAAAACGGGGCCACCAAACGGGTGTAAATAAAATTCTGCTGCAAGGCCATTTTTCACTGCCAAGAAGGTGTAAAGAGGCCTCAGTATTAATGAGAATCAAACCCTGAGGCAGAGAAGACAGATGTTGGCTCGCAGCCCACAGATAAATTAATGGCAGATAGCAGAGTAGAGCCTATGATTTACCCCAACAGTGTAACTCAACTGATTTTAACACAACCACATACCCCGAGAATTCCATCCCAAAGGCAGCAGCCCTTTACACCGCACTGTAGACAGAGTGTGGGTGGGGGACAAATCCCCAAGGGATGACAGCAACCTCCTGCCAGGTCAGTCTGGACAACCTACTGACGGCTCACGTCAAAAGCATCCCTGCTATAAGTTCCTGATAGTTTTCTCCAGACACAAACAACAGCTTGTGGTTTAACTTCTCAGAGGAGTTTTGAGATGACTTATCTATGCCTTTACTCAACTCTCTAAGAATGATCCCGCTGCAAAAATTCACGCTGAGGAGAAATTAATAGCCCTTCAGGTGAACTGGAGGCAGCCTTGAATTCTGGAAAGATGGGTTGATCGGGATTTTTTAAAATTACAGACAATCTGTCCCGGTCATTTTTATATGTTCACATGCAAGAGTTTTATATTTTTTACTTTTTTATTAAGAAAGAGACAGCTAAAACAGGTAACTAACAAATGTAACTGACAGAGGAGACACAAAATTTATCACCTCTCCCACCAAAGGCATTTAGAGAACTTTCTCTATGCAGAACATCAGCACGAGACCTCTCCTCACCATGCCTCTGCTTTAATTGTGAGTCTCAGCATCTGCGCTGCAAACAACTATTTTTTTCCAGGGGTTCATAACTCAAGTTTAACAGATTGCTCTAGGCTGACACATGGTTTCAACTTGGGAGCAAGCATTTCTTTTATAAACGGCTTTTTCTTTTCTTTTAAATGGTGATTTCTTTTCGGTTTTGCTTGTAATGTATGTAAAATGATTTGGGATGCTTTTTGCACTTGTGTACAGTAACTCAAAAGCAGCTTTCATTGGAACAGTGGAGTTTGGCAAGCGAACAGTCAATATTGCCCTCTAATTGCTTTTAGCGTCTTTGCAAAAATAAAAACGTCATTTAAAATGGCTGAGATATTTCAATTTGAAAAGTGGCTACTGAACAGGCACAATAATGGCATGGATTTTTACTTTGCGTATGTAACGCACACATGCAGCATAATGCCATCCCTAAAATATACATCTCCAGATTAGGGCTGTACTAATCACTGAGATTTTTATTTTTTTTTCACTGCAGTGGCTGATATGGGAAAATAAAATCTTTTGGGGTTGATCATTGAACATTTTTCTTTTCCTCATCTTTCTCCATCAACGTCCAGAACAGTTTCCTACAGGGGTAATAGGAGGTTCCTTCTGACCCAAAACATAATGTAACATCTCCATTTGGGGGTCCAAAAAAAACCCAACCAGTAACAGAAAAAAAATACGTTAACACAAGCTACATTAAACACCCAGTAAAAAACAAGACCAGGACATGAAGATGTGCTTCCCTTTCCTGTTATCCCCCATGGCACACTCTGAGAATGTATACCCCCCAAGTTTAAGCCCCTCTTCCCTTAGAAACCTGGAATGTATATTGACTTGGGAATACCTTTAATCCCAGGCTACCAGGTATACCTTAGGAGGATGTGGTCCATTCACAGGTCGATAGGAAGCGGGAAGCGCTACCCCCTTTCTCCGCTGATGGTTTGGGTGCCCTTGAACAAGCCCAGGCTTCCCTGCCAGCAAGTGGCATTGAAATGCCTGTTTTGTGAGATTTGCCAGGTTGGGTGGACATCTGCCATCCTACACGTTACCTGGAGCTTAAATACCCGCAGGTGACTGGACCATTAGATACCATAAGCCTCCCTACAGCACAGTGTGCCTTTACAGTGCTTTGAATCTCTCAAACGACCGCATCAGCCTCTCCTCTCCGTCACGAGACGTGTTTTAAGGTTGTGGGGTTGTTATAAATACATTGTTTTCGTTTGCCATGCATTGTTTTTAACAGGCAAACTGGCACTGCACTTCTGTCCTTTTCTTCTAGTCTCGTGAAGATCAAAGCTTTTGTTTATGGTTGGGTTTTGTCATTTTTGTTTTTTTTTTTTACAAGAAGCTAGGGATGAGTCTATGTTCATGTGACTCCAGAGCCTGAGGCTTTAGAAATCATCACAGGAATCTCACTAAACATCATGTGTTGACAGCGGTGCAAATAGCGAACATTCACTTGTCTAGCAAGATTGTATATTAATTCAAGACCATCAAGAACCACGACCATATTTCTCCAAAAGGCAACAACAAGCCGGGGCGGATTAGCTGGGAGAGGGGGCTGAGCAAGCAGGCGTTGTTCAGACCTTTCCATCCCCACGCTGGTGGGCTTCAGCGCGAGAAGTCCTCGCCGTACCTTCCCCGTCCACCCCCCTTGTCTGAACGGAGCCGCCGCAGTCACCGAGAGGCTTTTAAAACGTGGCACTAAGTTACAATATGCCATTCTAGTTCTTTTTCTGACAGGTAATCCTCAGCTCCATCTATCCAGATGGAGTTAATTTGGCTGAACTACGCTGACCCGGGTGAAGGATTTTCAAATATAAATGGTACAAATACAACTTTCTCTGGCAACAAAGTCGTCCTATGTTAGGGTTTCCACCATCTCTCCCCCAAGCCTGCCTTATAAGGAGAGCGTTCCTTCTACTGGGATTCGTTCTGTCATTAATCTACGTCTTCTTTCAACAATAAAAGAAATATGGAATGAGATTACCAGAATGGATGGCCTGGTGCAGACTAGAGAACACTTCTTTTTAATAGGGATTTAAATTTGACATCAGTTAAATGTCTTGTGCCATCATGTTTCAGCTCGGTTATGTGGATTCTGGACCGCGCTACCTACTTGGATGTGAACTCACCACACTGATTTAAGGCTTCTCCCCTGGCTATTCAGAGGAACTGAAATCCCAAATCCTGCTCCAGAGCTCGCTCGCTTGGCCAAGGCACCCTGGTACAGAGTGGTGGAAGCTCTTCCCAAGAGGGACAGGCAGTCACTCTTCCCAGTTTGGCTACGCTGTCTGCCCAGGTCAGCTGGGAAAGGAGGAATAATGGGCAGGAAAGGAACTTCTTGTCTCCTTACCACTCCTGGGAAACAGGAATATTTGCTCGAGTTACCCTCCCACGAGAGGAAAATAGGGCCAATGGAGAAAATGTTTCTTAGCCCCAAAGTGACTGTTCTAATTTTCCATTACCTAGGTTTAATTAAAAGGCTAATAATATGATTTACTCTATGAATCCAACTGCAAGAGAAATAGACTTGGTCCATTCATGCATCCAGCAGCATCCACACAAGACCTGAAGCTGAGAAGTGGAAAGCTCCTTCAAGCCCTTACACTAAAACTGAGATGAATCATTTTCTTTCAAACCCCCTCAAACCTCTCCTCCGAGTCAAATTTGTTGGTACTGGGACTATTTCTACTGACTCCAAGATACCGCACGTTACATTCTGGCTGCTGCTCTTATCTCCAAAGAAATCACTCTGGGCAGCAGGAAACAGATTTAAAAATAATAATCTCCTCCCTAGCGAGAAGCATATGTGTTAATTTTCACTGCTAGCTATCTGCCTAATATTGTTGATCAAATCTTTGATTAAAATAACATTAGCAGCTGAGTCTGGGTGACAGGGAAGGAACTGAGCGAGTTTGGTTCAGACTGTTATAATAATTTGGATTTCTTAAGTGCTTTGTGATAATACAGTACCCTGAAGAGCTAATATTTGTTCAGTAAGGGCATGCAACATGATTCTTTTATTTCCTGCCTCCCTCTCTCATGTGCAGTGATTGCTAGATACTAAGACATGTTTTTATTGTTTCTCAATAATATTGAGGCAGTACCTAGAGTTTTCACATTTTCATTGTGTGCTACATAAAGAAAGTAAGATTCTGCTCTTATTCAGAGAAAGAGATCACTGAACAGACAAAGGGGAAAAAAATCAGGGAAAAAGAAGGCTGCCAAGGTAATAAATACTGTAGTCCTTAAAAATGCTAAATCATCTTCCAGTTATTTGTAATATGCATTACTGCAATGTCTAGCAGCTATTACGCTAGGTGCTGTGTATTCATAGAGTAACAGATATTCCCTGTTCCAAAGAACGTATAGTACAAAAATAAGATGGAAGAGAAAAGAGAAAGAGGAAATTACCTGCCCAGCCTGGTGGCAGGGCTGGGAATTCACCAGCTCGCTCACGAGCCGATTCCCAAGCCAAGCTGCTGGGACACACAATGTAATTCACTGGCAACCACAATACCTTGGTCTTGGTCGTGACATGTAAGAGGAGGTGGTGTCTGTGCAGGAAACGTCCAGAGCCGATATAGAGAGATGTAAGATGAATGACAGAAGGGAAAGAGCATATAGGATTTTCTATCTCTGGTTATGTGATTCATCAAAGGCTGCACAGTAGGGATAGAATCTGAAGGGAGGCTTGAAAGGAAGGAGGGACAGGTCTTTGCTGCAAAACTTGGAGAATATTAGTTTATGAGAGTTTACGGCATGACAGCTAATGGCAAAACACCTTCTCCTTTGGCGTGCATATTCTCTTAGAGAGAAAGGGCAGGACCTTCCGCCGAGCCTTTCTTACTCCATACAATCCCTCACTCTTACCCTAAAGTAGGAAGGACTTCTCTTGCAACACGTTTTGTAACCCTTAGTGATCCTCTTTTCTTTACTGGCTTTCATGAGAAGAGGCTTGTTCAAGTAAAGGCCAAATACAAGGCCTGAAGACCAGGTGTTACACAGTAAAAGACCAACGCAAAAACAAACTGAACAGGTAAATCGGGGCAGAGAACTGAACTTTTCTGCCAGTCTTTGTAAGTTATTTATTCCCTCCTCCCCTGCTCTCAGGCCACATCCAATTTAAGCTCACAGCTACAAGAAGCTACAGGAGATGGGTTTTAAACAGGAAGAGGGCAGATTGAGATCACTGTGAGGGTGGTGAGGCACTGGAACAGGTTGCCCAGAGAAGCTGTGGATGCCCCATCCCTGGAGGGGTTCAAGGCCAGGTTGACTGAGGTGCTCCTGCCCGTGTCAGGGAGGTGGGAACTAGATGATCTTTAAGGTCTCTTCCAACCCAAACCATTCCATGATTCTATGATTCCACAAAATGTTTGGACAGTGAGATCTCAAAGTGACAGAAAGAAACTTCCACTTGTAATAATAAAGTTGCTTTGGTACCAGAGAATGCTTTAGATGTCTAAGTATAACACATTGCAGGTCTGGGTGGAGTCAAATGAAAAGACAGGGCCATGCCTAATGCTGTGAGAAGAAACCGGCTCAGCAAAACAAAACAATATTACAACTCTGGGAAAAAATAGGCAGAACAGCCTGAGGCTTTAACATGGCCCTGACTTGTACTAAATCTATAAACTGATATTGTATACATACAGAATACATGTATATAAATTCTTGCTGCTACTTTCTCAGTTCTGCAATTCAGTGTTGTATTTTGGGGATAATCCTGAGCTGCCAACATTTGAAGACCCTAGAACCGAGTGATGCCAGGCCGTCAGCAGACATGAGAGACATCCTGCAGCCAGCCAATGTAGCAGCTGAGCGGCCTGCCAGATAACCGAAAATCCCAGGAACACAGACAAAAGCAACAATAAGACGAACAGATAAGTTGCAAGAGATATACCTTATCACTAAAAATAATAGAATTTGCAGGTATGAGATAATCCTCGAATTCCTTCTTTGCAGGAGGCAGATCTATGGAGGTAAAATCCACAGGGTTTCAAAAAGACTACCTGAGGGAAAGCTGGAAAACTATCTCAGGCTCTTATACTGTTCCTGTGGGGCAGGAAATTCTGATCCCAATGACATCAGCAGGTAAGGGACTCATCAGATACAGCAACTGTTCCTTGGCAACCCCTTCAACCCACAGCAATTGGGTGGCACCTCTGAAAGATGAGGTGATAATTAGAGCTTGAACACAGAAGACAGAACTATGCTCTTTGAAAATATTCCATCTAGCTGCCCTCTCACTCATTTGCACTACTTATTATTATTTACACAGGTAGCTTAGTGCCTTGAACTGTTAGAGGAACTGGTTGTCTGATGAAATTTAATGGCATTCAAGAGGTAACCCAGATCTCAGAGAAGAGATCTGCATTCTGCAAGAACATTTCACCTTCTGCTTTTGAAGTCCATGGTGTTAATATTCCCATGACATGAAACGTATGATTTTATTCTCCGTATCAATGAGTAAAAATGTTCCTCTAAGTCCAGCCCTTTTTAATTGCTGAAGGCAGTAACAAACGCAACGTGCCATGGCCTACGCCCGCATTTATAGTGAGTGTCTACACCCTGGGCACTCAGAGGGATTTCTTCCTCAGATATATATATGTACACGGGCACACATATTACACACACACACATATATATTTATAAATACATTTAGGCTAGGACCGTATTTATGATATAAAACGATTGCTTCCCTTTTAATACCCAGCTCATGAATAATTTGGGAAGACTGAGGTATTTTCTCCTGCATTACAAGACTTAATTGTTTGGCTTCCTCATTTATCTTTGGCTCTGATTTGCAATTTATGCCTTTGCACAGCTTTCAGATATCTAACATTTCTTTTGTCCCTTGCCCATAACATTTAATTCTTCTCCCACTGATTATTTATCTCTGTAATTTAAAGCTATATTATTTAATGCTACGAGCTATAAAGTGTTTGGGGATGCCATTTGGATGAAGGATGCTGCACAAAATAGAACTGTATTGTCCTACGAATCCAAGTTCTTCATACGTACAGTACATACCATTTCCACAACCGCAGCACGACCATCACTTCCATATCAATATATTGTTTATTTTTTCAGGATATCAAACTGTACATGTTTTGAAATATATAGAAACAGAAGTACTTTTTTTTTTTTTCTGCTGAAATGTTTAATCTTTACTGTCTTAAACTAAACGGAAGCAGAAAAAGCTTTTGCTCAAGTAGCAACAGTGACCTCTAGTGTGATTTTTAAATTTTTTCCATTGCATTTACACCCATTGTTCCTTTAACCTCTAGGGCATTATTTAAGAACAATTTTCCGGATAGTATTTGGACTAATTTTCTTATTGACTCTAGTCTATACCAGAACGTGATTCTTGGGCGATCTTCTTTTATCCTCATAATCTATGGTAAAGCAAGTGTGTCTTCATTAATGACTGTAATTATCATATATAAAGTTGTCATTTAAATGAGCAATCATCTCTCTCTCTCTCTCACACACACACACACACAAATTGAGCTTTATTTGTAGCAGGAATTGAAATTTGGCTAAATATCCTATTTAGCTTCAAGCAGTAAACATCAGGAGCACAGATTGCATTGGTTGACAAAGTTTGTCAGCCAAGACCACAGTTGGGGTTTCCCACTGCCCCCGCCCCCCCAAATTTCTTTTTTTTCCCCCCACCATACTAGTCTATACCACGCACAGATTGTCTTTCAAATGAGGAATGTTGCAAGAACACTCCATAGTGCATACAACTGTTAAATTGGCACTGCTGTCACTAAGCCTATGTCAGCACTTCCAATCTAAGCTGCTATTTTCAGGACTTTAAAATTCAGTTACATGAGCCGTTATGTACTGGCACTTGATGCACGTGGCCCTTCAGGGAAGAAGGTTATTCTGAACTGGAGAAGCATGTGTTGGCGTTACGGGGGGATTTTTGTGCGTGCGGGTGTCCGGGCATTCGCACGTTTTGGAGGCGCCTTGCAAATTTTCAGGCCTGACCACTGAGTCCCGTTAAAACTTTTCTAAAAGCGAAGAAAAGATCAGCTTACGACAGCTACTCTCCCCCTCATTCTACACATGTCAAAGCCAGCCTTTCCTATTAATAAAATCTTTCTCTAAGCTCTCTTCATTTTTAAAAAGAAAAGTGAATTGTTGACGAGGCTTGCTTAAGTCCAGGTAGTCATGAGACGGGGCTCCTTGCGAGTTAAAGAGCACAGATCCGGGGAGACATTTAAGGGCACAGCGGCTGCAGACCGTGTGTGTATTACTGAACAAAACTACAGGCGCAAAGAATAGCTCAGCCCACCTACATGCTAAGAGAAACTCACATTCTGCATCCAAAATCACGTCTGGGCACCAAGATATTTAAAGGATGACCCTGATTTTATTCATCCATTCGTATACACATGGGAACACCTTCCCTGTCTAACGTTTTGAGCCCCAGTTCAGCCGGCATTCATGCTTAACCTTAAGCAAGCGATCTCAGTGCAACTATTCACGTGCCTAATGGGGGACGCATCCTCAAGTGGCTTGCTGTGGCTTCTATTTTATACCCCCCAGCCAAAGAGCACCTCCCATTTCTTTATTTCAGAGCCAGGGTTCCCTGTGATCTATCAAATCACTAAGATGTATTTTTTAAGCAGAGAAGATGACAAACTGGGACTCCATCTTTCAGTCATGCTGCTGAACTTCCCATTTTCCTTCCCACAAATGTGTGAATTAGGGATAGTGCTGGTGTTTGATTCCTCTGGCTTTTCTCAAGGTGACAGCACCCCAATGCCATTTTTTATTTTAATTTAAGGGTGTCTGGATCAAGGCAAGAGGGGAAAAACTTTGCTCACCTATTTAGATGAACAAATGAGTTCAAGAAATCCAGGAAAAAGATGCAAAGGGATTATAATGTGTAGACCTTCAATGTGCTGGCTGCACTGCTGCGGAGGAAGAAAGTCAGGTTTCTGCTTGGCTAATGGAAAGGAAAAAGAGCAGCAAGAAAAAAAATGAAGTTGCAGAGGTCCCAGACACGTCTCATGAAGCACTTGGACCTACATTCCTGGCACACCTTGGCTCCCACTGATGAAAACCAGGGCTTGGTATTGAAAAATGGAAACTGGAAAAGCAGCACAGAGTACAAGATGAGAGTGGTACTGGACCTGCAGCCTCACGGCAGGGCAACAGTGAAACAACATCGTGGCTCTAGCGTATTTGAGCAAAGGCAGGTGGTTTGTGCCTGGCCAGCCTCAGGCTGGTCCAAGGCAGGAGATGGGAAGGCGGCAGCCAGAGCTATGAACACAAGACTTGCCTAAATTCGGGGTAAAACCAGCATCTCAAGGCCAGGTTGGACGGGGCTTTGAGCAATCTGGTCTAGCAGGAGGTGTCCCTGCCAAAGCTAGAGGGGATGGAACTACACAATCTTTAAGGTCCCTTCCAACTCTAACCAGTCTATGACCTTCATGAGCCCTAGCCACAGCCTTGTCATCACATTGGTCTTGCTCAGTGGATATTCCCCAAACCCAGCATCATTCCCGCTCCTGCCCCCTGTTCGTTTCCTGACAACCCACTTTGCTGAACTGGGCCCCACCTCAGCACCCTGCTTTCAGGCTGGTCCTTCCTCTCCAGCCACACAAAATCCCATATCAGACTGAAGAACACTCTCTGAAGAATGCCGGTTTCTCCTACCAGCACAGCACAGCTCCTGGAGTTTTCAGAGCTTTTCTTCTTTTCCCCTTACCCAGTCTGTAAACAGCATAAATTAGTAATCAAAAAGATACAGCCCTCTGAATCTTTTATGATGGTGTGAGCGAGAGAGAAATTTGCAGACCAAAGGCTCTAATACACACATATTTGTAAAGGTCTTCTTTGTTTAAGGAGAAGAGTGAAAAGGCTGGAGGCTTGTCCCTCCCCTCACCTGCTCTTTGTGAGTTAATTACAATCAGAATGAGATGCCTGTCTCAGGGTCTTACTTCAGGGCACTTTCCTGCACAATACCACATCAATTATCGCCACAATCCTTTTTATTACTTAGTTTTAAAATACCCACTTGTAAAAAAGTTATGCCACAGTCACAAACAACCTGAAATGCTGCTGGAGTACCGTTCGAGCACACGATTCGTGATTCTTCTTCCTTTTCTGCTCATCTCCCAGCCTCAGCAAATATACATGTATGTGTATGTATTGTGTGCATTTATCGCGTATATTGGAGTAGGCAGGTCTATACGAGTCCTCTGAAGCAAACAGAGCGGAGGGAGGCCACGCTGCACGTTAATAACCATGCGTCCAGCCTTTATTCCATCAGTAGAACCAGTTTAGAGCAACCGCTGAGGCTCTGCAGAGAGCAAAGGCCACACACCAAATCCTGAGATGCAACCTCCTGTCCTGACCTGTCTGCAGATGGCAACCTCCCTCGCGGAGCAGAGAGCCGTGGGTTTCAGCTGGGCCGGATCAGGCTCCCAGTTTCAGGCCGTTTCCAGCAGAAGGGCTGCTCTGCTGGTCCCTCTGCCCAGTGGGTGCCTCTGGCATGGCCCAGTAGTAGAAAACCAGGGGGAAAATGGGGCCAGGGAAGTACGATCCTTCCCCAGTTACAGTGTCCTGCTTCCTAAAATCAATAGGTCCAGGATTTCCTGACGTGGTGGTTCCACCTACTTCATTAATAACCACCAATAGACCTCTAATAAAGTTGCCTAATCCTATTATTTAATTTATTTTGAATCAAGTTATTCTTCGTGTCTCCAAAGCATCCTGTGTCAATGAGTAGCACAATTTCATTATGTGCTGTGTGAAAAAGCACTTCCTTTTGGTCTTGTTTTTTCAAACTCCCTTCTTTGACCGTTTCTGCGTGCCTTCTCAGTTTTGTAATTCTTTCTTTCCAGGCTGAATGAGCCACAGGGCCCTATGGGAGCAGCAAAGCCCACATACACCAGTGGGACAGGAGAAACCTCAGGTTTTTCCCAACCAGAAGGTGTTGGTGTGAGAGAGATGCTCTAACTCTAAGGCACAGGTACTGCAACCCCTGACAGCTTCCACAATTACAACAGGAACCTGACCATTGAATTCCTGTGCACAAGACTGACACTGCAGCTAAAGGAGGGCAACGGCGCTGACCTACCACAGCCCCAGCCACACAAAAGCACGGGCTTCGTGTAAGGCTGGGGGGGGAATGAAAGAGAGAAGTGAAAAGTGAAATAAAAACAGCCTAAAGAGTTGAAGAGGTGCTTCCCTAGCTTAGAAGGAAGGAAGCCACCACTCCTGGGGTCAGGTTCACAAGCACAAACACCAGCTTTACATCAAAATACTGGGAAGTCTGGATTCACATTACTGGGTTGGAGTTAATAACAGCGTTCACAACAGTGCTGAACAAAGCCATTCTCTCAGAGAAGAGAAGAGAAGAGAAGAGAAGAGAAGAGAAGAGAAGAGAAGAGAAGAGAAGAGAAGAGAAGAGAAGAGATCCTCCCTGCTCATCAAGTGAAAGTCTGCTGCAGAGGAAGTGATGATTTTCCCAGGAACCTCCAAGAGAAGGTCTGGCAATGACGGCGTCCAACCTTGGAAATCTAATAGCAGAACTGGAAGTCTTCCTAATTATAAACTAAACACCGCTGCATTGAAGACTGTCTTCAGTTATTGAAGACTAACTTTATCAAGAATTTGGGTTTTTTTTTTACTCCCACCCATCCGCACTGCATTGCTTTGCTCATGTTAAGCGTGATTTTTCGGAAAACCAGACTTGAGTCACTTTCCAAGTAAGAAGAAATGGTACTGGCTGCAAAGGTATCAATATTTCATCAGGTCTTTGTTCAGCACTGGTTTTAGCTTTTCTTAATGGTGCACTTTACCAGGCAGCTTTTTCATACATCATTAAACAGCAGCTATAGCACTTGTGCCCTGTTTCTGATTTACCGTAGATAGTAATGTTTAAGATCACATTAAACACCACACATGCTCTCAGCTATTTGAGCAACATCAGAGTAATGAACAGTCAATAGTCTTACTAAATTAGTACCCTTTGGAGCTCTCGTTACTGAATCAAATAAGTATCCTTGGTCCTCTGGTGAAGGCAATTCTAATGTGAAATAATGAATTTAGTATCTAATCAAAACTTAGGAGTTCCTTTTCCCTTCTGACTTCCAAGAGTAAATTATATAAATTATGTAGAACAGATCTAATACTTCCAGCACCCAAGTCCTGCAAGATGGTGCTGAATAATTACCACTGGTGATTGGGACCCCCAAGGTCCAGCCGCACGCTAATAAATGAGGGAGACAAAGGCAGATGAGCTGTTCTGGGGTTACAGATATTCAGACAAGAAAATAGGGTCTGAGTTCACTTACCAGTTCTGCCAGAGGCTCCTGAGGAAACGCCACATAACCTATTTGTACCTCCGCCTCCTCCCAGCGATGTGAGAATATCACCGCTTCCTAATCCTAACTGGCTTTTTATGGTATCTGTGTACACGAGAAAAGTTTTATACTGTAAGGGCCCAGCACCACTAAGTCCTCCTCACTGATGTCTAAAACTGTTGCTGTGATTAATTGCGAGATTTCTCTTAACTAAAAGGAAATAGGAGGCAGGAATCAAGATGAAATACACCTAATCAGTAAATAACTTGCAGACCCCGGCCAAGATTTTCTAAACACAGGAGCCTGGCACTCACCTCCCTGAATCTAAACATGGAGCACGTTTTCACAGTTGCTGATGCACCAGTGGATTCCACACTACTGGTACCCCAGTGTGTAGGTACATGCCTAACGTCGCATTCCTCTCTGATTTTTTCACTCATAATCCCCATACAGACGTGAAGAGCAAAGCATTTGCACTGATCTCCATAGAAACAATTCAGAGCTTTGAAAGAACAAACCGTACCATACAATCTAGGAAGCAGATGCTTTAAGCAAAGCTGTGCCATTGGCCTATGGGACAATAACAGAGGTAATAGAATTTATCCTAAATTTAGAGGAAATTATGTTTTCTCTTCCTTGTCTTCCATTTGCAAAATCTATCACATACCAATAACGTCATTAGCCTTTTAAAATGCTCTACAATTCCTTGCAAAGAAAGCACTGTATTTTTTAAATGAAAATTTATGTTTGAAAAGAACAGCTCCGTGACGCAGCCTCAATATTCTTTACAAGTCACTGTTCTTACTCTTAATACTATCACTCTCTTAATCAGGATGGCCTGCTCTAACATAAATAACAACTGGCATGAGGGTTGTATTTAAAGGCTAACCATGCCCGAGCAGCATTTGAATTTATCACAAAATACTTCTAAAAGTTTTGGGGGAAGCGCTTCCAGTTCTAGAGAAAGAATTACAAAAACTCTGACTTAAGAGAGTTAGGTCCCTCTGCCCCTTTTGAAAATCCCCTTGTTTGCTTTCTACCTGGTCCTAGCAGACGACAAACAGGATGGGACCACAACTGGGGCATCTGTGCTTAAAGCCAACCTCTCATGTATCACACCCCAAAACTTCCCACTTTCCTATTTCACCTAAATGTTTAGAAGAAAGTCCAAAACTCTGATTCTTACAAGCCTTGGCAACTGCTTTACTCTCTGCACAGGCATAACACCTGCCCCACCAGGTTCTGCACCCTAAAAGTCATGTGTTTTCTCCAAGCCTACCCAGCGACTTAAAAGAGATTTGTTCCATGTGTTCGTATATAAAATCAGCTGGATGAACCCTTATGCAGTTTCCTGCCTCCCCTTCCCATACTTTGAGATGCAGCAAAATGCAGCAAGGAAATACAGCTGATATTTTTTTCCCCAAAAAGGTTTACATTTCCTTTTGCAAAACCCTTCTATTTATATTCACATTTTAACCTCTCCGCCCCTTTTTAAAAGACTCTTTTCTGCAGTGATTTAAAACTGCAGCATTTCCATATGAAACTGAAAACCAAGTGCCTACCAAAACCAATCCCATTTTTCCTTGCTTTTTCCACAGCTGGGTCACAACATCGTCTCGACTGATCGGGTGCGCTTGCGCATGGTGGGGTGGTGATGGGGAGCTTTTTAAAAGAAAAAGAGAGAAAACAAACCATTTCCCAAACAGTCTGGCTAAGCTCTTTAGCCAAAACCACACCATAATGTGGGTCACAGCTGCAACCAGCCATGTGCTGCCACAGGCTTTCACCCAAAGTGCTCCGAAGTCAAGAGAAAGCTATTATTGATTACAGCAGGCTTTGGGTGAAGCCAGCCCAGAGGAAACAGAACTGATACTTATCATAAACAAGGAGGTTGTTTCTCTTTCCGGCCTCTGATTGATTTTGTCATTCACTTGTGATTCCTTACTATTTTCTCCTGTACAAGGATCAGCTAGAGAGCCTCAGAGATAGCAATTGATCAGGAATCATGTTTGAATTTTATGTTTTCCACCAGCCCTTGTTTTGTTTGAGCTCTTGAAACAACCATGATTCCAAATCCCTTCTCATGCCCTAATCTTGCAAAGACACGTACCTTTAACTTTGCAGGCAGTTGTCTGTCAGTTCTGGATTCAACAGGCACATAAAATAGCTGTACAAGTTTTTGCGTGTTTGGGACCTTGAGTGCTCACAGTTCTATTAACAGCATTAATTAGCACAGACCAATCCACGGGGAGAAATAAAACTAGGGCTTTGGTTTCATTTCCTTTAATTGTAAAAACAAATAAACAAACAAACAAAAAAATCCCTAAAAATCCTTATTACCGGAAAGTCTCATTCTTTTACAGGGATCTCCCAGAACCACTTTTGCTCTCTGAAGGCTACAGCTCCTGGCCTGCAGAACACTGATTTTGAATCCCCTTGGCTAACGCAGGTATGCAGCTCATCGGGGAAAACGTAAAAGGTTTCCTAGCCTTCATTCGTAGGAACGTTCCCCTTTCCTTCATCCTAACACATAAATCCATATTTGCTCTTCATCTGACAAGCCCGTGAAGGGCTTATATATCCTTACAGGACTATCCAAGGTTCTACATATCTCTCATCCTGCTTCGCAATCCCAATTGTACACAACACTTACAGTTTCAGATCCATCAAGCTGTCATTCCTGCTATCCGCATGTAGAGAGGTTTTGGCTCGAGTTTGAAGTTTATGAGCAAGATTAAATCAGTGCTAACATCAGGTTCACATTTAATTCTTTAGAATAGCCGTGTTCTTACAAGATTTTGACCTCAGCAAGACAAGAACTCTGGGAGATGAGCTCCTCTCATGAGGTTTCTGAGGTCTGTAATGGTGGAAATCTCCTAAGACACATCCTGATGATTTATCCCATCTTATAAACACATGACAGAGCACAGAGGATTCTGGCCGTCTCACTGAAAGCCGTAGAAATACACATCTACAAGCCCATAACTCCTACCCCACAAAATGCAGGGCAGTACTGGATTTGGGGGGGTCAGGCCCATTCCCAGTTCTAAGGTACCAGCACTTTCCAGGAGAGCATGATATATTGGTAGGATCCGGCACGCTTTTTTCTTTATCGGCTATGAAAGATTGTATGAGATTTAATATTCCTTTTTATTATCGGTTGTAAAATGTTGTTCAAAAACTTAATAAAAAGCAAAATCTAAAAAAAAAAAAGAGAAGATGCTTCTGAGCCAAGTTCATCCAAAGTCTAAGAGAGACATCTGGGAGCTTACTGCAAATACTTTACAGCAACATTCATTCATTCATTCATTCCTTCCAGCGTTAAAGGAATTGGATTCAATTATGTTTTCACCTTTTCTGTGTTTTCTTCCTTTCAGTGGTCTAGCGAACAAGTTTGCTGGCAACGGTATTTTCAGGGGGAGTGACCCCTAATGAAGTTTTAAGTACATTTGCTGTGAATATTCAAACTAGATGCCGGCTCCTAAATGCTACGTTTATCCAGTCAGAGAGAAGCGACGCTTCGTAGCCTGTTTGGCCAGTCAAAACTACACAACAGACCTTGAACACGGGGCACAGGCAGGGAACAAGGGACGGATGGCTCATTCCTGGGGGAGCGGACACACTCGGAAGGGCCACAGGGACAGCTTCTGCCTGCTCCTGCCACGCCACGCTGACACAAATGGGAATAGCGAGGGGGAAAAGAAGAGGCAGAATAAATAAATGGTTCGTGCCTAATATTTAGAAAAAGCCAAGCTGAGGCACGGGTGGCAAAATCCACGGGAGGCTGAGCCTCCTTGCAGGCTTGCACTGATACTGATGCCACTGAAAATCAAGCGCCTGCTCATTCCGGCTGAGCAGCCAAAGGCAAGCGAGAAACGCTCCCATATGCATCTCTGGCTACAGAATAGAGCCCGCTAGCCCGGATTATAGCTAGTCTGGGCATTCCCACGCTGAGGTGGGTGTTTATCTTCTTATTTTAAAGGGGCATTCACTGGCAGGATGCCCTGCCCCTCCTTTATGTGACTCCAAAGGGGGAGTCAGGCTCACGTAGCTGTGACGCACGCAGCTGAGCGAGTATCCACGCAAACTTTACAGCCACATCTGCAACCTTTCAGGGCACTACGGTTTCTTGCCAGGCTAGGAAGACAGAGGAAAAAATGTACTGCACATGCTCAGGTCACAAGAGCTGAACGTACACGCGTCGGGGATGTCGGTACAAAGGGGCCAGATTCTCCAGCCGTTGTCTATCAGCCCAGCCCCACATCGGGGTTCACCAGTTTTCAATCTGGCCCACAAGTGCTTACAAACAAGGTTCAGAATCATCCTCTCAGGTGGGTTTAATTATCCAAAGGAAAAGGAGATTTAAATGTTGTTCTGTTAATGATATACACCTCTATCTCACAGGTTTATGTCCCTCAAAGGGCATTTTTGGATACTACTGTCCAAACCAGGATTTTCGCTTCATGTGGTCTGGGTTAGAATGTCTGCTTTGAAGAAGCTATCAGAAACGCCAAAGAAAATGTATAGGAAAGGGTCATTCTGGTTGGATCCAGCCACTTCCTAGCAAAAATCAGATCAACCAGAGAAGTCAGCTAGACTATGCTGGCTACAAGGAGGCTCCCTGGAAATCGTCTGATAAATGAAGATAGAAACCTCTCCATGCCCTAAATAGTCCTGCATGAGGACTATTTAGGGAAGACTGATTTTAGACAGGGGCGGGTAAGAAGGAAAGACACAGGTACTGCAACAGCTGTGTGCTATTTTAAGCATCTTTTACATGGAGAGCATCCACTGCTACCACATCCATCACATTCAGCCTTTCAAAGCACCTAAACTAGGCTGCCGCTCTGATTAGCCCTTTGGGCAAGCCTTCCTCTTACTGCCCTTTGACTGTACAGGCCCCCTTTTGCACCATAAGATGAATAAAAGCTGGCTAACAGCCTGGAAAATATAGCGTCAGCTTAGTCGGTGCTGTATCTCTTCCATCAGCTGGACAGATCAAACAGATACTGCTGGACAACTGATTTCTGTTAGCGAAGATAGTTTAATGCAGGTTTGCATCCCTCCTCCCCTTTATCCTTAGATAAATGGCATGACAGAAGGCAAAATTGCTTCCTGTCCTCCAAGAAAACCTAATGGGAGGAAAAAAATCGAATATGTTCATATCATTGCCAATAGCTGTATTAACTTCAGTTGCAGCAATATGTTCTGGATGAAAGGGACAAGAGATAAAAGTAAGCGGATATATTACCCTTCCATCTCACGCCAGATGGGCAGATTCTTTTCTCAACACGTTCTGCTGAAAGCCGTGGGCACGTCTGTGGCCCAGTAGCGTAACCTCAGGGAAGAGCAAGGGTCTGACTCACCTGGGCAAGGCTGAGTGCCGACCCCACAGATACCAACCTCTGGGTGAGCCGAAGAGACTCGCTATACATTGACCTCATCCTACAGCAGGTCGGATTGACCCCAGAAGTTTCTCGGTTGCTTCCTTGGCCACGCAAGAAGTCTAGACGTGACATCCCTAAATAGACTTCTATGACAAATGTGCCCAAAGGCAGGTGAGATTAATGCTATTACAGGTCGTTTTTAGGCATGGAGTTAATGCTCAAAGGGTATTGTCATTATTATGTTACAATTAAATCAAAAGATGGAACACCTAAGAAGTATCCCACATTTTTTAGTCCTGAAATAGAAACAAAAAATAAAGTCTTCCCAGACTTCGCTTTACCAGTGTTTCTTCTGTTCCCTCTTACTTCTGGATGGCCAGAAATAGCCTTTTTTTTTTTTT
>VXAK01006132.1:374226-411898 GCA_013399435.1 Arenaria interpres
GGTGCCTAATTAACCTCCCTTACGATATCACTGCTTTTGATGATGTCAACCAGTGAATCAACATGGCTCCTAACATTCTGATGTTAGACCCAGAGATAGCCAAGAAACACAGGCATAAAGAGAGGCTAAAAACATAATTGTGACTGTATTCTTGGGCAGCACTCTTCCATCTCATGGTTGAAATGGGCTGCCTGAAATGGCACCAGAAGCAAAACACTAGCAATCTGAGCTGCTCGATTGTTATTTTCCCCTCTTTAAATTCTAAACGTTCCTATCTTGCATTTCTCAACCCCATTTTCACCACGTCAGCCCCTGCCTCGCAGACAGTCGATTTCACTTTTTTGTTCTTAGAAGAGAAACAACTGTCCAGTTTCGCCCCCATTTCATTTCCTCTGCAACTGGAGAATTAATCCCAGGGGTGATTTGTGTCCAGTGACTTCCTGCTAAAAATGCAAAGTGTTTTGCAAGCTTGGACAAGGATTGCTAAAAGCAAGGGGCCAGATTCACCTTGGCATTGCTCTATTTCTACGCTGCCATAATAGCACTTTAATCAACAAGCAGAACTGGCATAAAGCACTGATGCATCAGGCCCATCATATAGAGTACACCCACTTAATCAGGTAATCAACTTAATCAGGACACTTCCCAAGGAACCAAATTAAGCCTAATGACACCAAGTGGCAAGGACTGCTGCTTAATTGGGATAGTAATTCTGCTTATGGTAATTGGGATGCCTGCAGGTGATTAAATGGTACTGAACTAAGAAGAGACAATCTCAGTGATGCTCAGAGACTGTCAGTGATTTGTCTCTCCTCAAAAGCCTCTGTCAACGGCGGATCAGCAAAACAAAACTTTTATAATCCTCTTGTTTGGGCACCGTTTGAACCGAGCATCTCGAGATGGAAACTGGAACACAGAAGCAGAAGGGAAAAATGCCCCATAGATCCCTTAGGTTAGTCTGAATCTGGTACGAGGGCTAGTACCGAAAAAAAAAACCCTGAAAAACAACAACGAAAGTATCAAAACAAAACCAATAAATACGCAGAGATCTTTGTCTGGGGGAGACATAACTTTCAGTCACTAAAAGCTACTTTCTGCCTGCCTTTTCCAACACACCCATTGCTGATGTTTTGCAGCAGAATTCAGTGAAACGGCAGCGCTCGGGGAAAGCGAGGGCTTCCGACAGATAAGACGAGACGTGCGAGGAGCAAAGGAGGGGTCACAGAACTGCTTCCCACCACTTCCCATCCTATTTGAGAGCACAGAAATGAATGACTGGCAAAGTACGAAGAAAGAGATGCCTGAAAACCAGAATTTAAAAATATTTCTTGCAAAAATCACTTTTTTTTTAACATCTCTAATTGCTATCCAAAGTAGCCATGAGATGTTCTAAAGTTAAAACCTGTCCTTCCTTTGAAATAGCTGTTAGAAATCATAAAGTTCTGCTGGAACTAGGTCGCTGATAGAACAGCAGCCTCTAAAGTCACCACACAAGGCTCAGAACAGCAATGTTTTCAGAGTTCAGACTTAAAAGATTGTCTTAAAGTTCTTTTTACTTTCCAGTGGCCATTTTGGACCACGCAATTAGTCAAAATGGAGGGTCTCAGAGAAAAGCCAATTCAAACTAAGATTTGCACCCATGTCTCTCCAAAATTTGTGTGTGAAAGGGAGAGTCTGGGGTATGAGGCTTTGGAGCCAGAATTCAGGCAAACTGGGATCTCATCCATCCATGCACCAGGGGAGGTTTAGATTGGATATTAGGAAAAATTTCTTCACCAAAAGGGTTGTCAAGCATTGGAACAGGCTGCGCAGGGAAGGGATTGAGTCACCATCCCTGAAGGTATTTAAAAGACGTGTAGATATGGTGCTGAGGGACATGGTTTAGTGGTAACTTGGCAGTGTTAGGTGAATGGTTGGACTTGATCTTGAAAATCTTTTCCACCCAAAATGATTCTATAATTCTGTGCACATCCAGAGACTGTGGAGAGGGAACCAGGCACTGTAGGCAACGGCCGCCACAAGCCAGGGACCCTCTGCTACTTTTGCCTTTGAGGTCGCCTCCTCGTAACCAGAGCTCACCACAGCGTTGAAGCCAAGGGACCACATAAGGATGCTTTTTGATTGCTTGTAATGTAAGCCCCTATGAATTTGCATATGTACATTTGCGTTACCTGGTTTTCGTGGCAACCCCCATTGCTGCCCCTACCCAGGGAAATCCTCATGCCGTGTTAATCATATTCGACAATCGTCTCGTTGTGGCTCGACAGTGTCCCTCCACTTTTCTTTCAGAAAGGCAGATTTGTATCCTGCTCCTCGGCTACTTGTCTTCCCGGGCTTTGCTATGACTCTCTCACCACATACTTCGTGATTCAATGTGTTCAATACACACCTGTATGCTTTCAGGTAGGCTGTTCTTTACATGACACTTAGTACTGAATATTATAAAGGATAACTCGGTCTTACCTCCAGGAGCGTTTAATCTACTTGTTCCTGATTTATTGCCTTGTCATGTTATTAGCTTCATTAGAGGAATGAAACAAGCGTGTGTGGAGCGTGCGAGGAGCAGGGAAACGCAGATTCCCATTTGCCTTTATCCAATTGCAGAAGTTCCCGAAAAAGGACCACCAAAGAAAAAGGTTAAGAGAATGAAGCCCTAAGAGATGTATTCTTAAGTCCCTAAACACCTCCAAATGGGCAGACCTCTGCCCATTTGTGCTTCTCAGATTCGGCCTACCACACGACCGCCAACGGGGAACAACCCTGAACCGCTTCCAAAGCTACGGAATTTGTTTCCTGCTTCCCACCGAGCACCCCAGCAGGAATTTTTCCTTCATTCCCTGACAGTTCCACCAGGTTCCAGGAAGCGACCAGCAATTGCAAAGGTTAATTGCTCTTAAGTAAAATCTCCCAGTACAGTCAGAGAGGCTAAGAGAGCACCGTCGCAGTGGTGTTTGTTGGGAGACGCAACTTGCCACGCGAACTCATCGATGCGCTGCTCCCGCTCTCTCCCTCTCTCCACTTTTGCCTCACGTCTGATGAAGCCAAACTTGCAGAGCAGTTGCTGGTGAGCCCAGCGAGATGACCCCCCTCCCCCATTAGCGCTTACAAAATACAATAAATAGGTTCTAATAAATATATCTTCAAATCAAAACCATTTTGAGTTGCTTAACTGAGTGCATATCTAGTCCTTTGTACACATATTTGTACAAAGTGTTGCCTGTAATTTTAAAGATGCTTGCCTCAGGGAGGTTTCGTTTTTCCATTGAAGTCCCCTTGATTTACTGTACGCAATATGTTACAGCTTCCTTATTTGCTCCTTTGGGACAGTTACTGACAGTAAATCTCTATTAAAATATTCTTCCATATGGTTGCATGAAAATTTTATTGCAGTGAGCCTGAGGCTGAAGGTCACAGCTGAGTAGCTGCAGTTAAGTATTGCAGTCTATGGACTCTGAGGTACATCTGTTCTGGGAGCTGGAGCAAAATTAGAATTTTACTGTCAATAGCAGTTCTCCAAAACTAGTTCCATTTGTTTACCGTTGCAGGCCCGTAGCAAGGCAATACCCGCCATATACGTGTTACAGGCCGCTGTGGCTACATGATTTAGGTCTTTAGCTCCGATCCAAAAATTACAGAATCTGGAGGTCGCTGGAGAGAGTCCCTAATGTATATTTCATTTACGAGACATGAAAATTTAATTTTCTCTCACGTGATTTGACTCTATCGCTTGCTTACACACTTTTTGGCGTGGGCTTCCCTGTTCATTGAAAGCTTTCCTGGGCAGTATATCCCACCAACTTTATAAACGATCCAAAAGTATGATTTTTAATCGACTGCTTGCAAGCAAACGGCCAGCTACAGCAACACCTTGCTGTTGCCCACACAACCGGGTTGAGAAAAAAAGACCCATAACGTTGTCCGGCTGCGTCATTTGGATGCCGTCGATCTGTCGGTCAGTAGGTCAGGCTCCTGCTGTAGAAATGCCCATGATCTGTACAATTTGGAAAGCTGTTTGAAAGCAACGTTCCGCTGTGGAGGACCACAGAGTATTAGAGTGTTAGATTGCTCTAAACATTACATTTAGCAATTGCCGCCAGGGTCAGCCAAATGTTAATCTACTGCTTGTATTTGTTTGAAATAAAAAAGGAAACATCTAGGCATATTTCTAAGCCCATCTTGTTTAGCAATATGACATCTATCAGAATGGCTCCGAGCCAAACCAGGCCTTTCCAATATGCGGCGCAATTCTGAATTTCTAAAAGAGAAATCAAACCTAAAATGCATCCGCGATTTTAACCTACGTTAACAACATTTTTCAAAAGGTTACAGCATCCAGTTTGATGGCATTGTGGAAAACTGCCAGCCAAGAGATCTGAGAAGGTCAGGAATGGAGTGAATTTTTGAGACACTAAAGCCTGTTAGAGAAATGCAGTAATTTGGAGACCAATCAGCGGAGCTCCAGTCCCCCGGGGACCCAGACTGGAGATGCCATCGAAGGGGATCTCACCGCTGGTAGCACTTGCCCTGACCTTCTGGGATAGAGGTAATTTTCTCAACGCAGCCACGAGACAGAAGAGCTGGCAGAGGAAGAGGTGGGGAAAGTGTGATTTATGTGGTCTATTTGCAAATGGTAATCTCTAGTGAAACTTGTATCACTGTTGCAGAGTAGTTTCTTGAACAAGGAGCTGTGATGACTGTTTAGTATCACCTCGGTACGTGCCCAACTAGCCATTTTCTGAAGCAAAAGATGGCCACCACTGCATGCTCGGCCTCAGCCTAAATTCATAACGTTACCATGTATCTGGAGGCAATGATACCTTGGAAGCCTACCGGATTTTTTTAAATTTTTTTTTTTAACAACAGCTATTTCTAGACTGATGTCCGTGCAAGAATGTTCTTCCACTGCGAGTACAGCATCTAAAACCAGGCACGGCATATACGGCAAATGTTAAATAGCTAGAATTTCAATTTCCAACCTCGCTATTAATTGCTCTCTTAAAATCTTGTACGAGTTAACCAACTGCTAGCTCTCCCCTGAAATCGCAGCACATTTCCACATCCAGAATGCACACATGGCACACGGGGAAGTCGTCTCCCTTTTTGGTGCCCAAGCTGTAAGGCATGAAGAGCGGCTTGGCTCGATGCCTCATCAAACCGCAGATGAAGGTACCTTTGGAAGTGGTGATCAGCTCCCTGAGAGTATGTGACAGATCTCGTCATGCTGACAAAAAGACACTTCAATCAAAAGCAAGTGACTGTTTTGAGCTGGGAAGGCGCCGCCTTTAAACTGCCCGGGTACCAGCCGCTGGTTCATTACGCATTTTAAACAATACAGAAACGTACCTTGCAGCGAAGACACCTATCATGGTTTCACAGGTAAGAGTTAATACTAATTAGATGTTTTGGTACTCACAGGCTTAATTAGTTCACTTGAATCTTATTTTTCAAAGTAGGGCAGACATAAACTGGCCATAATATTTTACCGAAATAGACGTGTACTATGAGGAAGGGAAAGGAATTCCCCCCCACTCTCTCCCACACCCTGACAAGCCGATAAAAATGATATTAGGTGATTAAATGTAGAAATAAAAAAAAAGGAGGCAGACATAATGATAAACTGTAATGAAGTTAAACAGCTGGCAGACTCCTTGGTGAATTTGCCACCTGATGACTTGTACTAAGACGCAGGCAATGCCCCCAGCTCACCGCTCAGACAGCAGCCCCTGGAACACACACTGAACATCGCCTCCCATTCATTAATCGGCTTGATGGAAACCGTCTCTCTTGTTCTAGGGACAGAAAACATCGATTTCATATGTGTGCATCTGGGGAGAAAAAACAATAGAGGAACAACCCACAGTCCTCTAAAAAACCCACAGTAATGCAAGATTAATGCTCCTGAATGAATTTCTGGGGAATTTGTAGATTGGGATTGGACTCACAAACACCAGTCTCATGCGAAAGACATAAAGGCTTTGCTTCTCTTTTGCTCAGAAGGAACGCATTTCAAGTTTTGATTTTGAAATACAGGAATCGGTCCCTTCTCACTGACTTCCAGCGCAAGGTAAGGTTCAGGAAAGGAGGAGAACTGCCATGAGAGCCCGTGTTCTCACCACCCAATCTCCTACTGACCACTGAAATTCCATTCCCATGTATTGTTTATAATAAATACCAGCAAGTTCAAATCCAGAGCCATCCTCGCTCTGGTCACTGGCTGCATTCCCACCACTCCATGTCACGCCAGCACCGGCGTGCAGAATAAGCACAGGGAACGTGCCTCCACAAAGCCCCCCGTGCCCATGCTGTGCATAGGCACCTGTCTTGTCCCTAGGACTTCTCCAAGCCACGCACGCACTTAAGCGTTTGGAGGCTCAGGGGTGGCCGACGTCTGTACCTCCTGTGCTGTTCTCCAGTCCTACCCAGTCTGGGGCTGCAGGAGCGCGGGGCCCTGAAGCAAGCCTTGGCTCTGCATCGAGTAATTGCAACACGACCGGCTCCTTAATGGCTATTAACACAGCGTTACAAAGCAGAGTCACGTCGTCTTACGGCTACTTCTCCCCTCCACCAGATACGGCTTTCTACTAACTTGGAATATAACGCTTGGCGTGAACTACGAGTAAATACTGCTCTTTGCAGGGGTTTTAAAGCGAGCTCAGTACGAAGGTCCATGTTATCGCCTATGTGTACGCCTGTTGAGCCATGTTTGTCTCTCTTCATCAGTGCACCTTTTATACGCATAACGATTGCATAGGGTGCTAGCATCGGGGAGGCGGAAAAGCCCCGTCCTTTCTTCGAATTACCCACTTCATTAGGAATTGTCCTTTGCTATTTTAAGTAAGTTTTGATGAAGAGGGGTGGCTTCTCCTTTAGTATTCACATTTGCTGTACTAATGATGACAACTTCTCGCAGACCAGTGGAGCAAGAAGCTTTGCTCAGTGCCAGCACACACCAACTAACAACTCTGTACCATTCGTTCCCTCTTCAAGTTCCCACCCTCGACAGAAATAGTATTAAAATATTCTCAGAAAACACAATTTTGACTCTCTACAGATTTCTTTTTCTTTAAGACTAAGCCTGCACTTCTCTTTCTTAAGACCTGCAGCTGGGAGAAGAGCTCAGCTCCAGCCAGCTTGTGGAGCAGAGCTGGAATCTGCCCCAACAAGCGGGACATCCCCATGCTTGAAACAGTTTTGTTGCTCATCTCTGAATTGGTTTCTTTTTTTCCCTACTCTAAACTCTTCCAAAATCCTCCACTTTATACCTTATATCTTTTCCCATCTGTCGGCTAGTGCATCACTTCTAATTTTTCTTATAAGTGCCATTCTCCCCACATTCTGCTGCTCATTATCAGGCCTCGTTGCCTCTAACACCTTGTTCATGACCCTTGCTCTGGCTCAGCTGTCTTCTCCTTTCCCATTCCTCACCCTACTTCTCTGCTCGCTCCCTTTCGCCCCCTGTTTCCCCTTGCCCGTCCAGGTCACCTCTCGTCCCCAAAGCGGGGCACACAGCGGGTCCCCAGCAGGGTTGGCCCCCTTCCCCCTCACCCAGGCCTCTTCCCATGAGCACAAAATACATACGGCAGCAGAGGGGCCTTAGACATGTGTATCAAAAGCTTGACGCACATAAATAAAAGCAAGTTGGTGACTAATTTATTTTCTCAGTATCTATTAAATACACCATAAACTACCCTGGACATATTTAGGCTGGAAATTAGAAGAAGGTCTATAACCATGAGAAGAAAGACAGCCTCTCAGTAGGAGTAGTGAGGGCAAGAAACCTAAATGGTTTCAAGATGGAACCAGATAACTGTTTGAAAGACATCATATGATGTGGTTGCCTTCAACAGCAGGGGACAGGACTTGATGACTTAGGAAGTTCCTTTCAGTCTTAATTCTTATCTTCCTGTGTGGGCCAAATGTCACCCACGGCAGTCTGCGGGCGAGCCCTACGGAGACGAGGCACAGGAAGGGTGGCCACAGGCCTCTGCCGGCCGCAGTCGCCCTCCCAGCTCCAGCATGCGGACGCACTCGGGTGGCAAAAGGAACGGGTAAGACTTGGAGCACCGACGGGAGCCACTCTAAAGTATGCTTTGAAAGGATGAGAAAGTGCCTGGGCTGCTCAGATGGGACCGTAACGCGCTGCAGTGCCCTCTATGCCTCTCCTCCGCACAGAAGAGGGTATGCAGCTAGGAGCATTTTTTACCATTTCCAAAAAGTTGCCAGCCTTTGGTTGGGAAAGCCCAGGTTCTGCAGCAGTCAAGGGGTATTTGCTCCACATGTAAGGTTTCAGAGGAACTCACACACTGAGCTATAAAGCAAAATCCAACATCACCTGCTGGGTTCAGTCGCACGTGTAGGGAGGCTGCAGAATGAGGGCTCCCAGCCACAGCCTGGGCACCAGCTCACCATTAACTGCCACCAAGCCAGAAGACCTCCTCTCAGCTGAGCTGTCCCTGCCAGCAGTCCCCACCTTCAAGCTCAAACTGGCTTAAATCTTTATCAGAAGGTTGATTTTAGCATCTTCAGCCAAAGAAATACAGGCTGATACGTTTTGCCTTACGATAGAGGTGGGCACCAGCGCGCACACAGAGGCTCCTAGTGGCCCAGCTGAAGGGAGGGAACTTGTTCAGCTGCTTCAGTCACCTGCCCAAAATTGCCGCAAGTGTTAGCAGCTGGGGATGACATGGTCAGCAGCGATGCTTGGAGGGCAGGTTGACATCTGTGAGTCTTCTAAGACCTCCATAACACAACCCGCAAAGCCCTGTCAGACCAGCTCTGCCTGTCATTTGTTATTTGCTCCTTCGCCTGCAGCTCCTTTTGAAGCTTTAAAAGCTTTTGTTTTTGATAGTAAAAGGATATTTGTGCCTTGCCTGTGGAAACGTCAGGCCCTGTATTGTTCCGTCCACAATAAAATATGTGTTTCAGTTTGATTTATTGCTCTCAGTTTACTTTGCCTTAAGTTGGCAGCATTTCCTGGTTTGGATTTTGCTGATGGCTTTACAGTTCCTTTTTCTGTATTAGGGCAGCCAGTTTTATGTTTGTTATTCCAACTCCAGGACTATATTCAAAACGACTAGGAGTTGTAGTGTTTGAAATCTGATTATTTACAGCAATGCCTCTACTTGTGAAGGCATTTCCAGTAGAAATTGTCTGAAAGCGGACACATGGACTCAATTGAAGACATGTTTTTAAAGTTACTTGTCAGAGGAATGAATCCTTCTGGCCACTTCGGAGCTTTTAAGGGTTTGCTTTTTTACAGTCAAATTATATTTAGTCAAAAAAAAAAAAGAAAGAAAACCGCAACACCGAGCAGGTTTCAAAACGCAAGCCTTGCCATGTGAGCTGCCAGTGGGACAGTCTGGCCAAGGCCTCCCTCCCCAGGGCAGACCTGTCCCCCACACCACCCACTGCCACCCCCCGTGTCCCCCTCCTGCCAGCTGAGTTGCCGAAACAGGCCCATGAGCTCCCTATGGCCGTGGCTAGTGTGTGTGAGCGGCAAAGTTGGCCAGCCCACATTGACTTCTCCCCTGCTGATGTCTCTCAAGGTGTCTCTCAAGGCTTGCAAGCCTTCATACGGCACCCGTGGACACAGCGCCAGGCTGGGTGGGTGAGATTTTGTCCCTCTTCCCAAGTAGCTTAGTTTCCTACCAGCAATGCAGGAATGAAGACCCTGGGCTGCACGGAAGTGCCTCGTGATCTGCAGCCTGGCACAGACATTTCCAAAGGAGATGAGGCGCCCTGAAATTTCAACTCAGGGCCCTCAAGTCTGTCGCTGTATTACCATTACCTTCATAAATACAAAAGCCTAGATAAAATGTGATGAAACACAGCCAACGAAGTCCTCAAAAGAAAATAAGAAACTCAATGGAACAGCTGGCTGGATACAAGTCCAATAAAAACGAGGCAGACGCAAAGTTTCCAGACTGGCACAAGAAGATTTTCCTACCAAGACAATATCCAGGATTACACCTTTCTGAAAATGTGACAGAAAGTTCATTGAAGGAAGATCATTTGTTGTTTATCTTTATGGGCTTTGAATTGTTTGTTAAAGCTGGCTCTTCAAAGTGCTATTCCCTCCGAGTCCCGCTACAGTCAATGGGAATCAACGGGGCTGGAGGTAGGGGCCCTGTGGTGGAAACCGCATTTTGAAAGAGATTTTCATTAAATAATCTTCTACGCTGGCTGGCAAATTCCTGAAGTCATGGGACACACCGCCAGGAAAAGGCATAAATCCTTGAACACATAGATAGAGTGGCTGAAATTCAAATGGATACCAGAGTCGTCAAAACACTCCCAGCAGACTCGGGACAGAGCCAAACCAGATCTCCAGCCCTTTCACTCCCAGAGCGACTGGATGGCGCAAGTCCTCACAACAAAAGTTCCCCAACTCTCAGAGCACTCATCTCCCAGCGAAAACGAACACCAGACCCATGCAGAACAAGATTCCCTCCAAGTACAGTTAGGCTTTAATAACTGCATCTTTCTTTCTTGAACCAGCGCACTTTTTTATGGACCAAGACAAAAAGGAGGAACACCATGGTGGCAGGTGTATCTGCTTCATTTTCCATCCCCTTTTTTCGGCTATCGGATTATGAACTATATGTCTCTTAACATTTGCTTTCTCGGTGACACAATAAACTTAAGGAGAAAATGGATAAAAGTATTCAAGCAATCTCCAAATATATTTCACATCCACTTAAAAATATGGAAACATGCTGCTTCCCTGGTTTAAGCACGTTGGTAGCAAAACCTGCTCTATCTAGACTGGCTTGAGAGCGATAGGTTCAGCTGCTTTCCCGGGGTTCTCCCAGTATAGATTTGATCAAAAGTCCATAGCAACTCCTTTGAGTTATTTTATATGCCACGCACAGTAAATCACTCGGAGCCAACATATCAATGACACAATTGACCATGATAGCTCCTTTGGAGCACTTACAGTTTATCACACCAATGGGGTTGTCACACACGCTCACAAAGCCTATGAGATAAACACCTGTGTTTTAAAAATCCTTTACGGCACAAGCTTGTGGCCATTTTGGAAATGCTGTAACTTTCTTCATCCTCGTCAATTACCATCCCATTAAGCATCTGCTTGATGAACTTCTAGCTGCACCCTTCTGCCTGAGAAACTAAGAGATGATTACCTTTCTTTTTAACAGAGAATACTACCTTTAGAGGGATAAGGAAGTGTTTTCCATTGTCGGGATCTATTATTTATTCTGTGGTCACATCTTGGGGTCATGAACGAGAGACTTCCTTCACTTGCAGCTGAAATCCTATCCTGAAGCACTAATATGCTGCTTTTTCACATTCCATGCTTACTGCTTAATTTGATTTCAAATGGTGTATGTTACTACGGTTCCACTGAAGTGAATGGAAAGAGTCCAATTTACACCATGTAAGAAGCTGGCTCCCCGCCACCGAAAAACAGGCAAAATTAAACTTCTCAGAAAAATTTTATCACCACACTCTAAGCCCTTGAAGATAACGTACCTAGTGACAAAACCGCAAGTGTGTAATTAGGATCAGCGTGACACACTGTGTGGAATCCGGACAACAGCAGTTCAGAAAAGAACATGGGTCAACATTTTTTGGTGCGTAACATTTGATACGAGCTTGACTCACGGATTTCCTTCAGAAATTGGTGAACACTTGCAAATCCAGCTCCGAAAGTTTCTACCAGCCCTACCTATTTTCCTTCCATACCAGGCCATATTGTCCCAAATGCAGATTTCAGTGTCTAATTTTGGGCACCCAGTTTGAAGAAGCTGAACGCAATCTCAAACTTCATGGTCTGAAGCCTTGAAAAAAACAACTGACAAATGTAAACAAGCCATAAATATACCACAGTCTATAATCTTGCCTTGCATTTTTCTCAGGACTGAGGACAAGGAGAAAAGACCCCGGTGTACTCAATACTAAATTGATACGCATTTATATTAACATAGCAGGAAGCTGAAACTCCAGGCCAAGTCGTTGTCTTTCTTAAGGAAAAGCATCGCGTCAGCAATTCTGTTCACTCAATCCAAGGCTGCTTTCATTTCTTGCTTGTTTTGCTATATATTTCTATTGAGGGAACACTTTCTCAGCAGCTTTTAGTCACTTTCTTAAGTGCATTTTATGAGGAGACAAAGTCAAATCACTATTACTTAATTAACACAATTGTGAAGACATCACTCCAGCTACACAATAGCTCTCCTAATCTTGCAGAAGGATGCATGACTTCATTATTGAGTATATTGTTTCCTATAAACATATAAAACCCCTACAATAACAATCCCATCAGCTGAAATGAAGTTATCTGAGAACAGAATTAAACTCTAAATGACCCTTTGCTCCACTCCATAGACCCCTATTAATAATTCTAATCTAATCAGTGTGGATAAATGTACTGTTGCAGCCTATGCCAGGCACTCTGCCAGGAGGTCCTACTGCAGTCCATCTGATTCATTCCAGCCCAGAGCTTCTCGGGAGAAGATGCATCTTGCACGGAGAGGCCACTGGCTGACTTCCTCTTTTGTTATCTTTTAGTGGCAAAGTCATGTCCTTGTAACTGATAGACACTTTTCTTTGTAAATAACCCTGGAGTGACTGATAGAGCTTTTGCCAGACAAAGCCTGTAAATAGCTAGGCATTATTCATGCCAGGCCTGAGAACACTGTGTCACGGCTGACAAATTTATGGTAGATATGAGCTCACCTCTTCCACAAATATATACTTTCCCAGCAAATTCATCACATGTTTTAATGGCCCCATACTGAATTTGTCAGCTGTCTGTCCCTGCACATTGTTTCCTTTGGATTCCTGTCAAGGATTGTTTGTTAAAATCATCTCCCTCTTCCATCCTTCAGCTGCTAGCCCCAGGAAAGATCAATGATGACACATCTATTGATAATATTTTATATTCAACTATTCAGGTCATAAATCATTTTAACAATGCTGATATGTTTATTGAGTGTCTGCTGGCATTGCAATTATATAGAAAGTGATGTCACCCTAAATCTTGGCTTTGTTGGATTGCTTTTTATTTCTTCCTTCCCACTCCCACCCCACTTCATAATTAAAATATGTCAATTTTTATTTTTGCATTCCCACTTTAGAAGCAGTGAGAACTTTGGCATTTTAGAGAAGGTGTGGAGTCCCAGAGCCTCTGTCTCCCATTAAAACCAAATACGCAAAATCACTTCCCAGCAGTACGTGAAGACACTGCTGCACATCTGCACGGATCCTTGGGGGAAAGCAGGACGGAAGGAGGGGATGGCAGAAGGACACCACCTCTGCTCTCTACCCCAACTCGGCAAATCGAGCAGAAGACCCTTCTCCAAGCCCTGCACAGCTGCCTCCGTCACCAAAGGCAAAGGGAGAGGAGTGGAGAGAAGATACTGCAATTTGGCGATCAATGCTGCAAGGAGTCTCGGACAGGTCTAAAATCTTGCCCCAAGCCCTGCCCTGCATACACACTCAGCAAGACCTTCTCCGTTTCATCCAAACCACTCCACCTGCAGATCTTTCTTTCATTTCAGATGATTACCAGGATTAATCCGGAAGGCTAAAGAAGTCGCCGTTACTCCTGGTTTTGCAGTCTCCCTCCCTGTACAGCAGCAGCTCCAGGGATGCCCAACTGTTGCCACCATTGCACAAGAGGGACCTGACTCCACTGTTTAGCTCCAGACATCATTTAGTTTCTTGATTCACGACCACAACATTATAGAGTTACAACATTTCTAAAAAAAGACCTAGGGCTTTGCAATTTGTTTAAGACTGTTTTCCTCCTTAGCGAGCTTCTGTTACGCGTACCCAAAGAGAAGAAAGAGAAAAGCGAGAGAGTGTTGGCCAGCAGGAAAAGTCACATTTGTTCCTTGAATGCAACATGTCATCATTCATTAGAGAAGACTCAAAAGTAGAGTTTCTCCCAAAAGCAGACAGCAGGCAGGATTTACACTATTTCATCAGCTTGCTAATTTTAGTGGCTGCCTTCTTTCTTCCCTTCTTTTTTTTTTTTCAATGCTGTAAACATATAGAAGGAATGAGCTCGGTACGTGTGAAAAAATCTTTATGAATGCATAAACACAAAGGTGAAAAAAGCCTAGAGCGGTTTTCATGGGGATGCATAGTTTTCCTTTTATGTACCAAGACACACAGAGCTGATTTTGTCATTACCAATGATGGGACACACCTCTTAAAATATGTTTCAAATATGCAGCCAACCACCTCTGAGGTGTCCCACTAATTTGAAACTTTTATGATCTGCCTTCACAAGCCTATAAAACCGGACAAGAACTTTGATGAGAATTTCAGGCCCTATAGAAATATATCGAGAATAACAGTTTTTCCTGTGGTATATTGGCACATCAACATGTATATTTAACCTTTTCTCATGGCTTTCCAGAACGCGCCGCTTCTAAGGCCAGATTCAAATTTCATTTATCCCAGTGTAATTTCACTGTGTCAAAAGATATTACTTTAGATCTACACAGACTGAAGCAAGAACACAGCCTGGTCCTTGATTTCAGCGAGTAATGGGCCCAGAAAAGAAGAGCAGATCTGCCAAAAGGGGAGATATTTAGAGCTGTAGTGAAATCTGGATTGTGATCTGGCTTCTGGGTTTGCAAGGGACGCAGATACATTTACTATTTGGATTTCAGAACGTATCTGAAAGTCTTAGGAGAACAAGTACCACAGACAAGCAAAAATTCCTGGCGGATAATTGCACTTTTGCTTTTGCAAGTTGCCTTGTTCACCCTGTAAATGTTTGAATGAATCTTGGCCGAGTCTCAATTTTTTTAACAAACCCCCCAGACCAGACTACTTTCATATGTTCTCTGGCTTTCCGCAAACATTTTATGGTTTCATAACTCTGAAAGGTATTTTCCTGTTTCCAGTGCTTCCATTTTCCTCAGCACTGAAGGCTGAGATACCTTATACCCTCGTCACTTTCATCTTAATGGAAATTTGATAAAGAAGAGGGAAGTCAAGCCTTGTCCATTGGGAATGCAGAAGAAACGCACTACTTAGAGGGTGCTTAGCCTAAATTTGACTGAACTCAAAAAGAAACTTTCCGACTTTTCTGGCCTCCAAAACAACTGTACATTCCATTATAATGACTGCAGGCATAAATCAGCCCTGAGTTATGCCTGTCAGATAACCCGCTAGATATCTGCTTAGCCCCATTTGTGTTGAACAACTTAATTTATGTACACACTCTTCAGTACCTTGTGTATATAGATAGATGACAAAACGTGATACATAAAATTATAATAATCATGGGTTTTCACTCTAAACTGTGTCTCCCGCTGTTGTGTGCAAGCAGAAGCCAAACATTCCTATCTAAGGTAGGCTCTTAGATCTGACCGAGTTGCTAGGCACTGTGAAGATACGGTGGGAACCAGGCACACCAGGGGTTCAAAACACCTCAGAAAAGGTCACAGGTCCGCCTGACTTTGGGCAGTTCACCACAGCGCCCACTTCAGACACCCAAACCATCTTAAACTGCCTTTACAATCAATGAAGAGTCATGCCTTTTTCCACGACGGTGATTTATTCTTGTTGAGAGCCCTTTCTATTCCCATTACAGAGGTACCTGGGGTTTCGGCACACCTTGTAACTGCACAAGTGAGATGGGATGAATCTGCACATATGCAATTGTCAAATGTAATTTATTGGCATATTAATGCTTCTGTATGTGTAAGGATTTGAGACACCTTTTGCTTCATCAGGTCTCCTTTAAAAATGTAGCCCTAAATACGTTCAAATTCATTTGCATCCAGGATCTTGCTCTGCTCAGAAAGAGGGAGCCGCTTTTCCAAACGGACTTAAAAAAAAAAAATTTAGAATAAATCACATAGATGTCAAAGTTTGATTCAAACTCACTTCTAGATACTGCCTTGGCTCCATTCTCGCTCACAGAGATAATAATCAGGAGCCGATATATACTCGTGCCCATTTAAAATCTGGCTGAGATCAGGAACAGGCCCAGTACACTTATCTAACAAAATAAATTGAAAAGCATGAAGAAAAATGTTAACAATGATGATACATCCTTGCAAGTATATTTGATACATTATTTGGCTGTCTTTATTATCAGGGGAACACAAATGTCTTGCTCACCACAAATGCCAGAATATTTCAAGCGCGAATGGGGTATTGTGTTTGTTTTTTGTATTTTTGGGCAGTATTCTGTATGTAGTCATAGCAAACCCAATTCTCCAAAAGACTGTGAGAAACTTAATTTCCCCCGCAATTGTTTACATCCATTTTAGCTTATTCTGCTAAACTTTTCCGTACCGGTTGAGGTTTACATATCACTAATGCTTTTGCACTTTAAAACATAGGAGTGACTGGGAAGAGGGGATTCATTCCCACATTCACTTAGCAATAAAGCAAAGCATGTGCACTTGCATGATACTTTTGCCAATTCCATTATTTTATATACAAAATGTCATTATGTTCCAAAGTATTATCATTTCCTTTTTTCCCAGACAGTGACCGTCTGTAACACGCCGTTTTGGAAAGGCTCCCCTCACAGATTCTGGGTATTCCTTCACTTACAGAACTGTTTCTCACCACGAAAACAAAGAAGTGAGGGGGAAAAAAAAAAAAAAGGTGAAGTGTTGGAAATCTAGGCATATAAAATCCAAGGGCATCAGTCACCTATTAGCTTTAGCTTAATTACTGATCTTCAGTTGCACATTTTCCCAGGAACAACGCTTTAGAGGAACTGGCTATCTTTACACGCTGGGTTATCTTATGGATCCGAAACGACTGCTTGTGAATGGGCTTTTCCAAGAGGACGCAAGCTGTGTTTGATTTAGCCCGATGTATATTTATGTGACAGAATCTAACCAAGTTGGACTTTGTGCCATAACCATAATGTTTGCACAGTTACACCTGGGGAGGAAAGCCCTCCCACTAGCGTCCTGACAGGATGCCAGTGGCAAGAAAGTTTACATAATAAAATCATGGTTTAAAGGATTTATACATCTGTCAGTAGAACAGTGATGACATTCCTCATTTACAAGCACGGTACACAGCTTCGCCTGCGAGTAAAAGATTAAGGATAAGGCCAAATAAAGGGCCCCTGTAGACAGATAACAATGTGTTTTACTCCATGCCCCGTTCCTTCCTCCAGCAAGGATCCTGAAGGGCACTTTGCTGGGAACCTGTCTTCTATGTAGCCTTCTGGATGAAGAACATGAGCGTGTTCTTCTCGCCATCCAGCATGGCCAGATGTCAGCTAGTTCCCACAGAAAGAGCCACCACAGAGCAGTGTTAGCGTGGCACCAGGCCCGTAAGTGCTGCAAAACACTCCTTCGTGCAGTCAGAGGTGTCCATACAAATCTTGGCACCTTCCTTCCCCATTTTGCTCTCCCCCTCCCTTGATGGCCAAGATTTGCAGCCCTGGGGAGCAAGAGGAAGGCGACGGAGCCACAGAAAGGCACAACTTATCTCTACCTTGGCACTAACATCAAGGAGGCCTGATCTTCAAAAAAGCACAGAGCAAGAACAGCCCAAACTGACTCCAGGGTCTGAACACGGACTCAAGAGCAATGCTAAAGGCTCCTGGTTTTGAAAGTCTTGGCTAGAGCTGATGTCCTTCCTCCACCGAGCTGCTATCAGAGCCCTGTGGCCAGTGCAGGCGTCAGCACACAGTCAGGAATATGCTGGTTTTCTTCTCCCCCAGCTGACAAAGCGAGTGCCAGAAATGAAGCTACTTTGGAGGGGCAGAGGACGGAGAGCAACAGAGAGAGGCAGAAAGGAGTCAAGGAAAAGGCTGTTCAGCTTTCCTACTGAATGAAAGTCTCAGGCGATAAAAGAGGGATGTAGGAAAGCACCGTGACTCACTTGACTGGCCAAGCTCCTCTGAATCACCACCTTGGGGAGGTGAAAATTAGCTCTATAGCTAATTAGCACCAGGGGAAAACCCACCTGGCAACCCAGCTCACTTTTTAAATGGTAAAGTAAAAGTGTCTGCTGCTTTCATACCTCCATAGCCAAAAGAAGGATGGGGAGGGCAGAGAGAGTCCAGGAACCCAGAGCGACAGAGCACGGTGATGGCGAGAGGGAGAGAGCCGAGATTACGCTGCAGACTTTCTTTCTTTAATGGATCCCTTCCTCGTTCACCCCAGCAAGGCAGCTGGCACATGGTATTTGGGAGTGCAGATGGATCAGCAATGTCAGACGTGCAGCTGTGCATATTTAACACACAGGGATCTTATTATCTATTTGCTGGCTAGCCAGCAGCAGGCTGATTTTGGAGGCGATTGCTCACAGTCGTAGAGAGAGAAAAAATAGAGAGTAGTCCACAGTCATTAATCTTACACAACAGGCTGCGCAGCGTTAGAGCCAGAACTGCTACTCTCCTGCATCTGTCCCTCCCACCAGCCCTAAATCACTGCTTCTCAACTCCTCTCCATTACCGAGAAGAAAATTGTCTGGGTTGGAATTAGATACCACAACAGCACAGGCAGCCCTGCTGTACGAGACGTCTGCTACAAATTTTTACCAGTTTCATGTCTCTGACAAGCCTTTAGTCTTACTATTGACCAGCCAGCGGGGAAAAGGGAGAAAACCGGAGAGTTTTGATGCTGGTCATCGCAATTTTCAGGTTGGGAATCAATTTCAGGCTCACAGTAAGGCCCTCTTTAGTAGAGCTCTTTTCCAGTATGACTTGATTGGCACCAGAGGCAGAGGTATGCTGCACATACAATCATTCACCCCTCACTAAGCAAAGTCATAAGGTTTCAGGTCTTCATTTAGCAATGGCCCTAAAACCCACATCTGATTTGATGCATGGGAAACTGTCCTACTTGTAGTTCATTTTAAAGTTCAGCCCATCTTTAAGAGCTTTGCTGAACCACAGCCGAAGTGCTTGTGCAAGCTTGAGCCCGTGATCACGCTCCAGTTTTTCCTTTCCCCTTAGACTGGAGGCAAAATGGGATATATCCCCAAATAAGCAACAAGCAGCAGTGCTCTCAAGGAGGGGAGACTCAACAAAGAGGCTGAAGTCTTTGTGTGTGTGTGTAATCCGCAGGACAAAAAGTAGCCTGAGAGATCTGAGGGGCTCTCTACAGGAATAACAGTCAGGGGAGACAAACTCCTGAACAGTGAGTTCTGCCTCCCAATACCAAATAGTAGAATCACTTGCCATAAGTTCAACTGATTTCCAGCTGATGTAAAATGGTCACAGTCTTGAAAACATCCTGGGTGTTTTCCAGTATTGCTGAAAAGTAGAAACCAGCCATACCTAGAGGAAAAAGCCCAGAAGTGGGGAGATGGAGAACTTTGCAGCTGGAAGTGAGATGCTTTCAGTGAAAACAGACTACTCTGAAGAAAAAGAGCCATTTAGAAATGATAAATATGTGTAACAGTAGGTAAAGCTCGGGACCATTTGCAGCTCTTTGACCTTCTCAGTTTTTTAATTGCAAACTTGTTCCATTGCACACAATGTAAAACCAAATCCTAAACTCCCAGCAAACACCTACAATCCTAACTCTAAAATAAAAATTGTTATACAGAGAGACAAGTGCAGCGAGAGACTTTGTGCCTGTGTCGAGAGGAGGCCTTAAGCCACGTTCATCCATGGAACAACAGAACTTTTGTGATTTCCCTCAACTGCCCGCAAAACTCCCACCTGCCTTATCAGGACTGAGACTCAGCAATCACCAAAAAGGCAGAAGGAAGAGCGACAATAGCTGACAGATGTAAGGAAGGTGCAGTGAAGGACAGCTTTACTGAACTAAAAACTAGCTTGAAAATAGCAAAAATAAAACCGCAAGCACTTTGTATGGAAACTGAACCAAGAAGAAAGAGGACGAGGGTTTGGAGGGATTGAGGAAGCCCATGACAATGGCTGTCTTTTCCCGGACTGCAGGAAAAGCTGGCCTCATTGAAAAGGATGTGATTAAATAACTCAGACTTTAATGAAAGAGATTATGTTTCACTAGAAAGGAGCAAAGTCTCTGAAAGACTCCTTATCAGCCCACACTGCACAACGAAGAAGAGGTCAGATTCAAGTGGTACATTAGTCAAATAATACCATCTGAACATTTACTTTCAGCTCACTCTTTTTGATGAAGGCCACGGCCAATAATTACTAATGGATAAGAGAGGTTTATTTGATGGGGACCTGACATTCATTACCGCAGAGGCTGCCATGGTTAATTGATCAGAAGGACAGTAAGTGAAAGAGTTACACTAAAAATAATGCCGTTAACGGAGCGATGTAAATGTGCTATTGGTCAGCATCGTTTCATAATTAGGTCACTCAGGGAGCCTTTTGGGTCATCGATGGTGGAACAGCAGCCAAAAGCACCAAATATGCCTGCTGTGACAGATGCCCAAGTTACTGCTGGGCATAAGCACTACAGGTGCTTGGGAAGAAACAGACCTTACAGCCTATAAATATTTTAGCCATGGCAGATGAATAATAAATTGGTGAGAACAACATAGTGACACGAACTCATGTGAAACCATACCACACACTGTGAACAATATGGCCAACTGCATTAAAGCAGGACATTGGCAAAAACATCCTTAAGAGCTGGTCATCAGTCTTCTTGATTCCGTCTCATGGCTACCTAATAACCGGCCTAGATACAGATGAGGAAACCAGTAAAATCAGAAGTGCTGGCTCTCTGCATGAAGTAAAAGTAGAAGAATCTGTTTCCGTGCTATTGTTTAGCAGCTGCGAAACTCACAGGGAGCAGCTAGGGCAGCCCCATGCACTAGAGTTGATACAGGTCAGGCAGTACCAGGGATGGAAGACGTAAGCCAGCAAGAGTAGCAACGTTCAAATACGAAGCGGAAATGAGACATCCACATCTTTTCAACTTCTTCCAAAGAAATGAGCTCACAAGTACTGATTTTTACTAAAAATCAACAAAAGAGTTAGAAAAAGCCCAAGAGCTTTCATCCTCAGACTTGGAGCATGCACACAGAATGGAACTTAAACCTGAACCAACCCAGTCCTTTTTGATGTTATGAAACCAAATTACTACTAACAAAGTCCTGGCAAAACCAAACTGTCCCTGACTTTCCTGTTAAAGAACAGAATTTGACAGCCCTGGGTAAAATAAGATTTGAAAGCCGTATCGCTCTTCTCATCTCAACTTCTTCCAAAGCCAAACCTGAACGTCCAGACTCCTACAACAGCCACCACCAACGCCATGAGAAATAAAGAACATGCCACCTCTGAAATGATCATGAGACTTAACCACATACTCAGGGTAAAAAATAATCTTCCTCCCCGGTTGGAAAAAACCTCCATTCTACCAAATCAATTGCCAATCAATTTTCAGCTGTGCCAAAAAGCTTACTGAAACTAGTCAGAACCTTTCCACTGCCTCTGCCTGGCTTTGGATCAAGCTTGTCAAACCAGAACCAAATTCACAGAAACGAGCTACAGGTAGATGACAAAGATGTCAAGCAGAGGAACATAATTACAGGGACTTTTCAGAAATCACTAGTTAGGGCAAATGCCTTTTTCCCCCGGCTCTCAGATTATAACTCACTGATTTACATTGGAATATTATTTAATTAGATCAGCACCAAATGACTCATCGTATTTTGTCATTTTAATGATTCTTTATATTTCTCCAGTTTGATGGGTTAATCATTGCCTATCACAGTTTATGGCCTCTATCTTCTTTATTGTGTTTTGCCTCCCATCAGCTATCCAAGGTGATGTGAACTTTGTGCTATTGACTTTTCTCACTCCTCTGGGGAGGTTGTCATGGAGAATTAAGTTATTGACAAATCAACAGCCAGCGCGCTGAACTCCTTCCTGCACGTCATCGTTAGGAATGTGGGAACCAGCCAACTTTCGGGTTGTGCAGAACCGAGATGTTCCACCACGTAAAAGAAATCCAAAAAAACTACATATCAGAGTCCGCTCTCATTTAAAACCCTGCAAATCTGGAGTAAAAGAAGCATTTCATCCTTTGCAGCTTAACAGAGTCTTTTTAGAACAAGTTCAGGCAGCAGAATTAAATGAATGAATTTCAGACTTCCTCCTATAATTTTAATCTTCTCAACAAGCATAGTTTTTGTTTCCAGAAGCTGCTGTCTTCATTAGGTGCGACTGAGCAAATGAACTAGGCAGGGATAATTAATACATTGCTAACTTCAAGAAGTGATGAATAACAATTATTTTTCAAACGCACTTAATAAATGTTAATTTGCTCCTTTTTCTTCTTATTATTCCAAAGTGTGGGAACTATTCTTATCATCTAGATAATTAGCCCGTCAAAAATGCCTGACTTGTGAGTCAGTACGGTATCACTCCTTAATACAGAACCTCCCATTATTATAGAAAAGATACAAGTTGATAGAAAAGATTTCTGCATGACTAGAAGGTAAAAAATGATGACTTATTTACCAGATTTGATAGTTGATATGAAGACTTATTCTGGTTCATATTTCAAAGGCTGCCCTCCCCTCTTTGTTGGCCTGATTTGCTAATGAATTTTGTAGATATGGAATTCAATTGCAGGTTCAGTTTTAGTTTGTTGCATTGTGGATTTGTCCAGGGAAAAATATTATTCCCAAGCATACCTCTGCTTAACTGAAAATAGGTCTCTTAATGTACCATTAAATATACCTCCTTGTGCTCCCCCTCGAATGTTTTCTCAAATTTTAATGAAAATGTAATTTCAGAAATGTTTTCTTCCCAAAGCTGTTCCACTGCCAAGTAGTAAAAATAAGTCCAGCTTCTTGTTGTTGCTGTGGTTGTTGTCAGAGTGGATGATGAGCCAAGGAACTTGCACTATATGTTCTATTTCCATTCCCCAATGGAGAGCTTTAGATAAGCTCCTCCAACCAGGGTTATGGAGACAGTGCCAGGAAATGTTGTGGGAGCTGGAGGGAGTGCTGGACAGTCTAGAAAAGCAAAGGAAAAAGCACCAAATTCAAAACTGAAGCTTTGCAGATCCAAGTCAACTCCCTCTTTTTCCAATGGAGTAATCTACTGCTTAGCTTCAGGCTTGCAATATGAAAGTATTCAGTTCTCTACTCGCTTCTCTGCAGTGCTGGTTATGCCAGAACTCACCCTTTTCCCTGCTTTAAGTTCGCTGCAATCTTGCACTGTCTCTTGTTTCATGTCAACTGATAAATCAGTCAAATGACCAGATCACTTTTTTTTAATGAACCGAATTTATTTTTTGACAGCTGTGCTCCATCCCCTCCTCCTCTTTTGTAGATTGCAAATACACTTAAATTATTACTGTTACAATAATGCAAATCCAGTAGGAGTGAGACCCCCGAGACCTTGCATCAGCCAACTCCATTAATTAAGCTATGTGGTGCCATGCAGTGAAAACTTAAAGCTTGTCATGGTTGTGACCTCTATGCAAAGAATATGACTTAGAGGAGGTTTGACTCCAGACGCCAAAAATTAGCTGTCTAAAAATAAGGCAAGCCAAGCTGGTAATCTGCACTCTCAGAACATTCTATGCAGACAGAAAAAACCCTTCCAGAGAAAAACTTATGTGTCTAAGATAAGCGGATGATCCACCAGGTCTGGTATATCTCCAAGGGGATTCATAGTACTATTGCTATTCTTGGTTTTTTGTTTGTTTGGTTGGTTGGGTTTGGTTTTTTGTGTTTGTTTTTTGGTTTTTTTTTTTTTTTTTAAACTCAGTAGCTCCCCAGCAGTGTCACTAGACCGAGTGGTCAGCATTAGCTGGGAACCTAGCGTCAGACATGGAAACAATCAGGGCAGAAGCGCACAGGCAGGATAAACTCAGCAATGCCAACCTGCAATTTTCCTTTCTTCCATAATAGAAAATAGGATGTCTTTTTAGTAAGCAGCTCACCAACTTCCCCTAGTCTTGCCCTCTGTCCATTTTGTATTTATTTCTCTTTCCCTATTCCCTTTCTACATTCCTCCACCATCTTCCTTCCTCCTCTGCTCACAACATCCACTCTTCCTTTGCCAATAATCATCTCCTGCACAAACATAATTGAGGAATTTATTTCATCAAAATTAAAGCAACCCGGATGCTCTGCAAAACGTTTGAAGAAGGTTTTATGTGAATAAAGTAAAGGAATAAACAGAGTCTGAGTAGAAGGAAATAAAACTAATAAGCTACATGACAGACATTGCCCCGACCTCTCTGAGTACACCGCTTTGCCCAGACTGATCTATAAGAAGTCCCATGGAATTACCAGGGGAACATTTTCACGGAACTTTCTGTATCAGTCCCTCACCCTGCCTCCATTTCTGTTGTTTCATACTCTCATCTCTCCAAGGCAGTGCCCATGTGCTCCTAAGCTTACCCAAAACTGACAGCAAAACTGGACTCTGAATTTATGGAAGGCCTTTGGAAGCACAGACTGCTGAAATCCCCGTGAGAAAGTCTGACATTTTCACATGGGCTTTACTCCTGATCCAGGATGAAAAAAAAAATCAGAATATATTCTCGGAGAAAACTCAGATTTTATTATGTGAACAGGAGTCTCAAGACTCTCTGTGAAAATACAGCTGCAAAAAGAGACCCCCACAGAATCCAGGGGGTTGCAATGCAGGAGAGAAGAGAAACGTGAATAACCCAAAGCAACAACCGCCGGGAAGTCAAAACAACCAACAGCGCCTTTTGATTCCGAAATCTCTCAGAACGCGCAAGGGTTCAAGTAGAGCCACAAACTAGCACTAATCTGACCTGAAAAGAAACATATCACTGGACATACTCAAATTTAAAACAAAATCAGTTTTCCTTCAGATTCTTCACTGACACTTCTAAAGCAAAAAACACTGATTTCTGATACGTCAGCCCACTCTGATAAAGAAATAATGCATTTCATGAAATCCCACAGTGTGAAGCCACATCTCCAGTTTATGTAGAATTCAAATGCAGCATCCCCAAATCCAGTAGTCCTGGGGGGCATGCTGCTGGATGGATCCATGCAGGATCCAGGGGAAGGGGGATGGAGAGAGTCCCCCACCCAGTTCGGGTGACAACTTGCGGAAGTTTCCAAGCTCATGCAAAGCTCTCCTTCAAAGGCACACGTGAGCCCTATCTCACATCCCAGCAACAGTCTTTGACTGACTTCTCTGGGAGCTGGTGAGCACCAGATTTGTGCTTATTTAAATGAGCGTACACACAAAGAAAGTATTCAACTGTTTTCTTTCATGTATGAAACAATACGCAGTAAAAGACCACCGTTACCAAATGGATTCATCTGTCCCTTTCACTTACTAGTCAGGGCAAATCTGAAGCCTTCATTCTTCACCCCTTTGACCTACCCAGTGGGTTGGTCTCTGTCTTACTATTTGGAGAAGAAGGGACCCCTGATTAAGAAGTATGTGGGTACATCGGTCAACAGAGAGCCAAGGGTCTCATTTCCTCCTGCATTAATATCTTGCTAGTGTTAATTGCAGTTATGGGTGAATAGGCAATATTGGAGAACAGAGGATGTGAGTGCTTTGCCATTACTGATTACCTCACATCACACATTCAAAAAGAATTTGCTTGTCCCTGGCAGTCCTTGGGTCAGAAGAAAAAAAAAAACAAAACTAGGGGGAAAAAAGCCTGTTGTTACTGACAGCTGCTCTTCAAAGGTCAAGGATTACAATAGTTGGAGCACTGCAGGTCAGGGCTGATGTGAACCGCACAGGCAAACTCTTCTTGCCCTCCCCGCGGCTTGGCTGTAACGAATGTTATCTGTCCCTCTCTCTTTGTAAGCTTTGAATTCACATAAAAATAAAAAAAAAAAAGGGGGGGGGGGCGAATAAAGCAAATAAAAAATATTTACAATGCAATCTCTTCTCTGCACACACCTCTTCCAATCAGGCAGCTATGAAAGCTGTCCTCCTGGCAAGATAAACTATCATTTTTTAACAAGGTAGATGGATGCCTTCATACATTTTTAAGCTTGGGACAGGATATATTTTGTGGTTTATTTATAATGACATCAATTACACTTGCTCCTAGGTAATAATTCACTCCTTTATAATTATTTATGAGGTGATTTTTACTTTTTTGAAAGTTTTATGTTTATTGATGTGTTTGGTTAACGAACGCTTAAATGACATGGTCAGTTGCTTTGCAGGATGCTGGAGAACAGCAAAATCAATATGTTCTGCACCTGAGAACAATCTTCTTAGTTTCGTAGTAATGATTCCCTGAGCCAGGTCCCAGGGGCCCGAGAGATAATTGCAATTCCACATAGTCAACAGTCTGCTCAGATCTATATAATCACTGTCTTTAGCTGCTTCATTTTGTTTAGTTTTGTTGCGTGTGATCTTTGCCATTAACGTCTCTTTCTCTGTGATCTCAACTGGCTGGTTTTTGCCTCCCAGCCCCTCCTTTAGCTTTGATTTTAGAGCCTCACCTCTGCTGAATTCAGACCCCTGCGCCGAGTAGAGCGAGCCGTTAGTTAAGTAGCTGCTTTCTGCCACTCAATTTATCTTTGTTGATTGCTGCCTTTGGAGAACGAAAGTTCATAGCGCTCTGGATAAACATTAAAAAAAGACATAATAAGGCCTGGTATCCCCAGCCGAAGATAATTGATCTCCTCAGTTGCTTTAATATGCAGAGAACAGAACACAGACAAGTGTTAATGGAATAATATATTCTACGGCCCCTCTGTGCTGGGAGGCCGAGAGCGCTCTGCACAGTGAGGGATGGTAAGCAGGGGTAGCTCCTCCACTCAAGAAGCTGGCAAAGAAATTTGTCTTCAGGTTGCAAGGCCTTTATAGATGCAAAGGAGAATAAATGACGGCATTTCAATCTCCAAAGCGGCTTGTGCTCTGGCTGTGGCACAGAGTGTTATTTAGAAGGACAGGACTGATGGTTTAGGGCCTTTTTAAAGTGGTAATTGTAGCTTTAGCATATTTGTGAGATGTCTCACCCAGCAAATGCACCGAGGTAATTAATCAGGTATATTCGTAAGTTAAGTTTGAATGCAGAGCACATAAACCAAGACAGAGATTCAAAGAGTAAACCAGTCAGGAAAGCGTAACAGACTTAATCCATGATCTCTTCCAGTGTGGTCCCGGACCACTTGTGGTCTACAGGGCCTCCTTCAATACACTGCAGCTGGTCCACAAAACCATATGTTTCCACATAAATGAGAGAGCGTATTATTCCACAAAATCTCTGCGGATCCGACATTGATCTGAAGTGGTTGGAAATGACCATCTTCCTGGACCACCATAAGCACGAGAAAAAGAAAAGCCTTTTACAGGATGCCACAGCTTTCGGAAGGCAGCTTCCTCTCCATGACATTCAGGTACGGTTTGTCCATCAGCTCACGCAGACAGTCACCTACCACCTTGCTAGGATCAAGCGGGTCTGAAAAATGCAACTTGATCCAGTCTCTCACCACCCATGTTAGCGAAAGGATCACATCCAAGACCTCGGCTACAGCAAGCACCCTGCTGCAGGGTGCGCAGCACCGCCTAGAAGCACAGATGCTCTCAGAGCAAAGAGTGTCTGAGGAGAGAAAGGATGTGGTAGAAGAGATAACTAATAATCAGACTATTTCCGTCTGGAGCTCAAGCAGAGACACCCCAAAGAGGGTAGATTTCCACATACTGAGCACCCGAGAGCTGAAAACCAGATGTCCTAGCTGGACACCTAAACAATCAGGTATTCTCAGTGGTCACTTCAGAAAATGCAGCTCTGAGTCCTTCGGTTAATACAAAACAGGCCAAAAATCTTCCAAACGGTCCAGTGAAACCCCCCAAACACACTCTTTGGAAAGTTATTAGCTGATAGCTGACAAAACCAATTCTCCCCCTTCATTTACAAAAATGAAAATTGGCATCATTCTTCTGAGTTTCAAAATAGACCAGTAGTAACCTTAACATGAATAAATCAACTGGGAAGATGTTTGTAAATCTTGATCAGACAAAGAGATATGGTTACCTGCTATAAAGGAAGATAGCTGACTTCTCTACTTCCATTAACTGTTGCCAAATCTCATAAATGTAAACAGAGAATAAATCCTTTCAGTCACTGAATATGAATATTCTCCTGGGAAAATCCAGCTGGCATCCAACTTGATTTATGTGCTTTAAAAAAAGCATTTGTTTTATAAGCCTAGGGTGAGCCTTAAAATATAAGTTCACGTGTAAAAAATATTATGGCTCAGGACCTATTTCAGCAAAAAAAATTACCTCCTCTTCTCAGCTGCCAACCATTCCCCATGCCGAGAGCAAAGGCACATGAACTTAGGGTCACGGCATCTGCTCGGAGGAATCTGTTAAACTTAGGTATTGAAACAATGACCTCTGGCATCGCGGCCCCTTTCCAGACAGCTACTATGGCTCCTAATCTGTGCGCTCAAATTAGAAGTCTGGAGCCTCAATATTCATTGGATCTGAGCCTATGTGACTTTTCCATAGCCAAAAAAAAAATAAAAAAAAATTAAAAAAAATCACAATCCTTCACACACATCCTTGTCTTTGCTGCTTCCCATCTGCATCACTTCAGGGGAAACACTATTTCCCCCAGCCCATCCACGTCGCATAGATACTTCTAAAATCCATCTTCTAACCCTACTCTAACATGTAGTACCTTAGCCAAGTATTTCACACCTGTCCTTAATGGGTAAACTTCAATTCTTAATAAATTCTTTGCATTACTGGCAAATTCAGGCCAACTACAAAACACATTGCTCTCCTAGCCATGGGGTATTTCCTGAGGATGAGAGGAAAAACATATCTTAAAGCCACTCATTACTCTTCAATGACGTTCCTCATTTTAGATGCCCTAACCAAATCGTTAAAGAAACATACATCTTTTTTTTTTCATAGCAGGGCCATACTATTAAGCAAAATGCAATTAGACAGTCAATAACAGGCCTGTTCTTTGACTGGGGACGCTGGAGATCCGTGAGCTCTGGGTGATGGAAGGGACTGACGTCGTGCTATGAAAGATTTGAGGGCAATGGCAGACAGTAAACTGATTATTTCCCTATGTTTTGTGTCTATGCCTGATTATTTGGTCTAGTAACCTACTCCCTAACTCGAAGATTTTTCTGTATGTGCACATACAAACGCACACGAAACACACACTTGTTCGCTATATGAGAACGTCCCATGCCATTTTATTTTCAGTCTTGGGGAAATTGAGAGAACATTGCCAAGCGTGCTCCCAGTTCTACTCTGTAGAGGCCTGAACTAAAATTACGACTGAAAAGCAAATGCAGTGACCTTTAAAGGAATTGAGAAGAAGCTATTTCCAGTACATTACTAAATGCTATATTTTAAAGGTTCTAACCTTATTTGCTACAAGTGTATAATATCAGGAAAACCTTGTGAGTGAAGGTTCTGCATTCATCACATAGCCCAAGTCACTTACAGAAAAAATGGGGAAAGTTATTACTTTCCCCCTTGCAGACATTAAAGTTCAACCCCCTTTCCTGTAGTGTTTTGCGGCATTAAATAAGGTTCAGGGATCACCTTAAGAATTACAAGCTTCTCAACAAAAAGTACAGTTTCCTGCAAGCGGCCATAGATGCATCATCAACCAAAGAGAGCAATTTATGAAACAGGCATGTCCTACACGGCTCAGACAAACAAGCTAAGGGGAACCGGGTACTGTTATCTGATACTGCCATCCCATAAACTTTATTGAACAAAATACTCTTTTATGAGAATTATAATAGAAATTGATTTACAAGATACAGTTTAAAAGTAAAAGATAGGACAACAAAAGACATGTCATAAACTCTGTGAGGCCACCCTTAAGCCCGGAGTTTAATTGCATCAAGTAAGTAAGAAGAGGCATGTGATGGTGTGTTTGTGTAGTGCTTTATTTAATGTCTGACAGTCAGCAGAGACTTTGGGTTTTGATGCTTAGAAAACCATAAAGTGCAATGTTAACTTCCCTTCATTTATTATTATTATTATTGATTGATTTATATCGTACCTTTCCTATGTATAATGGTACTCTACACCAAATAAATCAGGGAGCGTAAAACCTTCATCGCGGCAAATAAAGAATGAAAGCAGGCAGAACCAGAAATGCCAATAAAATGCAAAAGCGGTGAGTAAACAAGTGTGGGGTTTATCTGATTTTTATAAATTTGACTGGAATTAGCTGTACGGGATATTGTGGTGTCAAATATTTCACCAGGGAAGTTCCTAATAAGAAAATATAACATATCAGGGAACAGACAAATAGGAGATATGGAAAACACAAATAGTACAAACCAGAGCTACAAACCAGCTCACGCAACGGAATATAAATTGAGTCAGGAAACCACAGGAAGAAAATATGCAAGGTCTGAAATTCCTTAAAAAGCACTGTAACATCAAGAAACATCTGATACAATCAGCTACCATTCAGATTGAGATCTGAATGCTATCCGAGTCCCTGGCTCCATAAGCTATAGCATGGGCTTAGCCATAAGCTTATAATTAAGCACATAGTATACAGAAACACCGCTAAATATTACAGGGGAGAATGAGAAAAAGTTGAAGAAAAGCTCAAAAAATACTGCACAATTTTTTTTTTTTTTTTACATTTCACTTTTGGCCACCAAAAAATACCTCCAGTTGTTTCAGCGTAACACGATTGCGCCCTTAAAGAGCTTAAAGAGTTACAGGCCCTGGATGTGCTTTAAAGCAGGACAGGAAATCACAGGCACAGATATGGTACTTGACCTTTAGTGGTGCAATGAAACCACTAAAATATATGTTAGGCTGCAAAATGCTGAGATCTTCTACCGTGAAACAAAACAGATATTGATTTTTCCTGTACACCTTTTAGGAGGACAGTAAGTCAAACACAGTTGGTGCCAGATGATTCTGGTTGTCTGAGATATCATGCCACGTGTTCAGTAAGAGTCAAGAGCAGTGAGATTTTAGTGCTTTTACAGCTTGGCTTTCTGAATTAAATTAACCAAAACTGGGTTAAATGAACGTGCCACCCAGTTCTCCCTCTGCCTTGGATGAAGCGAAGGTCTCTGGAAATCTGACCGCCTGCCACAGGCGAGAGGATGACGTTTTGCTGCGCGGGTGCGAGACAACGCTTGGATGGACACAGTTGGGGTTTTGAGTTAACCACTAAGCAGGAAACCAAAGGCAGACTTCCAAAGATCCCTACATAATGGAGGAGTCCACACTTCATCGAAAAACAAGAGCAAATTTCACCTCACAGGAGTCTAGAATAACTTGAGGATTTGACCATTAATAGTTTTTTAAATGATTTTGAACTATTGAATTAGCTAGCCCTGAAATGAAAGTAGAGGAACATGTTTTTTACTCTTTAAGACCAAATGCTTCTCAAAGAGCCTTTATAATCTAAGTAATACCTGATGGTAACAAATCCTAATGAGCAACAATTTCCTCCATCAAATATATTCCTGCATTTCTGCAACCCCGACCATGGTGTGGATTTTTATAGACGGATGCATGAGAAAGGTCGGACTAATCTTTGTGATTTTGGATATGAGTCTTCAAAGCTGCTTCTCCCACTCCACTGCAGGTCCAAGAGGCTGAAGGCACACAGTACTCTCTAGTACATCCTTTGCGCTCTCCTGCTGTGTGATCCGACTTTAAATACAAAGATCTCAGTGACTTTACTACTGGTTGCTGTGGAAATTCTTGTGAGATCACTGAGGTCTCAATGAAAACAGCAGGAACTGTCAGATTAAAAGTGGTTTCCAATCTACCCACAGAGCTTTATACATTTAAAATCTGTAATTAAGATCAATGGGCGATAGGTCTCCTACTCTTAGTGAGCTTTCACAGGTCACTACATGGTCTAAGGCCACTTGTGGACTCTCTGCAGAAGTCCAAGGCAGGTCATTGTCCCTACAGACTAAAGTTAGCACTGGTAAGAGTGGCGATGTGTTCTACAAAGGCATATCCATCCAATTCCAAAATGGGCTACCCACACTGCCCACTTTGAGTACCTAAGCACCAGGCAGAGGGAAGATCCTTATCTGAGATAGTCCAGGCCATTTTGTAAAGGCATCTCCCCGTTGCCCATCAAGGTCCTTGAGTTGTTGCTTCTTCTACACTCTAAGTTGGAGCGTTTCAGGACCACCATTAGGCAGGTGGGGGGCTCCCATTCTCCAAACGAGGGGAACAACATCAGCATTGGTGGCCCAACCTTGCTGCCTTTAGTATACTCAAAATCTGGTCCAATAGCTGTACCGATGCGATGTGACAATGTCAACCCGAGCAGCGAGGCCAGAACTACACGCTGGCAAGAACGCAGGTCCTTCAGCCGACTCCAATGGGAGGTGGTGCACAGCACGCACGGGTAGTCAGCGCTGCTCAACGCTATTAGTAACTGCAGCTGGGTTCCTCCCAGCTAAATCTCCCTCGTCCACAAATGACCACCAGAACACGAAAAAAAACAGATGACTCGCCATACCTTAAGTGAAAAAATATGATTGAATAAATCCCGAGCATAAGACTTTGTGCCTAATTAGTTAAATCCCCTTAAGACATCAAAAAATTTGCTAAAAGGGCTCTCAGTAATTTGTAATAAGATGCTTAGATAATGTGCTCACTATCAAGGGAAGTTTCCAGTTTCACTGTACTCCATTTTTCTAACATCTTGGCAAAGACCTTTTTCTCTCCCTCATGCTAAAGACCTCCCATTGACACTGTAACGTTAGCCTGGGAGCAGCTGGTGACTATTTCTGATGAATGGCAGGTGAGAAAGTTTTTCACGCCAAACCACCACGCATGCAAAACTGAATTCTCCATCCTCCTTTCCTTCATTTAGCAGTTTTAAAAAAGCCCCAGACCAGGCTGTTTGGGAAAGTTAAGCGTTCACCTTAGACAAGCAGGTTGGCTACGGGCAGGGAAAAACAAAGAGTAAGCTCTGAGAAGGAGCTGCCTGTCCTTTGGCTCGACATCGACACCCCCCTGCCCGACACAGGCCAGATGGGTACCTGAGCGCCACAGTCCACAAACAGATGAAAGGAAATCTCTTTTGGAGCTGCCCCAGAATGAAATGGGCTTTCTCCATAAAATAAAAGACCAACACCAGTTGAAAGGACTAATTAGAACATTAGCATCTCTCACCACGTCCGATTTTCTTGTTTTGATTCTATTTCCGCCTTTTTAATGCACTTAATTTAGATGTATTTTGGACCTGAAACTTTATTTCAGAATGAGAAAATTAAGACCGTCTTTTTCAGTACTTTTTTGTATGAATAGCTGTAGCTCTTTCGAAACTGCATTTTTTTCATCCCTGCAAATAAACCGGTTGAATAACAACTGTTGCCCGCTCCCTATCTACCAACACAAAACACGTGAGAAAACTCTGTCTCAAACTTTATATCCAAACCTTTCATCAATGGATAAATTTAAACCACGTAAAGCTTAAAGCTGAGCTGGCTAATACTGTAAAGAGGCCAACCAAAGATGCCTCTGCTGAGAGTGGTGCTCCTGCCCTTTTAGCACACTGTGATTTGCATCTGCTCTGGAGACCAGACTGTTTCCAGGGGCCAGACGAGGACTGACCGCAAGGTCTATCATTTTGGATGCGCCGATGCTCCTCCTGATTTCTGTACATGAAGAACGCAAACACCAAAAATGCTGAGTAGCATTTTTGACTCAGTTTTTACAGAAATCAAGGGCATTCGGAAACAACCAGGACTGATCCCCGCCCATTCTTTTTTTTTTTTTTTTAAAGTTCATCAAAATACATTTTTACATTGCTTCAGCTTTTCTTTTTGTGCCAAGTTCCAGCAATAAACCTGCTTTATTAAACTGACATTTTGCAAGTAGTTAGTCCTGAAAATTGACTAAGCCCTTTTGGTATTAGAAAAATCATTCTGGAGGCAGCTGAAATATTAAATGAAACAAAAAAAATAGCTAATGGAACGGCAGGAAATCTGATTAATTTCTTTTTTTCACAGGGCAATGCTGACAAGGCAAGATAGCCATTTTATTCAGCAATGAGGTAATTTGTTTGGCAAAAATAGAAACTACCTGAGTCTGGGCTGGAAATCTAAACCGTGCTTTAACTGAAGTTCAGAAATATTATTTAAGTTCACTTGAATTGTGTTTTCGTATTCCCACTCTTAATTACCATGGATTGGCACCCATACCAAATTAGGAGCGGCCAAGAGGTGGACGGGAAACTTGAAGAACAGTGAGTTCTGCCTGAAGCAAAGAGGGTGATTCATTTGGAAAGAGGTTTTCTGAGAAATCAACATTCCAACTTAGTTACCTGGCAGTTTGGGGCAATTAGAGTGGATATTTGAAACCGCAGCCAAGTTATCGGTCCTGTGAATTAATTTTATTATTCTCTCTTTAGTTAGGTACCTAAGCTCACCCTGACAATCAAGGTATCTAAGAGAATTTGAAAGCGGGATTTAAAGAGAGCTTTTCAAAGCAAATATTAAATATGTACAGCAGAAGGATATACCACCCTATAATATCTGTAGGAAGATGGGGAACATCATGCAAATTCACATAAACATTGGGATGATTTTTCTTCCCTATCCTTTCTGCAATTTTATGAAAAATTAAAAGGGTGTGGTTGCACACTCATAGCAGACAGTCAGGCACTCCACAGAGGCTGTACCGTCCTGCTCTCGTTCAGCTAAACCCACCATGCTGAACTCTACGCGCTTCACTGAAGTGCCTAAAATCAGACAGGCAATTCCAAAGAATCATTCAACGCACCCAAAAGCCAAGCTGCCCTTCTCTCTGTTTATCTCTGCTCAGCATAGAGGGAGTCTACAGTAAGGAAAATCTTATTTAAAAGCTTATTTAAGTGCTTGTATTTTCAAGGCATGAAAGCAGGCTTTATGTGCATATTATTTTGTGGATTCAAAGGCAGCACTGTTTTTGCAAAAACTCTATCTTATCGCCATGAGTTTTGATAATTCCAAGGTTAAAGAAGGCAATTTCAGAATATTAGTTCATCACATTAGTTGATAATGTGTCCGGTCTTGCCAGTTACAAGGCTTTGGCTTTGTTTCTGCGGCAAAATAGGTAAGCTTTTCATTATGTTTCTTTCCGAGCTGCTTGGAGGAAAAGTGACAACCTTTATTGCTGCCTAATAAAGCTCAGTCCCGGCGTACACTGCTCTGAGCACTAATACGTCAGGCAAGGACTAGCCTGCATTTTGGTCTCGGGACAGAAAGAACATGCTGGTTACGAACGGAAAATGAGATTATACCAAACGGAACAAAAACTAGAAGTGGGAGCAAAACCAACCAATTCAGAGCATCGCTGCAAGCTTACTATTATTACAGATTACTATTTCACCTTATAAACCAGGTTTTCATTATGTTTCTGATAAAGCTACATTTGGAAAAGGGCTGTTTTCCCGTCCTGCTTTGAGAAGGTTTTGCTTACCAGTTGGGTTGCGCGGCAGCATTACGTGAATTTCATCAATCTAATAAAGCAAGCTGCAGAACAATATCCTGAAGTCACGTATATGCTTTCTGCCCTTTAAATCACAGTAGCTAAACAAAAAACCCAACGGAACCCTCTCAGCTCTGCAGGCTGGGACAGCCCCGAATCGCTGATCTCTCCAAGTGGCTCGCTCCCTCTAGTTTCTACAATGTCATCGTACATTGCAGTCCATGTCCACATCCAAGAACGTACACTGATCTGGAAACTCTTGATTTAATACATGTTGCCACACTGCCCTTGACCTCAGAAGGACTTTGAAGTTTTCTGGCTGGAGATGAAAGTTGCAGTATGTGTGGCAGAGCCGGGCCGTAGAGTAAGAAAGAATTGCTAACTCAACAACTTGTTAAAACACATATTTCCAGAACATTTTTTTATTATTTATTTATTTTTTTTAAAACTAATAAACACACTATTTCCAGAATTTCAGTCCTCTTGTTCAGATTGATTAGATGAGAGATGAATATGAACAGACAGATAGATTAAATCAAGAGTTATGGGTAAATTATTTCCAGTCCTCCAAATCTGGCCTGATGGTATCCATTTCCTAGTCCTCCTTACGGATTTCTGCTGGAGCGTGGCCTGTAAGGCTCCGATCCCTGTGTGCATCGTCAGGCTATGGGTGGCAATCAGATGCAAACTGAGGATATCTTCCCAGAGAGGGCTTTATTATCTGGACGGTGTAAGAGGAGACCAGATTCAGAAGCTACTTGTTGGCAATGTTACTCTCCGAAAGAAGAACTTGCAAAGGAGTCTGATACAGTGCGACCAAATCTGCGTGAAAAACAAGAGGGATGAAACTCCCCAAGATTACTGTTTGCCTCCCTGTCATATGTTCATGCTGTTCGGACCCAAAGCAGACATCTGTTGGACAGCTTAGTCATGTTGTAAAAAGGCCAGATGTAATTAAAGCGTGTACTCGTTTCTTGCCATTCAAAAGGAACTGAAAAAAAGAGCAGAACACCAGAACACCGTTTTCTCTTTCTCATAAAGGATCACATTTTCACGAGCAGAAGCCTCATGCGTCAATCTGCCGGGCAGAGATTCACCCGCAGGCAGGCAGCATTTTAGCAGAAAAAGAATCCTTGCCAGATCTCTCTTTGGATCTCTAGAAATGTACTGCATTTTCTTCCCAGCAAAAAGCAGAATCAGCTCTTGACGCTGCTCGGTGCCTGCAGAATCCTAAATTTGCACAGACAGTCTTGATTTCACAAGAGCCACGGAAGAACAAGGTTTAACATCCTTGACATTGAGTATCTAGTATCGAATTACTCTGACTTTGGACAAAGAGTCGTCAAGTAGTCACAAGAAAAAAAAGAGTTAAGACCACCTTGTGAATCTAAGAGCTTGAAGCAGGGGGGGAGGGAAGAAGAAAAAAAAAGAGCATAATCTCCTTTTTATGTCCAGATCGGATAAACTAGAAATTATAGGCATAAATCATCATCTAAGAGATTCCAGTTGGACACTAGCTTCTTACGATCTTCCTGATCGTTAAGAGCAGAGAATCGCATTAGATCGCCTGGGAAGAACAGCACACGATGAAGTCTTCTGCACTAGGGATTTGTAAGAACAAGTTCAACATGCGACATAATCAGTCCTGCTCTGGGCAGAGGACTGGATTAGACGATCTAGTCATCTGGGTGACTTTCATGCCCAAAATCCTAAACTCCGTGTCAAATCAAAGCAGTTGCTTTGCCTGCACCTCCTGGGAACCAGTTCTGTGACAACTGTAAACCCTTTTCCAGGAAATATTTTAGGTTCACAGCAAGAGGAGCTCAGTATTACCAGAAGACTGTAATACCCTTTAAGCAACAAAACACTGTAAAATTGCCCAGCAAGAGAAACAGAATGTTATTTTAAGGACTCCCCCACCAAACAGAAAAGCTCAGCAAACTTCAAGTTAAGCAAAAATCACTTGGCCATCTTGCTAAAATATGTTATGATTTATGCTATTCAGGCACAGGAAACACCAGGGAAAGCAGAAGTACACAATCGGGGGTTTTGCCCCCGCCACCAGTCAGCGAATTGGTCTGTAAACTGCAATTATTTACTGCAATGGTGTCCTGGAAGTACTTCACCAAAACAGCCGCACACCGTCACAGGCTTACAAAGCATTTGCAAAACAGATTTTCAGTAACTGAAGTACTGGCAGACATAGGGGCTACTTGTTTGATTCTCCACACACAATGACGCTGGTCAGGACTTAAACCCATTCTCCAGTGGGATCCGAGAGGGCACCGAGTTGCAGGTTAGCAATTCTGGTACCTTTTTTATTTTTTTCTTTCCCAATTTATTTGGAAAGGACATGGACCTGTTGGAGCGGGTGCAGAGGAGGCC
>VXAK01006136.1:0-14947 GCA_013399435.1 Arenaria interpres
AAAGATTTAAAGGGTTAATTACCTCCTAAAACCCCGCTCCAGCCACAAGAGGGGGTCATACACAATGTGAGACTCTCCAAGATGGCATCAGGGTATTTTCAAGAGGCTGGAGGTGCCAAGAGGTCAGAAGTCATTGATTTTTCACCATAATAATAATAATTATAATGGTCCTGGTGGACAGTGAACTCTCCAGGAGCCAGCAATGGGCCCTTGTGGCCAAGAGGCCAACGGCATCCTGGGCTGNATGATGGAGGGATTGGAGCATCTCCCTGATGAGGAAAGGCTGAGAGAGCTGGGGCTCTTGAGCCTGGAGAAGAGAAGGCTGAGGGGAGACCTTATTAATGCTTCCAAGGATCTGAAGGGTGGGTTGAGGGAGGATGGAGCCGGACTCTTCTCAGTGGTTCCCAGGGACAGGACGAGGGGCAACGGGCACAAGCTGGAACAGGGGAAGTTCCACTCCAATCTGAGGAAGAACTTCTTTGGGTGAGGGTGGCAGAGCCCTGGAAGAGGCTGCCCAGGGAGGGTGTGGAGTCCCCTTCTCTGGAGATCTTCAAGCCCCCCCTGGATGCTCCTGAGTGATGTGCTCTGGGCAGCCCTGCTTTGGCAGGGGAGTTGGGCTGGAGGATCTCTAGAAGGTCCCTTCCAACTCTGACGATCCCCTGATTCATTTGGTAGAACTCAAACTTGCTGCGCCAGGAACAGGTGACAACCCCTAAACCTTTAGCGATTGGATCTGTGTTGGATGCTGCTTCCAACACGGTCCCTCACCCTCGGTGTCCCAGAAACCATCACCAAGGAGACTTTTGTGAGCTCTGTCCCCAGCAAAGGGAGAAACCGCCCCAAATGTGCCCGTCCCCTGCCTCGGCGGCTGACGACAGGAGACAGGGGTGGTTTTTTTTGAAAAAAAAATTCTTTTATTGGAACTCATCTGAACATCAGATATACCTGGTGTTGGTTAGCAAGAACCGTTTGTACATTTGATATTGATGGTGCCAAAAACCCAAACAGCGACTGACTGGATGAGATGGAAATTTACTTTAAAAAAACCAAAAAAAATAGAATAAAATAGAACGTCGGAGAGGTTTCAAATGTGAACAGAAAGCAGAAAGATCAGCCAGTCTGAGATTCAGTGTGAAGGCAAAATATTTCCTGATAAAACAGAACCCTTTTTACAAAATATAAATTTTGTAAGAAAAACGTGGCGAGGGGGAGAGAGAGAGAGAGAGAGACAGAGGGGAACGGAAAGAAAGAAAGAAAAAAAAAAAAGAAATAAAAATAAAGATTAGCAGGACAGAGCTGCAGAAGCTTACACTGCCCAAATGGCGTTAAAACCTAGCTAGGAACCTCACCAGAGAATGAAAACATGCTGGAATACACCCTGCTCCACCCCCCCCCAGAAACGACTTTGGAACGGTAACGAGGACGCTCCCCGGCGAGCGCTGCACTGGGTTATTCCAGAAGGGCCAAGCTGTCCCCCAGCGGATGTCGGAAAAAGAGAGAAAAAACTAGAACCAGTAACGCAGCGGAGGGAAATAAGGAGAGTCGTGGGCAGCGACTGGTCTCCCCGCCGGAGGGGGCTGGCTCCCGGGGGGGTCAGGGAACGCCTGCTCGCTGCTCGTCCTACCGATGCGGGCGGCGGGGAGGGGGGAAGGCTAAAAACATTGAAAATCTAGTCTATTTGAAAACAATCGCATGCAATGCAGGCCCCCGGGGGAAACCTGCGCTGTTCCCTTTATTAGAAACTGGCCGAATGGGCTGGAGAGTGGCCGCAGCCGCTGGGCTCGGGGCCGGGCAGGGCACAATGATAATTCCCAAGCGGGTTCCTCGGGTGGGAAAAGCTTCAGGAAAATCATCGTGGAGCCACTTTCGAGGGGATCTGAGGTCTTTAAGATTTAAAAATAAACCAGCAGTCTGTACATTTGGGGGTTTTTTTGGGGTTTTTTCGGTCAGTACAAATGGATTGAACTGGGCTGCTCATACACCGCCAGCAATTCTCAGATTTCAGAGCAGAGGGAGAGGTGAAACAAACTCCTTTTGGGCACCTATCGGTAACAAAACTTAGTCCCTGCTTAACTCTCTGCCATCCCTCAGGAAGTGGAAAGCACATGTTTAGGTAGTGTAAGCCTTTTTCCTTTTATTTAGAATACCCTCTTTGTTTAAACAATATTCCCCCCCCAGATACAAAGTTCGGCCAGTAAAGATTACATGGAAACTGGAACACGCATCGTATGGAATACAAGATGCACCGGATGAGGAAGTTTAAAAACTTTCCGAGCGAAAAGTAGAACAAAGAAGAAGAAGAAGAAAAAAAAAAAAAAGAAAAAAAAAAGAAAAAAAAAAAGTCTCCTAACATTTTCCCAAAGGTTTCACTCTCCTGTCACACACACTCTCCAAATGACAGCTTAGCAAATTCAACTCTGCAAAAGAAAACAGAGCCACGTCAATCGAGGGGAGAGAAAAACCAGCCTCGAGGACGCCGACCGCAGCGTGGCCTGGCAGGAGCGATGGGGCCGGGGCGCTGCGACCTCGGGCTGCGGCCCCCACTCACCTATGTCAGCTTCTTGGCTTTGTTGTAGAGCGAATCCACTACTTTGCTCATATTCTGAATAGTCTCGAGGGCAGCTTCATAGGTTTTGTCTACGGGGGGTTCGTCGAAGATGATGAGGACTCCCTCGCCTTGGTCAAGGATGCCTGCGGACACAAAGCCGCCGTTACCGGCGTTAACGCTCGACGGATCCCGCCGCCTTCCAGACAGCAGGAATTTGGGGGGATCCACCCAGCAAACTGGACGGCTGTGGTGGGTTTGGAAGGGGCTCGTGGGTTGTACGTGGCTGACTGGTTTTTGCCTGGACTGCACTAGCAGTACCTTAGCCAGGAAAAAATAAATAAATAAAACAAAACACATCCTCGAGAGGGGCCGAGAAGACACCCAGGAGACGCTTGTGCCTGCGCAGTCCCCAACAGCCACCTTCCCCCCCCAGCCCCCTGTGCCCGGCACAACACCAGGGCAAGGCAAAAAAGAGGCTATTTTATAATTAAACCATTTCCAGGTGCCAGACGGACACTGCAGCTGGGCTCTGTGATTTTTGAGCTCTTCTCTAACCAGCCATTCATCCTGCTCAGCGAGATTCAAGAGGGCCTTCTACATCGACACGAGGGACAACATAAACAAGAACGGGGGCAGGTTCCTCCTGCAAGCCCCTACAACCCCAAACCCATCAGCTCCGCTGCGTGGGTGCCCCCCACCAGCCCACGGAACGCCCTTGGCATAAATCATCGGGGAGAGGTGACCACGTACTCCAGTAAGCTCTTCCTGGACATCCCAGCAGTGGGGGTCTCTCAACCACCCTTGGATGCAGCCGCAGCAAGGAAGGGCTTAACAGGTGGTTTAAAATTTGTGAGAAATTAAGCCTGGAGCTTAACGAAGGCAGACGGAGCAACAGGAGCAACCTCCACGGCAAGAGTAACAAATAAACCCACCGCTCACTGCTCTTGCCCGTTAACCTGCAGCGGAGGGGTCCGAGGAGGACACTCAGGGCTGCGGTGATGACGAGGGATCTGCCCCGGGTTTGCTCACACCCCGCCTGCCCTCGGGCAGGAAAGCAGCCAAGGGTGAAGGACGCACAGACTCACCGTGAAATTTCTTGTCCAAGATCATCTGTGACAGTTTCCTTTCTACCTCAGCCTGAAATTGAAGCAGAAAAATGAAAAGTCTCCCGGAACCATATAAAGAAATGTGAATTTTACAACTCCAACAGCCCTGGCGGGATATAAGCACTGCTTAAAAGCAGTTATTTTATCCCTGAACACGGTGTCAGCCCAGATCTCTCTTGCACGCTGCTCTGATACTGCCAGATGCTTTAGATGACACAGGAAATGAAGCAGTAGCTTTTACTGACGAGGGCACCAGGACGCCTCGCCCTCGCGTTCTGCAGGAGCCGGTGTATCTGTCACTCCCCACAGGCGTTGCTCGTTAGGGATTTGGAGCATTAAAGCTCGGTTCAGCAAATATTTAGTCAAGTGTTAGCCAAGCTGACCTCCTGCCCAGCCCAGGCAAGGCCCCTGGAGCCAGCTCCACTTCTGCTCTTTGGACAGAGAACACAGAGCTGCAGTTAAATAACTGCAGACCAGCTTTTACTCAAACTATTAAATTTGGCAAAATTTCTATTTTATAAATCTATGAATATATATTTTATTTTATTTACTATTAAATTTTACTCAAACTATTAACTCACCAGGGCAAGACCAAGAAGAGACTGCGCAGGTAGAAGAGGAGGATGGATAATGTAACCACCATAAAGGCTGAGCTCAGGACAGTTCCAAACCTCCGGTAATAAAGGACAAAAGCACTTTGGGATGCAACTGGCTTGGGCTACAGTGGATTTTCCTAAAACTTAATCTGATTGGGATTATCTGTAAAGCACTTACTGCAATAGTCAACACGAGATACGCATCCCTAATGGAACTTCACAGCGATTAGCTGGATCCCGTATCTTAAGGGTCTGAGAAAGATTCCTCTGAGCACGCTCACGAGGATTAAACGCGGGTCACCGGGGAAGACCGAGCTGGTCACGACACGACGAGCTGTTACTACAGCAGAGGAAATCCTGTCTCTCAGAGAAACCAAGTGCTAACACAGGGAGTAACACCCCTGCGAAGGAAGGGGATGCTACAGCAAAGTCTTCGCGCAGAGGAAGCCAGTCTGATGACCCCTGGAAACTGTCTGTGTTAAAGTTAAGATCCCAAGAGCGCTATCTGCCTGTAAATGCTGTGGAGCTGACCTGTCAGGTTTAATAGCCCACATTTATTTCCCAGTGGCAAACGCCGTTTGACCTCAATTCCTTTCCCTTCTTAAGACGCGTCACTGATTTCTAGTGATGTTCTTACCTTTGAGAGCTTGATGAGGCTGGATATGTGTTCAATCTATAAGAGAGACCAACAGAGTTCAGTAAATCTCTAGCTGTAGTTTTGACACGCACCATGGAAGTGTGGGGTTCTGCCAAAGAACAGCTCAAGGGCCTGTAAACACACCGGCCTAAAGACCTCCAATGGCCTTCTCCATTCTGCAGCTTCACGTCCTTCAGATTTCATACCCATTTTTAACTGGAGACGGACTAGACACCTCAAGCCATTTCACTCTGAAATAACATTTTTCTCTCCAAGATTATTGCAGCTTCACCCACGCTCTGTCAGAGCCCTTGAAAGCCAAACACCTTCAGTGTTTAAAGCACATCCACCTTTCAATGTGTGTAGCAAAACAAGCGGAAAGGGACTCTGGAATGTGGTTTTCCAAAGCTCCCCTCAGCCCCCTCCTTATCATTTTTCAGCTGAACGTGACAAACCCTGAGCTCTGGAAGTGCCGAGGAGCTCTCAGTAAGATGTATTCTCCATGGGAACAAGCCCCTCAGCCCCAGCAGCAGGGGACAGAGGTACCAACATGTCACTGTGCTCGCTGGAAACATTTACCTGTACTCTGGAGAAGGGTTCGATGACTCTGATCAGATTCTGTTCCAATAAGTTATCATAGAGCTTAGCCAGGTGAGTGTTTATGATGGGGTCGTCCCTGAGCTCCACCTTGTAGTCTGTCAGAGCCTGCGGGAGACAGAGAGGGAAGAAATAATTCAGGTAGCAACAGGTCTCACATCTTTCAAGGCCCTCTGAGGGTGAAATACCCTTCCCTCCCTGCCCAGCAAAGCGTCAGTGGTTAATTCAATCCCACAACTCAGCTAAAAGGCCAGGAGGTCACGACAGCCTGGCAGCCTTTCAAGCACCGTGCAGCAACTGCCTTTCATCTTTACGCTGCCGAAGCTCGGCAAGCCAGAGTCACTGGTTTACGCTCAGGACAGCACGGCAGGATCGTTTCCTGGCACGGGAATCCTCTCCGTTATCTCTGTGGTATTCTTGCTGAAGCCAGGAAAAAATTGAGGAAGGTACACAGCCCAGCGAACAGCACCAAAAGTTCAGGAAACTGCTTCTGAGTTGGCACTCCAAAATAATAATAATTAAAAAAAAAAACCCTCAAAGAACCCCCCAAACAAAGGAACTCCCCCGGTTTCAAGCAAGCTACCGCTCCCCACGCTGCAAACCCCAAAGCAGTTGATTATGGTAGGGTGTCTGCTGGACGCACTGCTGCTTTCCATGAGTGTTTTTATGGTTTCCTCCTGGGGGATGTAACAGCTCCTAAAACTTCCCAAACCCGGCATTTCTGAGCGTTTTGTCCAACCAGGCCCCGTTTTCTGTCTCCTGACTCACCTTCTCAAAATCTGCCAACGATCGGTTCTTACTGGCCTGCGCCACACATTTTAGTGCTTCTGTCTGCAGAGAAAGAAAACGAGAGCAGGTTATTTTTCTGGATGCTCCTCTCAGTGTTATCACGCCAACTGTGCAGCGTCTTGAAAACGTGCTTAAGCAGCAAAATGGGAATGTTCCTCTTACTACAGAGCCATGTCAGCGCTGCTTCCACACAGGCAGAGCCAGGACAGCTGCTAATGAGGAGAACATGCAGAACAGCTGCAGGACACAGCGTGAAATCAGCTTCACGGAGACAAAGAACTCAAGTCTTGCAAGGTCTGAGAACACCAGCTGCAGCCCCTATCAGGTTGCAGGTTGGGAGTTTGATACAGCTTTTAAGGAAAGTGCACATTTGGGCACATGTTTAATGAAGGTGGCCATTCTCAGCCCCTAAGCTGTGTTTCTCCCCTCCAGCCGGTCACATTTCCTCTGCTGAGCAGCAGAAGGACGGCACAAGTCCTAGGGATACCCTGTCACAGACGGCATCAGGAAATGTTTCTTGCCTACCTCACAATTGCCAAAACAAAGCAAAAGACTCAGCCACGAACTACCATATTTAAACTAAACAGAATAGTAACACCACCAGAAGAACAGTTTCTGAGTGGTGAGAGGAACAAGTGCATGAGACAATAGAATCATCGCAGAATGGTCTGGGTTGGGAGGGACCTCAAAGCCCCTCCAGTGCCACCCCCTGCCCTGGGCAGGGACACCTCCCACCACACCAGGTTGCTCCAGGCCCCCTCCAACCTGGCCTTGAACCCCTCCAGGGATGGGGCAGCCACAGCTTCTCTGGGCAACCTGGGCAAGCAGGATAACCCGGTGGCTATGGTGCACAAGGCTCAGGCTTCTGCTGCCATGTCCCCCACCAAGCTGTCCCCAAGCCTGCCCGCTTTCTCTCTGCTCCCCAGGCTCAGTTTCCACAGCTGCGGCAGGAACCCGCTGTCTCAGGAGGACAGCACAGGGAACAGCTGAGATTTTCCTCCGAAAAGGAGCCTCCAGCCCAGCTGCCGCTCGGGGAAAGGGGATGAAGCAGGACTGGGGGCTGCCCTTTGTGATCCCACAGGGATAACGCAGGGATATCCCCGCTCCAGACTCTTCTACGCACGTGTGCTCACTGACCTGCTCTGCTAAAGAGCTTCCCCGATCCTCTGTGAGGTAGGAGAGCATTAGCTCCTGCGTCAAAGTAAATAGCTGGCTGACCAAAGCCACCGAGGGCATGGGTGTGTAAGCCTGGCTCAGACCCCGGCACGCTTGGCTTTTGGCCCCGGGCTTTACATAAGCATCCCCGGATTTAATACGGGGGTGGCACTCGCAGACTGGCAAGTCGACATGTTAGAATAAACAGTTGATTTAACAGCTCCCCAGCTGCCTGGCTTCCACCTTACAGTCATCTAGGTCTCAAGCTGCTCTGTCATGAATGGATTTTCAGGACTTGCTACGACGCAAGCGAAAACAATGAAAAACTTGGATTTAAATAGATCAGATCCACGGCTGCAGAGCAGTTGGCGAGGGCCGAGACAGGAGCACCTTACGGCATCAGGCATTTAGGAGTTCATGAAGAAAGCAGGGAGGAGAAAAACAGAGAAAATGAAGCGAGCAGGCCAGATTCTCAGGTTGTGAAAATCCCTGTATTGCCTTTGAAGGCAACTGACTTTTGGTAATTACTTATGGTAATTTAATCAGTCCTGGATCTTATTCAGGACACTCGGCAGCGAAGGGTATTTTGGTATGAAAAGACCGAAGTATCTGACTAAGAGAACACCACAACATTCTCAGAGATAATAGGAAGATAGAAAGGATGAAGTTTCTATACCTGTCTTCCTGCATACCGCAGAGCAAGCTTCCCACTCACTAACGCTTGCACATCTTCTGGGCTAGAGAGGGAGGGAGGGAAGAGAGTGTTTATTCAACAACAACACGGTCAGCTTAAATCTAAGTGCGTCTCAAAAATTCCCAATTAATGGCAAATTACTACAATTCAAGTAACATCATATCGCAAGCATTGATTAGTTCATAAAGACAGACAAACAGCAAGCTTGTCTACTTGAGTTCTTTCATTAGTAGAGGGTCTTATAAACAAAAAGCCTTTCCCATTTAAATATAGGAAGTGTTCTTCGCAGAACCATTTGCCACGTACATGTTCAGCATGATTTTGCACAGCAACATGTATTTCAGCGCAGTGATGGCTTTTGGGTTGTCAATTGAATCATATCCCTCAAACGCCTCGTAAAAATATGAATAGGCTGTTTTCCAGTCCTTCTCTTCTGCTGCATGAATAATACCTGTGGAGAGGAACAAACAGGAGAGCAGCAGAGTCAATTCTGAACGTCACTGGAAGAAGACAGAACAATTTGGTTGCCTGGTGCTTTATCCGGTACTTCAGCAAAGAGATTCCTTTCCTTCTGTGTCCCCCTCTGCCTTATCTCTGGCAGAAAATCATCCATGCCCTCTCTTAAGGGGAAATGTTAAGAAAGACAAGTTTGGGGCACTTTAGGTAAGCGCCTGCAAATCAGGTCAGGACCGTTACAGTTACACTACCGTGGTGTAACGCTGTCGTGCCTGGGGAGGTTGGAGGGGTTCAATCACTGGAGGTTTTTAAAAACAGGCTGAAAAAGCATGTCTCAGGAACAATGTAATTAGAGCTGATGCTGCCTTCAGGCAGCTGGGCAGACGAGTGGGTATCTTGCGGTCCCACCCAGCACCATTTTCTATCATTCACTCAGGAAAGAACAAATATCAGTCAACTGATGCATGGTGACAAGTCCTGGACTCTCCCCTCCCACTGAAGGGCTTTACCTGACTGCATGTCTAACGCTGCCTGCAGCTTAGGTGGACAGTAGATGGCGTTGGCTGTAGTCCGTGCAGAGGTTAAGGCTGCTCTTGCTTTTGGCAGATTGCTCAGGGCATGGTAAGTCTTACTTTCTAACAGCTGCACTTCCACCAGCAACGCCTTGTCGTCCATCTTTTTCAATTCCCGAAGAAGCTGGGAGCCTAGCAGCGGGGAAGAATGAGAAAGAACCTTTGTAACCTGCTCTGCAGCCACTACCAACAACTACACAAACCAAGTTCTTCCAGACGACACCCTTCTTCCCCCCACAGCAGCTCTGGCTCAGAGGAAGGGGGCTCCACTCACACAACCTGTTCTTCCAAGGAGAAACAAAGGAGAGGAAACAATAGTGGGTCAGTGTCAGTCCACAGCTGGAGAAGAAGTTCTGGCTGCCCCATCCCTGGAGGGGTTCAAGGCCAGGTTGGAGGGGGCTTGGAGCAACCTGGTGTGGTGGGAGGTGTCCCTGGCCCAGGGCAGGGGGTGGAACTGGTCTTCAAGGTCCCTTCCAACTCGAACCATTCTGTGATTCCAAGAATGATCCAGTTTTGTGTTAGAGGTGGAAGAGGGCAGTGAGAATCCTTGGGTACGTGGACAGCGTGTCTGCCACCTCCCCATGGACAGCCGGCGCTCAGCAGAAAGCCAAGGCTGGGTTGTGCAGTTCAGATGGTCACCCTGGTACCCCTTCCCCAGACAACAGTGTGATTTACCGCTCACGTTCACAGCTCCGAGCAAACCCGAAGTCCTGCCCGCTCCCCCATCATTCCCCTAGGGTGAGACCTGAAGATTTTCAAGCAACTCCTAAGAACAGGGGATGAGGAAGGAATGTTTTAAGCACAAGATATCTACAGATCGAATTTAGAAGGTAGGAATGGATCGCCTAAGAAATTATTTAAACTGTCACATTGAAGCCGTGTGAGGACAGAAAGTGCCAGCCTCAGAAAGCTCTTCCCATTCTTTCCACCCACTACCAACTAAAGAGCTAACCTGGGGCAAGCAGATGAGAACCTCATCCTCACTTGCTCTGCTTAGATGCTGAAAACCACAGCTGAAACTGGGTAACGAGGTGGAAGGGAATGGACTCTCCCCAGAAACATCCCATAGACACCCTCTGCTTGCACCTACTCCCCACAGACATCGTCTTGACCAGTCACACAGAAGTGCTAGTGAACACTGATATCTCGATAGAGCCTCAAGAGAGGCTGTCCTACAGCTACAGGCCTTCACAACCCCCTGAGCTGTACCACCAGCGTTAATTTAATTAAGCACAGCTTTGCAGTGTGGACTCTCATTAGTTTAAATCCGAGTTCATTATGTATCCATATGCAAATGACTTCTAACTTGATACTGAATTCCATGTATCAGAGCACTTAGCACAGCTTGATATTCTAATCAGACACAAGTCGCCCAGGTGACCCTGGCCGTGACACACTCGTGCCACCAGACTAAGAAGTTACAGGTCCCTGGTGAGGCATCTCCGCTCCGTGTCAGCGAGCCATCCCCAGCCCTGCTCACACCCGCGCACGGAGGAGTCTGTGCAAACACCCTTCAGCCAGCTCAAACCTCATCACACATCACCCCAGTCATTTGCAAAACGAGCATTTGTAAAGCCCCGGAGGGAGCTGGGTCCTGTAAGATGACCTGCTTTGTGGCAGAGCAGGAGAGTTCACATGGTTCATTACCATATCTCAGGTGGTGCAGGAGCAAATTCTGAAAGCCTTTAGACTGCTTCACATCAGCTTGTCTAATTACATCCTTAGAGGTTTGCCGTTTCCCGGCATTTCTACTGCTTTTACTGAGGCCGTATTGGAGCACACTGAAAAAAGCTGGTTTCTCCCTCCGACCCCTCTGACCACAGCAGTATATACTCTGTATGTTCCGGCAGGAGCCAAACCTGACGGCCTTCAGCTGGATACAGCTCCTCTTTGCTTCCAAAATTATTTGAGATGAACAAATCCCAAATAGTCACTCCCAAGTCCCAGGCGACAGGACTAGAGGAAATGGCCACAAGTTGCACCAGGGGAGGTTCGGGCTGGATATTAGGAAGAATTTTTTCCCCAAAAGGGTGATCAGCCGTTGGAATGGGCTGCCCATGGAGGGGGTTGAGGCACCATCCCTGGAGGAGTTCAAAAGACGGGTTGATGTGGTGCTGGGAGATAGGGTTTAGTGATGGTGTTGCTTTTTGTTTGTTGTGTGGGTGCTTATTTTTGTCAAAATTAGGTTGACGGTTGGACAAGATGATCTTTAAGGTCCCTTCCAACCTAGAAGATTCTGTGAAATGACGATGAAGAAAGAGGTGTCTAAAAGCATTTATCACCAAGCCATAGCAAAAGATGGCAGAGCTGGTACAGCACCGAGGAATCAATGCCCAAGTCCTACAAAACTTACGAAGGAACATGACGTAGGGGATCATTTTCCTCCTCAGCCTGGGGACTAATTACAAAGCAAAGAGCTACCACCACCTAGCGGAGACTCACCCAGCTGCAGCGCTTCTTGGTACCTCTTGGTATCGAAGTACAAAGAGACCAGCCTCGCCTGGGGAACAGAAAAGGAACTGCTGTGAGGAAAGCCAGAGAGAGGTAGCACAGATTTATTTTGTTAAATGAAACTTTATCTTCTTATCTGCACAGACTTCATTACATCAGTTTCTATTCATTACATCATACGGCCCATTTCTGCAAGATCTAACATTTGGAAGACTGGCTCGTTTAAACACAAGGGGTAAAATCCTGCTTATTCAAGGAAAATCACTAACTTTGGTGTAATTTTTATTGCCCGTCCATTTCATGTACAAAGATCCAGAAAACACACCACAAGTTCCCCACAAGCTGGAGAGCCACCAAGCTGGTGAGGGGTCTGGAGAACAAGTCACACAAGGAGAGGCTGAGGGAACTGGGCATGTTCAGTTTGGAGAAGAGGAGGCTGAGGGGAGACCTCATTGCCCTCTACAACTCCCTGAAAGGAGGGTGTAGAGAGGTGGGGGTTGGCCTCTTCTCCCAAGGGAATAATGACAGGAGCAGAGGAAATGGTCTGAAGTTGGGGCAGGGGAGGTTTAGATTAGATATTAGGAAGAATTACTTTCCTGAGAGGGTGGTCAGGCCCTGGAACAGCCTGCCCAGGGAGGTGGTGGAGTCACCATCCCTGGAGGTATTTAAGAAATGTGTAGATGTGGCACTTCAGGGCATGCTCTAGTGCCTGAGATGTGGTGGGGGCCTTTTGCGTGTGTATGGTTGGACTCGGTGATCTCAGAGGTCCTTTCTAACCATGAAGATTCTGTAATCTCTATAGCTATTAAATCTGATAAAGGGAAGACGTTACCACACGGGTTTGGGATCCGCGCTGTAACCTACCTCCAGAGCCTGGCGTAGGAAAGTCCTCTTCTCTGATTTGGCCCATTCAATACACTCTAAACACAGGTCAACCTTAAAGGGAGCAGAAAGAAATGTGTAAACCCTTCTGCTGCCCATCTTTAAAACAGCAGTACGGTTCAACCCCTTCCTACAGAGCAACAAAAATACAACAAAAGCCTGAATCTCCACAATGTAGTTGGAGAAAAGAAGCCGTTCCTGTGTGAACAGCAGCATTGCTAAGCATCGAATTAGCTTCACTCTGAAATGAGCCTAGAGATTAGCCTTCATCCTCAGTGCCTACCCCAAACAGCTCCGAACGACACCTTTAATAAGGTGCAGCTCCCCAAGAACTGCACGTCAACTGCAGATTTAGTGACTTCTCCTCAGCGAGGACTCCCTGGTCGCCCCACACCGTAGACTTCAGCCTCGGGCTGCATCACGCTGACACCAGATCTACACTCACAGAAATGTTGCACAAAATGATATAAAACAGCTAAATCATGCTACACATTTTCATATTCTATCTGCTAGATTAACTTCCTGCACTTTGTAACAACATTCACAGTATTATCCCACTTCTAATACGTTCTGCAAGAGAAAGTAAAGTTCAGAAAGCAAACAAAGGCTTAGTTTAAGCTTTAGCCATCACAAGAAAACCCAAGAGACCACCTTCTTTGATTCCTCCTCTGAAGCATTCTGCTTCCAATAACTTTTTCTGAGCAACAGGGACAATCCTCCCACACTGGAATATGAAAATAAAGATTTGGCTCCCAAAGTTTCACCGGTAAAAATGACCGCTGAAATCCTAAGGGCATTTCTTAAACAGCTGTGGTTTTGTTTGAAATAAAAACATCTGGGTACACCAGAACCGATTCCGCCTGCGGGCAAGGGATGAACTGAAAGGCTTTGAGGTCCCTTCCAGCGCGTTTCGCACCATTTCATTCATAGCCAGGGAGAGATCTGTATTTTCAAACGCTCTAGAAAGGAAGGAAAACTCAGCGCACGTGTTTTAGGGCCAAAATATGTCAGATCCCGTGTAACTTAGCAGTATAAAGCACCAGAGGTGCCAGCTCCACTATTTACAGCTGAGTCAGGTGCCAGGAGGCAGTCAGTGACGCTGGATGGTTTATCCGGCACTTCAGAGCGGAGTAAAGGAACCCAATGGCTTCTCAAATTTTTAAGACTGCTGAGGTTCCCTTGATGAATAAAGCAGTCGTGTTCCACCCCAATTAGAAACGGGTGTCGATTTAGTCCTGGCCAATAATACACAGTAAGTCATCCTGAGGTGCTCGGCTCAGGAATGCCTTTTCCCAAAAATCTCTGGACCGCAGGTCTTCCCGGAGCAGCCCCGGAGCTCTACTGCACTGCAGGACTTGTCAGCCCCTCGTCACTGCTTATTAAATGGGAACAATTTATGATAAGCCATTATGAAGCTGCAATTCATTGCACTGTGATAGCTGGAGCATTAGGAGCTGGAGAAATCTCCGATTTCACTGCTTTACTGGGCTCTTGGGAGTCTTCTTAATCTAAGTTACACCGAGGAAGCAAGTGTCCCTCTGAACATTGCTGAAAGCACTCAGGATTCCTGCATCAAGAACCTCACAGGTCAGGTGTTGTAATTCCTTAAGATTTTTGGCTTCTGAATACACTTGAAAGTGAATGTTTTGACTAACTGGGCCATTTCTCCATCACTGTTCCCCCAAGTTCTTCTTCCCCTGCCATAGAATGCCACCTTTGGGGACTGCATCCCAAAGCTTTTTTACACCATTTACACCAAGTTACCTTTAGAAAAAAATCTGAAGCCACTCGTTTTCTCCTGACCCCTTTAGGGGTTCCCTTCTCACCTGCACATCCCAACCCCGCTCCCCTTGATCTCTTCTGTTAAAGAAGAGGGGCAAAAGATTCTGTCTGTCACTGAAGGATGATGCTTCCGCACTGATTTGGCCCCTCAGCGCGGCAGAACCTCTTGGAGGCTAGAATTTACCAATCACTGTGGGTTCAATGTTATAAAGTAACTCTATCCTAGGGAGCTGATGAGAATAGAGTAAATCCTCACTGGGAGCTATCTTGGGCTGAATGGGTTTTCCAGTGGAGAAGTTAATCCACTGGAAGTAGTTTACATTTGGTAACTGCAAAACATTGTTTATTCTCACTTCAGAAGGAGCTTTCAAGCCTCAGAATGCCTCTGTCGAGTAAGATGCCACTGCACTGTGTCCCCACGCAATACACCTTCATGTCTCCAGGTGAGAGATGCTAAGTAATCCTCAGCATCTTGAGAGGCCGGAGAGTTGGGACTGTGTGAACCTCATGAAGTCCAACCAGGTCAAGGTACAAGGTCCCGCACATGGGTCAGGGCAATCCCAGGCACAAATCCAGGCTTGGGGGGAGAAGGGACTGAGAGCAGCCCTGAGGAGAAGGACGTGGGGGTGTCGGTGGGTGAGAAGCTCCACACACCCCAGCAACGTGCGCTGGCAGCCCAGAA
>VXAK01006137.1:0-13501 GCA_013399435.1 Arenaria interpres
CTCTCAGCCTGTCTTCGTAGGAGGTGCTTGTGCACCTCAATTCATTTCTCAGATTAGCAGTTTCACAAGATTCATCTCAACACATTATTACTTCCTTGACATGTCAACTGCCAGGAACACTTAGGGGACTTACGCAACATCTTTCTGATGCTTAATTAAACTAAGATTTCTGAAGAATATTTCTAAAGCTTCTACAATAAGGATTCCATTGGGAAAAAACACATTAGGGCTGGTTGGTTTGTTTTGTTTGCGTGTTGTATTTTTTTCTTAAAGAGCGGACTAAAATCAATCAAGTGCTGCTCCCAGACCTACACAGACTGGCTATATTCACAAACCATCATTCCATCTTTATTCTGATTTTGGAAGCTTTTCACTGAAACTACAGGAGACACTCACCAATCTTCCTGGGATTAAGAGGTAGCAGCAACTACGCCCACCTTTTGGGCAGCTTCTTTCTTGGCTTGGTGAGCCTGCAACACCGCCACGGCCTCCTCAACCTCGGGGAGACAATTCACCTGGTGAGACCCGCTCTCCAGAGCAAAGCCCACCCCAGTCCAGCCAGTCTGAAGGAACAGACCAGTTTACCTTTGACCGGAGGGACTCTGGAGACTCCAGCATGTGCAGCAGCTCTGAGTTGTCTATCTCTAGCAGCATTCCTGTGATCTTCCCTGCAAGGCTGGGGTGCATGGCTTGGATCAGGGGGAACAAACGTTCTCCTGAGGACAACAAAAAAAACCAACCCACAACAAAAAAGGAGTTCAGACAGCTGAGTTTTAATTAAAAAAGTCACCTCTGAAACCTGAGGGGATTCCAGAGTAAAACCCAATCTGTAAGAAGGGGAGCTGCACTTACCCAGCATCTGTTTCTGCTCCTGGGGAGGGGCAGCAGCCAGCATGGAGGCTGTCAGTGGTTCCTGTCCCTGCACATGTACCGCAGGCTGGGGTGCCTACGGAAGGGCAGACATCAGGGTTCTCAAATAGGTACTGGGCCGATCACTTCATATTTAATGACAGTAAGAGATTCCCTCCTAAAACACGACCTTTGTCAAGCCTACAGCAGGCTTAAGTTTTAGAAAAGGACAGATAAGGTGCCCTTGGTTCACAAACGTGGTCCCTCCAACTCCTGAACTTAAAACCCCCTAATGTCACACATGGGCATCTTACAAATCCTGGATCAAACATTGTGAGACAAATACCACAACTGAGAAAGCACAACACCCATCCCTGATATTTTTACAATTACAAGTTTGTGGGAGAAGCAAACTGTGCTTTCAATGATACCCCAGTGAGGATCTGGTAAAGAGGTGAGAGAATGAACGGTTGCAAAATGGGAAAGCAAAGAACCCAGAAAAATATCCTCACAGCAAATCTGGGTAAAAAAAAAAGAAATGGCTTGCAAGTATGAGACAAACCAAGGACGTTGCCCCTGGCAAAGGTACAACTGCCAGTTTTTAAGTTCCAAATTACGACACCTGTCTGGGTTATAAAACCAAGCTTGAAGTTTCTGTAAAAACACCTCAGTTGCACGTAAAACCTGTTGGGACTGCAGGAACTGCAGCGACTTCACAGCCCAGCCCCTTTGTTACCTGCAAAGGCTGCACCACAGGGTGGGGGCTGCGGACACTCGAGGCGTATTTGTAAGGAGGAACCGCTCTGGGAGCCGGGGCAGCTACAGGCGGACGAGGGGCTAAATTCTGCACCGTGGTGCCAACACCTGCAAAAAACAGTTACAGACACTTGTAGCAACATGCAAATAAGTCGGGATGTCTGATACCAACTGCTGAATTCAGACTATGCCCTGCATAGTGACACTTCCTTAGAAATTGGTGTCTCTAAAATGCAACTGGCTGCTTTAGGAAGGGGCTATTCTCCCTAAACCATGCATTCCATATTCAGGATTTAAGATATTTTCTAGTTATTCACTGGAATAAAGTAAATTTGGATGCTCTACTCTGAAAACAATATCCATAACCTACAAAGCCTATTTTTCCTGAGTGGTCAATGTTGCAGAGGTGTACAGATGAGTTCCAAACCAGTGGAAAACAACCCATCTGGATTTTCTACTGCTGTGCTGTAGCACCAACTGTCTCCAACCCTGCACTGCACAGCAAGGAATAGGAAAGATTCAGGTACTGTCACTGCCCCTCGCTCCAGGTGACCCTTTGGTTATCCGTATCTGACAACCATCTTTGGAAAGCAAAAGTCAAGTCTCAACAGCATCCTCCTCCCTCACAGACCAGGGGACGAGCCGGGGAGGCAGACACCTTACCAACTCGCTGGGCAGCGGCAGGGAGGCCACGGGAGGCCGGAGCATTGCCAGCAGGGGCCAGATGGCGCAGTGCTGGCCGTGGTCCAGACTGGCGCATGGCATTTGGCATCCCCTGGAAGCCTAATGGAAGAAATGAGGGGAAAAATCCTCAAAACAGAACTGACTGGCAAGTCAGGACAGTCAGCTAAGAGGAAGCATGCATCGTTCTTGTTGGAAAGTATAGCCAAGAGGGTCATACAACCAAAATATCGTCTCTGGTGTACTCACCTTGAGGTCTTCCTCCTTGCTGCCAGCGTGGGTTGGGTCTCATCTGCGCCATTTGGTTGGGTGCATAATAAGTGGGTCTGCTCTGAGCCTGAAGAGAAACAAAAGTTGCCTCTAAGCTTGTCTTTAAGTGAATAAGAAACATTCTTTACAACACGTTTCGGCAGTTGTTGCCAGGACTTGACACTCAATTCACATTAAGACACTACCACCAAATGAACTCCACTGACTGCACCCCTCACTAGGGGTTATTTGCTTATAGGCATAAGAAAGGCTCAGCGACATTACTGCAGCTGAACCATCAAAGCTCCAAGACAGGCTCAGCTCACCTGAGGCACAGCAGGCATGAAGTATCCCCCAGCAGCAGGTTGGAACTGATTAATGATTGTGTTGGCAGGCAAGGCTCTCATCCCAGCAATCCGCTGCATGTACTGATTGGTTAGATGGGCCTTTCGCTCTTCTTTCCTTTGTGCTAGTGCAACGTACAACGGCTTTGAGCCCACGATTCGCCCGTTCATTTCTGTCACAGCTTTTGTGGCTTCCTCTGGAGAGGAAAAGCAGACAAAGCCAAACCCTTTGCTCCGTCCATCTTCCAGCATCACCTGCAGTAAAGATCAATTGCTAATGGAGTACCATTACAAAAACTTAACCTAAAAATACGTATTTTTTACATGTCAGCTTTGAGGCAGGTAGGAGATAACTGTTGCAGAGGTGTAGAGACAGGTAGTCACGGAGTGAGATGTCACCTGCCTGGATTTGCTCTGCTTTGCTGTCAGCACCATGTGTCCCCAAGCCCACACTGCGCAGTAAGGAATGGGAAAGATTTGGTGCTGCTTCTAAAAGCACGAAGGAAAGCCATTTCATGCTTATTGGGAGTCACCTCAAACAAGCACATTTGCTGCTTCCTGCCTCCCCTTTTGATGATGTACAAAGCAAGTTTTCAGTAAAATCCCCCCGAGATCCAAAGAAATCTGTGTATTTATTAGTCCAGGTGTTCTCAGGACCACAATGACCAGGGGATACAAGAACTGCCCTTCAAACAGTTCCTTCTTCAGGCTTTAAAATCCAAATATCCCCAAAACCCCACGGTACCTTGGCACTCGTTATTGACCCAAAAGGTGAGAACTCCTTCCTCAGTTTTTCATCATCTATAGTGTCATCTAGGTTTTTAATGTATAGGTTAACACCCTAGAAGGGAGAGAACAGCAAGACATTCATAATTAAAGAAAAATCTAAACGACTGCTAGCACCCAGCTGCTAGAGATGCAATTTATCTGAAAACTCTTCATTTAGCACAATGTTCCTTTCGTACCACCCAAAGCTGAGGGCAATAAGTGTTGCAAAGGCGTAGAGACAAGTCCCACTGTGGTGAAAGGGAACTTGTCTGGATTTCCTCTGCTTTCCTGTTGCATCGTGTGTTCCCAAGTCCAGCACTATATCGCAAGAAGCGGGAAAGATTCAGATGCAGTCTCTGACGTGACCCAGTTTTGCCATAAATTAGGCAGATAACAGCACAGGGTTATACTGTCTCTTTCCATCTTTCTCAGTAGCCTCAATTTAAAGGGGGCTGCATGACTCTTCTCTCACATCCTCCTAAATATTTCATTGCCAGGACTACATCCTGATGCCCCTTTTGCCCCCAGATACCATGGGGTCACCTTTACATTTTAACTCCCAGGATAGTTTGTAGAACAGTGACTACATCTACTACTTTCAAATCTGCCAAGAGGCTGCAAATGGTGCTTAAATTCAGGAAAGGAACAGACTACTCACCTGGTACCGGCTAAGCCTCTCCTGTTTTAGCTGCTCAAACTTCCTCTTCAGCTCTGCCTGCCGCTCGACCTTCTTCTGTGCACGGCCAACAAACACCATTTTCCCATTGATATCCTTCCCGTTCATTTCTTCTACTGCCTGGATAGAGGGGGAACAAGGAAACTGTCAACTGCGGAAGCAGGACAGGATGCAATCCTGGTAAGAACAGGACTGTCCAAAGCTCACGTTGTAGCCCTGCCTGTTAGCCAATAGGCCAAGGTTGCCACATTACCTTTGCACTGTCTCTGTGTAACAGGCTAATTAAAGACAAAGGGAAGTTATCAGGAGAAGCCACACTGACAACAGCACTGTAAGTGCTGGACTAACAGGAGCTTGTGAATTTATCCCCACCCCTTCTTGTAATTAAGGCCAAATTTCAAATAAGCATACACTGCTTAGAGAAGACCATTTCTAAGCAATGTTCTCACTCTGGACACCTCCTGAAGCCCCGCATTGTAGCATTTCTTCAGCAATTAACAGTCTCAATTATACCACTGCATTCTGTGTGGATCCGGTAATCTGAAGAAAGGCCAAGTTACCCTTGAATGTCAAGCTAATAAGGTGCAAAAGGCTTCTAAGTCCCCACCTACAGAAGAGGCTATGCCCAAGGCAGAATTTTCTCTCATTTTAGTAACAGGCTCCTGTGATAAACCAAGTTAGTTTTCCTTCTCTGAAGACACCCAAGCAGCATAAGTATCAGTCATACCTTGTTAGCATCTTCATGCTTTTCAAAGCTTACAAAGCCAAAGCCTTTGGATTTTCCAGTGGGGTCCGTCATCACTTTAACACTCAGTGTTTTACCTGTTACCAAGGGACAGGATTAGTAAAATATCACAAAACTCTTTCAAGACTATTAAACTCCATGAAATAGCACCACCCTTCTCTCTATCTGCTGGTCACCCTCTGCCTCCTCCAACACTTGGCACAACTGCTACCCACACCTCAACTCTTCGTACTCCTCAGACTCAGAGTGACCCATGTAGAGCTTTACAGATGGTGGTAACCCTGTTAAACTATCATGGGTCATGAAATTCACAGCTTCATTAAAAGCATTTCTGTAATTACCATATTTGCTGAAAAGCTCCTTTAGTCTTTCATCATCCATGTCATCCCCAAAGTTTTTAATATAAACATTGGTGAATTCCTTTGCCTTGGCTCCCAACTCAGCTTCCCGCTCTTTACGAGACTTGAATCTCCCAACAAATCTGTAAGAAAGAATGAAAATCCCAATAAGCAGCTTGTTTTCAAGAGTGGAAAAAATATGTGGTTTGCAGTGAGGCAACAAAAATGAGTGTGTAGTAGGAGCTGGGAATGGGAACAAGAAAGGGTGACAGGAGAAGGAACAAAACAGGCCACAGACCAACCAGAAAAATCACCTGTCCTATGGCAGAGAGAGTTGGACAAGGATGCCCACCCAGCTCTGCAGTGAAGAGAGTAGTGGTCACAGAAACCCACCCCAGCCCACTAGTGGAGAGGCAGCAAATCAAGGCTTGGTTAGGGAAAGCCACCAGCCCTGTGATGGAGTGGGAGCAGGCCATGGCTTGGGCAGGGTCACTCACCAGCCCTGGAGTGGAGAGGTAGCAGGCCAAGGCTCGGGCCAGGAGAACCAGTGCCTTGTGTGTCCCTGTTAATACCGAGATGCATCACGGTTCATGCGATCGTTGCTGCTTCTGGCTGTGACACTCACACTTTGCGGTCGTTTAGCAGCATGCCGTTCATCTTCTCGATGGCTCTATCTGCAGCATCCTGGGTCTCAAAGTGCACAAATGCGTAGCCCTTAGAGCCATTCTCATCACACACCACCTGGATATGGGGAAGGAAAAACCAAACGTCAGCTCTCTCTGAACAGGTTTTCTCCTCTGTCACGCTCAGACACAAGGCCAGCACGCAAAAATAAGTCACTGCCAAGAGTCAGCACTAGTAAGACATTATCTGTGCTTCAGATTCGCACATTTCATGACCAAATTTGATGCAACTTCAGCAATCCCTGACATTTTGGTCAACTCTGCCTCTCAGAGACTCCACTCCTCACTTGCTGAAATGTGTCCCTTTCACTTCCTTTGCTGGACATGTCTGATTCATGTCACTGCTACAACAGAATTGGACAAAGTAACCACATCTCACCTTGCAGGACAAAATATTCCCGAACGCTGAGAATGTGTCATAAAGTGCCTTGTTATCAATGGATTTGTCCAGGTTCTTAATGAAGACATTCCCAACCCCTGACTTCCTCAAGGAGGGGTCCCTCTGAGACCACATGATGCGAATGGGTTTTCCTTTGATCACATCAAAATTCATGGTATCTAGAGCACGCTCAGCTGCAAGAGAAGTCAAGAACAGATTTCTGTAGTTTGTTAAAGAATAAAGGTTTCTATTGTGGGTGATCGTTTTCTCCTGAATTTTACTCAGCTCATGGAGCCATCGGGGCCATATCACAGGCAACCAATTCCAATGACTTTTAAACTTAATGTTTCAAGGTGGGGGGGGGTCTTTGCAGCACAGTCACTAGACATGTTTAAGTATATAATAGGTTTAATAGACTATTTTAAATTTACATGATAGTAATAGTTTAACAACCACAGCAAAATGAATGTCAAAATGCCTGCGGTTTATTAGGCTTATTCTTAATTATTATAAAGGTAAACTGCTGCACCCAAAGAAGGAAAGGAAATACAGGAAACCCCAGGAGAAAAAAGGAAGCAACAAAAGTGACTGTTTGGCTTGTTTACTTTTCATGAAGTTCACATCTACCCATACTCATTTCTATTAAGAGAAAAGAATCGTCTCCCCATCAGGTCAGGGAAAACGTACACAAACACATGTCTTCTTCCCAGCCAGCCACGAGTCAGCTTCTGCAACTGATGTGGCCAAAAAATGATTCCCAAGTTGCTCAATCTAAAGATGACAGTAAGAGCGGACTGAACTCTGGAAAAAAGCCCATGTACCCGATCTGATTAGCAGGGAAGTGTTTATTGAAACTCTGAAACTCCAGCACTGTCATTCTAACCTACACTGAAACCCCCTCCATGATTCTATTTCTGCTACCTACTGATATATTAAAAGGATCATTACATACACACATTAGGATCTTGTTCATAAAATTGAGATGCTTGGGACTCTTCTGTGCCAGAAAACACTCCCAGCATGGAGTACGCAAAGAAAAAGAAAGACTGTTAATTCCCAGCATGAAGCAGGGAAAGGGAGGGACAGACAGGCATTAAAACCAAGGAATATTAACAGGGCAGAACTCAAGTTTTCCAAATTTATTTGTCTCAGTTCTTCTAGGTCACCCTCAACCACTGGTACTTGCTGATTAGATTTCAGGAGCAGCAAATTCAAGGAAAATGCCAACTCAAACACCTTCTCCTTCCCTGTGACTGCTCATGAAACCAGAGTAACTACCCAGCATTTCATAGAACTATCTCTAGAAACTCCTCCGAGATATTGCCTACAAGAGTCTCCTGTACACCCTACCCCCAAGGGCAGTTTCAACTACTGCATGAAACTTTCTCAGTATTTTTCATGTGCTTTGAAAATGGTTTTTTGGTGGTGGTGCTTTTTAAATTGAAGTGGTGCTGTCACTATTTTCCCCAGTCCTTCACACATACCCCCAGCTGGAAAACAAACTCTGATGGACTTCATTCCTGAAGTAGTCAGGCTTGTGAAAAAAGACAAGGAAGTAATTTAAAGAGGAAAGTCATACTTGCTACAATTCTACTAATTCTGTTTAAGTCAAAGGTGTTAAATGCAATTAACTGCCATGCTAAAACAATTCCTCAGCTGCTACTCTGAATCAATGCAGCTGAGGTTCTTCCTGCAGTCCATTCCTACTAGGCACTTCAGCAGGCAACTTGGTCCAGCTCATCAAATTTGGCAGCATTTATTTATAGCAGGGAGAGGTCCTCCAGAAGCATGTGTTGGCAAGGACACACACTGGTTGTATATACCATTTGCAGCAGAAACAGAGCTCCTGCTGGAAGGTGACAGGCGGATGAAGCAGAGGCACACAACCAGAGGGACCTGTGAGACACTCCACAGCAGCCACTAAGATACAGCCTAGTTATGAACTTACCCCCAGTTCTCTTGAGCTTCCTAAGCATACACTTAAGCAGATACTATTGCACTGTTCTTTCAATAGCCTGCTAGTATTCCACGCTATTATTATACTTTGCTTGAAATTCACTCAGACACTTCTTGAGGGCAGTAGTGTAAGAAAGCCCACATGGATCCCCTGATTTGAGGAGGGCCTGCCATACCCACGGGTGGGAGTACAATCACATTACACCAGCACCTAAGGAAACCTGTAAAGGATGAGCTTGAGTTACCTGAATGACTCAGACCAGGCACAGCTGATTCATTTCCTTAATCTGAGCAAACACCTTCTCATTTTCTTCTATTTAAGCCACAAAGCTTCAGCCACTTCAGTTCCTGTATCTGTTTCTTTCCCACTAGTTCCTATCATCCTTACAGCAGACTCAACTGCAACTCATATATAATATTATACACACTCTTAACCCCTTTCAGGCTTCCTTTTCATTCCCTCTTCCACAGCCTTCTGGATAGGGAAAGCATATGAATACTCCTTGCCACTTGCCTTAGGCCTCAAAGTAATTAATCTCCCTCCCAGGCTCCCTGCTGCAGAGCTAACACAATGCTGGAATCAGCAACTGTGGTTGAGCAGCATAAAGACAGATAACGACACACACACACCAAGATTCACCCATCAGAAACCCCACACAAGGAGTTTTATTCTGCAAAGACAGCTGCTCCGTAAACCTCCGGGCTCTCACTTCTATCACTAAGCAAAAAAAGACCTGAAAGCAAAAGCACATAGCACAAATTTAAGCACTTTTTTTAAAAAAGGAGAGGGTGCATACAAAACAGATCTAAATCCCTTGATCACTGAAGTTGAAATAAAATGCTCTTGGCAACAAAGCACATATAAGTAACCCCTCTTCCCTTTTAACTTCACACCTGCATTTACATTACGCAGGTCTTCTCTTTTTTAAGAAAGAGACAAAAAGGTTTATCTATATTCTTCTACACCTTTCTTCAGAGACACTTATTGAATTCCCAGCTCCAGGTTCCTTCTTGGCTTGGGAAGCGTTCTGTTTTCTCTGTACTTCCAGAACAGCTTATCTCTATAACCATATTAAAGCTTCTCTGCTTCATTATCTGAATTGTCATTGACTGTTGTCAATGTTATGAAACCCTGGAATGCAATTAAATCGCATGAGGAACACATGAAAAAGGAAATTCAGCTTTTCCTTCAGATGAAATGAGTTTGTTTTCTTTCCCTTCTTCACAGTCAAAAAGAATAAATATTAACAACCACAGCTGAGCCTGAACTAGCCAGAACTTTGAAGCTTTTCCTTAATCTGCCTCTCACAGTATGACAGGTTCAGTATTCACCAGTTACTCCGCCAAAGAGCGGCAATCAAAACCAGCAGAGCTTAGAGCCTATTTTCACTAAAAATAACCTCTCTGCAGCAGGCTACCAGTTAGACAGTGCATGCCCAGAAAGTAACCCCTTCCAGGGTCAAGCATCACTCCATTAGCTAACAAAAATGTAAAGAAAAGGGCAAGTTTTGAACCTGTTGGGAGACAGGAACTCTGGAAGTACCGAGCACATTCAGGATGTGACAGTGTGATCTCCTGGGGGACCCATGTAACAGGGAAGAGATCTGGCTACTTGACTTGCTCTAAGGTATGGACAGAGTCTTACTTCTACAAGATAAAAAGTTAAAATGTTGTTTTTCTTCAGATTTATGAAGCACTCATCCTTCCACAAAAGGTGCCAGGGAAATGCAAACTATCACGTCTCAACTTCTTTAATACCTCATACCACTTCATACTAACTATGTATCCACAAGAGCTTCCCCAGAAGTTTTCAGAGCACAAAGTTTCCCGATTACTTTTAGGTGGTATTTTGTAGCATCTATCGTCACCCAAAAATCAACACAGATCCCTACGGTGCTACAGAGCACTCTCTGTCTTTTCACAGATTTAGCAAAAGCAAGTCCAAATGCATTTCTGATCATGCATTCCTGTAAGAAAATACAGATCTCTCCTTTCAGGAAGCCCTCGTGGAGGCAGTACTGAGTACTGCCACCTTGGGGAAAAAAAAAGCCAAATTCCTGCATTTGACAGTTAGAATTATATTCTTCATATTCAGATCTTTCTTTGGGAGAGACCACGATACACCAACAGGCTCACCTTTCCAAAATTATCTGTTTCTGTTCTGCTGCGTTACATTTAGTACAGCAGCTGTTTTTTCACTTGGGCAAAGTAAGACACACTGCCGTTTGCTGCCAGACAGAAGAAATGAGGAGTGTTTCAGAGATCTCTTCATGAGGGCAGGAGGAGTTTGAATACTTCTCCCTCCCGATATTAACTCAATGATTAGCTTTAAATCACTTGACCTTCTAAGACCTACCCAGTAACAAGACACCACTTACTTTGTCAAAGTATCACTTGAAGTACTGGGACTTCCTAAAACGTCTGCTGCCTCTCCAGGAGCCCAGAATGATGCAACCTCCCTCTGAATTCCTGCCTATTTATTACCATTAAAGATTGCCTTGAAATATACTGGTAGGCCACCTGTCTTTGTATTTGTATGACTTGCAGAACTTCTTCCTGCTAAAGCAAGCACATGTGACTGATGACTCTCCTCCTTTAACATCATAACTACACTTATACAGGTTTTCTCTACTTTAAGAGAATTTTATCTACACATTTTCACCTTTTCTCTCACAATTATCTAATCTGAGCTCCAAGTTCCTTCTTGGCTTCATTTCTGCTGCTTCTTTTTATTTCTATTATGCTAAAAAATGAGATCACAGCCTAGACAAAGGCAGGTGAGCCTGGAAAACTCTACCTTCGCTTGTTTGGTTTTGTAAGAAAGGCAGTTTTATAAGAAAGAGGGAGTCAGAGCAGACAGGTTCATCACAGCAAGAGAGCACCACATAATACAGGCTCTCAGGTTCCTTCCTGCTCACTGAGAAGTTTTAAAATGCATAAATACATTGCTTAGCCTGCATAAAAAGCAGTTTTAAGAGTTCCATGGATGAGAAATTATGCACTGGGGTGCAAGCCAGCTGTTTAACAGTTGAGCAAGAGAGAGGATCAGAAGTGCTTGATCAGCTCAGTCAGTACCCCAAGGAAAGGGATGCAGAAGGTACTTGGAGCTGGGAGAGGATGGAAGGGAGGATGGCACAGAGTCACAACAGACTCTGTAAAATCCAAACATTCCAGTCAAGACCTCAATCCCAGGGGCTCTGCTAGTTTGCAGGAACACAATTTTGTGATAAAGTTTGTTTTCCACACAACCAATACTTTGATCCAAAGTCAATGTACTGCCCTGTGCAACAAACAGACCACTCTCTGCTGCCTGTAAAAATTTGGGCAGGATAACATACTGCATCCTAAAGGAAAGTTTTTTTGCTACTGAAGTCTGTTCTGTTGAGAGCTGGTTCTGAATTCAAGGAAAAAGTTCATTCTTATCTATCCTTTGGATGTCTGTCATATATAGATACTGCTAAATCACACCACTGAGCAATAAACTCACACCAAGCAAAGGCTTTGAAAACTAGGGCAGAAAATGCTGACCCATTTTGCTTCCAGAAAAGACATATTCCAAAATGACCTCTTCTGTCCCATCTTTCACATGCTACTGCTGCTCCAGCTGTGGAATAGCTACTTGAACAGGAGCCAAATTAAAGTATGAAAAGAAGCATCTTGCAAAAGCAAATCAACCTGGCTTCTGCCTGGGAGACAACCTGGTTTCCTAAGCATTGAACAACCCATCTTCTTTCCCATTAATACAAGTATATCTGCTTCCCAGACAAACACAGTGACCTGCAGTCCACCAGATCTCCCAAATATTAAACTGGAGCCAGTGGGCAGCCAGAGGCTCAACCAGTCAAACTGAGTGTTCAACCAGCACTGACTACTCTGAACTTTTTCTGCCAGGACCAACTGCATAAAGACCCACACAGATGGCTCACACCTACAGAGGGAAGAAGGGGAACAGAGTGAAGATTATTCTCTCACGAAGGAACAAACCCAAGTCTCCAAAGTTTAGTATCAGAAATAAAGAAATAGGTCTATCAGAGATGTTACCAAGACATGCATTTGCAGAGTATTTTGGAGACACTGAGTTGTAAAAAAACATTCCAGCTTCACAACAATCACTAGGAAGTGATAACTTACCTTGTAACACTTCGTAGGCAGCTACATGGCAGTACACACCACTGGCAGTGTAGATTAGTGGAAAAAAAGTGAAAAAAAGTGAAGAAAAAAAGCCATAGAGGTGGTTGTACACGTCACTTACCATCTGCCGGCTGCTGGAAGTTGACGTAGGCGTACCCCAGGGACCGGCGGGTGATCATATCCCTGCAGACCCGAATGGAGAGGACGGGCCCTGCGGGGCTGAACTTCTCGTAGAGCATGGCCTCAGTGACATCGGGGTGCAGGTCACCCACGTAGAGGGACGCCATGGGGTAACTGCTGGCAGCCGCGTTCATCTTCCACCCAGCACACGCTCCTGCCGCCAACTCAGAGAGTTTAATTCTGGAGGTTTCTTTAGGTCAAGCTTTTCGTAAATATTGAAACTGGGAGGAAAACTCAAAGTCTTATTTAAAAGCCTCACTCAGCCAGGGGCGGGTGACTGGAGGAAGGGTAAAATAAGGGGGGCAGGCAGGGGCCAAGGAGGGAGGAAAGGCCTGGAAATCAGCAAAAAAATAAGTTAAGATTCCAGGAGAGCGGGGCTCTCGGATACAAAGCCAAAACTCCTGAGCGTTTCTCCCATCAAAACCTTCCTCGGTCTCCCCAAAAACCACGTCCCTTAGTTTGCTTTAAGAGTCTAATTTAGCCCCAGTTCTCCAGAGCAGAGGCCGTTTGATTTTCTGAGATAAAAAAAAAAGAAAAAAATTTAGGAAAAATAATCCTCTCTGTAATATATATTTATATGAACCTCTTTTAAAATTAATTCTTCTCTGCTAGGTTTATATTTTATATATATAAAATAGAGCGGCTCTAGCGGGGCAATAACCAACACGCGGCGGCGGTTGAGCTCGGAGCGGGGCGCCCGGGCGGACAGGAGGGGCCGGGCCGTAGCCGCGCTCGCCCGGCGATCCCCCGCGCTTCCCCCGTGCCC
>VXAK01006137.1:13669-26221 GCA_013399435.1 Arenaria interpres
GTGCCCCACCGCCCGCCATTTTGGGGTCGCCAGGCGGTGACCCTCAGCGGGGACATGGCGGCCTACGGCTCCTGAGGATTTCCCTGCCACCGCCGTGGCTCCGGCCTCCTTACATCCCCCAGGACAAGCTGGGCCTCCATTTCTCTCTGAACTGCTCCCAGCGTCAGGAGTCCCAAATCCCCTCAGGGTGGTTCTGGCCCCTCACAGTGAATATATGCTACACAACCAGGTGCTCCCCTTCAGGTCCAGGCCCCTCAGCAAGACCTGGTTTTCCTCAGGCTGCCTAACAACATCCAGCCCTCACCTCTCAGCGATGTCCACCTCCCGTCAAGCTGGACACCCATGCAGTAAATAAGCACGACGACTTCTTAACCCTACCTATCTATGTGTCCACCATGCAAAATGGCGCCCAGGCGGCGTTTGGAGATGAGCCGTGCTCTCTCACAGCTCTGTCCATGCACCAACGCCACAGCAGCTCCAGCAACACCAAAGTCTTGTCCCTGCACAAGGATGGCAGGTCAGATTTAGAGCGAAATGATCCTCTGTGGGCAGCTGGCAGGGACAGACACCCACAGCAACACCTCCCAGAAAGATGGTTTTGGGGTTGTTTCCCATCCCCACCTCATCCCATCCCCTCCCCTCCCTATTCCCATCCCATCCTCCACAGGCAGATGTCTCACAGGGCAGCTCAGTCCCATCATGAAACATGAGGGGCCCAGAGGAGCCTCCCAGAGAGAGTGGAGCCATGGGGCTGGGATTGGAGCAAGGAGGTACACAAACAGAAGAATTCACTGGGAGAGCAAATAATTCCTCTGGGATAATTTTTCTCGCTGCCCCAAGCCGTGGTTTTGGAGGTGTCGCTGGCGGTGAGGAGCAGCCATTGCTGGAGCTGTTCCACAGCGATCTGCTTCCTACGCCTCAGAGCATGATTTTCCCTAAAATAAGTGGGAGTTCCCGCAGCAGCCCCAGCACTCCTCTGCGTCTCCCCGTGGAAGCGACCTGTCAGTCCCTCTTCCCAGGGCGACTCCAAATGCAGGAGAAAGCCGCTGGAATGAGAGAGGGATTCAGCGCCCCCTCCGCTATCCCAGAGCTTCACGCTCAGGAGATTCAGCTGCGGGGAGACCCGTCATTATCTATTTCCAGCATCTTCAGCAGACCATGAGCACGGTATTTGGTGATTCATCAGTGACCTTCAGGGACCATGGATGTCCTGTTAAGGGGGACTAAGATAGGCTAAAGAGGCTGGTAGCTGCTCTGCTGTGACTTTTTGATTCTACATTATATCGCCTTTAATTTGCTTTAAAAGTGGAATATGATGTTATCATTAAAAGGGGATACGTACGATACCTATCCCTTCATTACAGTGGAATAATCGGTAGTAGCAGAATAAAAGGTAGCAATAGCAAAGTAAATTGTAATCTTTTGCAATATTTTCAGCCCAGGTTATTTTGGCTCCTGCTCGTACAGCTCAAGTCAAAACACAGCTGAGCTCGAAGGACACGTTTCCACATAAAACACCCTTTGGCTGCAAGCAGCCGCTGTGGCTACGCTGGGAATGGCTTTTATTTGAAGCATATTTATCGACATTTACGTCCCCTCCCAGGGGACACTGTGCAGACAGCATGAGTGTCCTCCATGGTCCTTTTCACTCCTGATGTGAATGGATGGGCCGGGGGTAGCCTCTGCCCATGGAGGCCCAAAACTGCCCCAGGGACCCCTTGGTACCTTCAATACACAATTGCATGTGCTCCTGGCGACCAACAATGCCCAAGATCCTCCCAGCTGGCCCTCTAAGGACCTTCAGCAGCGCCTGGAGCAAAGGTTACATCTTTTAATGTGTTCATCTCACCAGTCTGTCCCCATCAGTGATGCTGGTGTGAGACCCATCACCCTGAGGCCTCCCAAGCCGCTCTGCTACTGTGTGAGTGACAGAATCATAGAATCATTCAGCTTGGAAAAGACCCTTGGAATCATCGAGTCCAACCAGCAACCCTACTCTGCAAAGTTCTCTCCTACGCCATATCCCCCAACACCAGCCGCTAACGGTCATCGTAAAAGCTCGTCCATTTTTCAACACGGACGGCAACTTTTCAACCAAATGCTCACCCTGCTTTAGGATTTCTCCTCCTCAGCTCTGGGAATTTACCAGCAGAGGGCAGGCAGGGATTGCACCACCGGCAGGAAAACACAGAGGCACAGTGGGGAGGGCGTTTCACCCCGGGCAGGCAATCGCAGAACTGGGGATGAGCAACATTTTTTGTGCAGGGGAATTTGGGAGAGGAGGACTCGCTCGCTGCTATAGCTTGGTGGAGCTTTGGGAGAGCAGGAGCACAGCGAATCCCCTGCAGCCTGGAAGCTGCCTCGTAGTAGCAGGCGAAGGCTTGTTCATCAGGACCCCATTTTGTTCCAGCCTCGCTGCTGTCGGAGCTGGAGGAGTGTTTTACACCAATGTTTGCCACCGAGCAACCCCCACCGGACTGCGCCCAATGCAGCCCACGCGTTCCCAGAGGCCTCCATTCATTACGGTTTCTTTGCCTGAAGAAGGAGGATGGGGAGAGTGCGCAGAGAGTTCGGGGGTTTCCCCTACAGGGTAGATCAAAAGTTGACAGGATGCATTAGGGAAGACATTTAGGCTAAAGAAAACCCTGGGGAAAGAAATGAAGCTCCAGTCCCGGCCTACTGCTCTAATCACCATGTTGCTGTGGGGAAGAAAACCCCATGGGCTTGAACCAATGCCCTCCCANTTTACCACTGTAGCCCGCGGGGCTGGTTTGTATGCCTGCCTCCCACGGAGGGTAATTTGGTTCATCTCGCTCTGGCCGAGGCCACACCAGAGCACTGAGCTCCCACCGCCGCCGCCTCCAGCTGGGTCAGGGCAGCCCAGGCACCAGCGGGATGACCCGTCATCAATAGCCCTATTATTGCTCTTGAAGTTTTCTCTCTCTGCTTCCAGACGGATGCTGCGTTATTCCATCACAGCTGCAGTTGCTCCCTTCCAGCAATTCCCAACACAGCACTTAAGGCAGGGATTTATGGGCAGTTTTGAAAGGCATTTTGGAGTGAGAAGGCGTTATGGGAAAGGAAGTCAAATTCCCACCATTCCCTGGAAAATTCTCCCAGTGTCTTTCATGAGAAGGATCATTTACTGGTCCTTTCCTCAGAACAGAGACAAGCTCTCAGCTGTGGCTCTCTGTTTTGTCCAAAGCCTTTCCCGACAGCAAGAAGCAGCAGGGGTTATTCTGGTCCTGCCTGCAAAGGGTCAGGAGACCGAGGCGAGCCCTTGGCGTCTGGCTGCAAGGCTCTGCGGGACCCGATTCGTTCCCTGACATTTTTGTGGACGCCGGTAGCTAAATGAAATGATTTGTTCTCAAGCCACAGATTATTGCCAATCTCAGGGCAAGCGGTGCCGTCTATCCGGCTGATTTTGACTCACAGAGGGGTTTGCAAAGTAAAAAGTCATGGAACCAGCGTTACCAAGAGCAGCAGCTATAAAAGGACCAGCAGGGATGTTACCTTAACACACATCTTACCTTTTTTAAAGCTTTTCAGGAACAAAAACCTGCCTGCCGCAAAACTAGCAGTCACCCAAAGGCAGGCTGGATTAGCAGAAGAGATAGATTCACATCAATGCTACATTTCACAACCAGGGCAGGGGTTTGAAAGACTTTATTTGACACCTTTGCTGGATGTCACAGCTCATGAATCTAACAGTTCTGCACACTGTAAAGTGAGGCTGGGCTACTTGCCGTGAGCTCTAGCGTGCTGACCAGCTGCAGGAACAACCAGGGTCTGCGAGGACCTCCTCTGGCTTTATTAAAAAGCAATATGTCGTTCCTGGCTGATCCTGGCACTTCAGGACAAGGGTGAGGAGAAGTAGCGTAGGTGTTTCTGTGTGTTAAGCGCGACGACTTGTGTCTGACCGGAGGCACGGGGAGAGCCTCTCCCATTCAAGAGAGATCTTCTCCCCCTTTTTTACCTTTCTTTGCCCCAACCTTTCCACGCTTTTCTCTCTTTTCCTGTCGCAGTGCTGTAGAGGTGGGAGAGTCTCCTTGGGGTGGGCATGCAGCTGGGTCCAGGCTATTCCTCTTGTGAATCCCAGCAAGTCAAGGCACAGATGCAGGGAGCAGGGGATGTTCAGATGTGGGGGGATTACTGGGAGACCCTACCCTGGCCACCACGGGCGTTAGGGACATGGCACGGGAGCAGGGTGGCTCGAGAGCTTCAAATTTCTGTTCCTTTGTGCCCGAAGAGGAGAGGAGGGGAGGGCAGCTGGAAGAGCAGAGGCGTATCTGCTGGGTATCTGCACGCAGGCCAAGGCAGAAAAAGCTCTCGGGGAATTGGGACAAGTGCAGACCCAGAGCTTGCCGAGGTCCGTGGTGAAACCTCAGTGGGTTTCGGTCCTGGCCCAGGGAGAGGGATGAGCAATTGGTGAGACCAAAACATGGCGCTGAAGAAAGAAAACAGAGACACTGTGGGAGGAGAGGGTGAGGGACGCAGGGCTGAGAGAGAACCAGAGAGACGCTTCAAATACAGGCTGGTCTGACCCATTCCCCCCTGCTCTTTGCAGTCACGGCTGTTCAGCAGGGGATGGAGGAGAGATGGCTCCAGCGGGAAGACTGGCAGAGGGAAAGGCTCTTTCCCTTTCTTCTCACTTTGGCCATCAGAGCCTTCCCCTCCCTGACAGATGTCCCTTTGAAATCCTCTGTCTCGCCTCATCTCTTCACACCTTGGTGCAGAGCAAGGGCTGCAGAAGCCTCCCTCTGCCTGGGTGGCCTGGCCGGCTGCTCCTGCGTGGTTCCTGCAGGGACCTGGCACAGACACGGCGGCGTTTCAGCTTGGCTGTGGGAACAGGCTCTGTTAAGCTGTTGCCTCACTCCACCTTAAGGGCACATAAGTGGGAAAAGCTGGTAATGCGGTGAGGAAAGCAGGGGGATTAGCAGGCAGCCAGTTCGCTAAGGGAGCTGGGGGGGCTCTAGCCTACCTTGTGGGGTGCCAGCAGTGCTGGGGAGCGGGGGCGAGCTGCATCCCTGCCACCACACCAAAATGAGGTGCAGTAGCTGCGGGGGGACACATCGCGGGGAGTGAGCATGAGCAAGTCTCTGGCAGCTCTGCGTCCCCAGGGAAATAAGACACTATTTCAAGGCTGGCTGTTTTCCAAAGGAGAGCAATTCTGGGCCCTGCAGAGGGGTTTGCTGGAGGAGGGATGGGGGTGGGATCCGCGTGTGCCCCCCTCCCTCGTCGCCGGAAGGCTCTGGAGTACAGCCCCGTGCAGGCAAGTGCATCAAATTGGATGTGATTTACGTTTGCAGGCATCACGAGGGAGAGGACATGTGATGGTGAGGCAAGGAAGGCGGTGCGAGGAGGGAAGAGCAAAGGGAATTTTCTTTATGGATCCTTGGCTTCTGCAAAGCAGGAAAGAGGCCTTTTCAGCTGAGTTTGTTCTTAGGGCTGGGGGCCTAATGAGTGCTGAAGAATTCCTGTCTCCGAAGGGGAGGGGAGCGTCAGAAAGCCCCGATTTCAGTCGCCCAGGAGCGGCAGATCCTGGATGTCCCAACCCTGATCCCGGGTCCCTGCGTGGCAGCACCCAAGGCGGGAGGCGCCGTGTAAGCCGGTGGAACGGGGATGCCGGTGGAGGCTGGTGAGAAGAGGAACGTGGCGATTTGGCTGCTCTTGGATGAGCCCTCTCTCAAGACGCCTGCTGGAGATGGCATCCTAGGCACAGCCGCTATGGCTGCAGACGAGCCCGTGCCTCGGGCCCTCCGGCTGGAAGAGGCCATCCTGCTGGCCAGAAAGCTGCGGCGGGACGGCAGCATGTCGCCGGGGACGCGGCGAAGCGGGGCTGGCCTCACAGCGGGGCTTGGGTAAGCCAGGGAAGATGCAGTCAAAACAACTGGAGCAGGAGCAGCTTCCCTCCTGGGGATCTGCATGGGGCCAGCGGCGCTGTGGAGGAAGGACCACGGCCACGTCTGGATGGGCAGGAGGGAAGCAGCCACGGGCGAAGGCTCCATTTCGGCCACATAATTATTCAGGTGGGAGAGGAGTCGCAGCCGGATGGGGTCAGTGGCGTTTTGGCCCTCGAGGATGCCCAGGTACCTGACAACTTCAGTGAGACATTCGCGGAAGCCAATACTCCTGTAATCCACGGCCAGAGCTCGAGCATCTAAGAAACCTGTAGGGAGAGGACAGGGGTGACTGTAAGTCCCTGCAGAGCTCAGGAATGTGCTTTGATTTCACTACCCTCTCTAATGCACTGTGTATTTCACTTGAGGCGCTTTGCTGCCATGTGATATTACTGAAGCAGATAGCCAAGTGGGTGTCCGAAAGGACTGGACGTTTGCGTACATGAGAATAGCATCTGCGGTTATCTCATCGGGCTAAAACTGCCAGGGTCATGAAGCCTCTTACTCCAGCATGTGAGACGAGCAAGAGGTTTCATTAACCGTGCTCAGGAAGGAAGAATTTTTTCCTAATGGACTCTTTATTGCTGCTGGAGACATGACTGTGGGCTAGATGGGCACTGGGTCCCTCTTCGCAAAGGGACCATCCCCGGTCTTGCAGAAGGACACTGGGTCTCCTCGATGCACAGGTTTTCCTCTGCCTGGATCCCAATCTCTATATTTAATTTTAACAGATGTCTGGCTGAAGGACACAGAACCGAGACTGCCAGACCAAGAGAGCTCAAAGCCACAGAAATCAATGAGAGAAAACACCATCGATGGCTGATTTTTAGGCTTCTGCTCCCTACTTGCAGCTTGCTGAGACGATAAGCAATAAAGCAGAGAATGTCACAGCCCAGCGAAGCACTGGACCACTCTGCTGAATGGGGTCTCTCCTGACAATACAGCCCTTTGTTGCAGTGCAGTCAAACTGAATATCTAAACAAATGTTCCAGACCAAGTTACAGCTCTGAACCAAAGCCTGGATGCCAGCAATGTCCCCAGCAAGCCAAAAATGGGTGGTGAGCAAGCCAGAGGCTTCTTTACTGGAGCTGTGATCTCCATCCTGTTAACTGGAACAGGACAGAGGGTCTGTACTGAGGTCTCAGTACAAATAAGACCTTTGTTGAATTTTGCACAGGGCTCCCTCTCTCTTCTTATAACAACCAACAGACACACACACAAAAAAAAAAAAAAAAAAAAAAAAAAAAAAAAAAGAAAAAAAAGAAAAAGAAAAAACAGAAAAGGAAAAAAGCCTTGTTTATTTGCAGAGTCCCCATGCAGAATTCAGCCTTTGCAGGAAATGTATCCCAGGGAGGAGGTAAAGAGTTTAATATCGTTTTTCTGGAAGCAGGCTCCATTTCTGTGCGTCTCTGGCTGGGCAGGTTTTAGCAGGGCGTGTGACAACAGCAGTGGTCCTGTCCCCGTGGGGACCTGCTATCCCACATACCCCAGTCTGCCAAATGTATGCACGGGATGCTGACCCATATGTTAGACATAAGAAAAACAACAGGGCAGGAAACGTCCATCTGCCCTCCCTTGAAAAATATTTCCCTTGGGAAGCAGGCAGGGCAGCGTTCGTTTTGGTGCTGGCTGGTGTCAGCAAGGCACTGCAGCACCAAGATACTGCTTGCTGCTGAGGCTGACGGGGAACTTTCCTTCCAGGTTTTCACCTTCACCTCACCCACGTGCTTAGAAGAGCAGTTTTTACCTGTTCCTCCAGTGGCGTGAAGCATTTTTAAGTGATCTACTGTCATTTGTAGGATTTCTGCCTTCTCCAGCTTGGAAGACCCCTGTTGGGAGCAGGAAAAAAGAGCAATTAATCATTTTATGGTCTAGGGCTTTGTGCCTCTCTGGAGCTGGGTTTTTCCCGATGACCTCTTCCCCGAAACCTTCATGAAACCCAGGAGTGCTCAGATCAGAGCAGGGCATCCACTCAGAGCATCGGCTCTGGTTTTTACATCAAGCGAGTAGAAAATGGAGCTCCTTCCCAAGATCCCCCAATGCAAATTGAAAATCCCCATTTGTCTGCATCTTCATATCCGCAAAACAATTTCTGGATTGAATTTGTCCTCCCTAGGACTCCTGAATGTTTGTTAATATTGTTTTACCGCCCAGTTTCACCACCTACTTACTCCCTGAAGTGATGACAATAAGACAGACACCGCATTGCTCCAGACTTTCTCATTCTGAGGGCTCTACCTTTTGTGCTGCTGAAACGCAGCCCACATGGGAGGGAGGGTGGAAATCCCGGACACACAGACCTGCTTCTCGAAGGCGGTGGGCACCAGGCGCCGCAGTTCAGAGAGGCTGCTGTTGATACGGTCACGACGCCGCTTCTCAATGATCTGTGGGAGATTTCCAAGCGGAGAGAAGAAATCACAGTCATTTACAGCCACAGCTCACGGGTTTAAAGCTCTCATTAACAGATGTGGCAGGTCAAGAGAGGCACTTTGAACGTAAATGTTTTGGGAGCAAAAGCTGAGCGAAGAAACATTAACAGACTGGTGTGATAACCCCAGATAAAATTGCTCTCTTCCACCCCTATCCCCACCTCTTTCTGCCAGATTTGATGCCAAACCCCTGCAAAAAATCTACAGGTGGCTGTGGGGAGAGGTCTGCAGGAGATGGAGTAGGGAACAGCGTGAACTTGATTTTGCACTGTGTCCTCGTAGGAAGAATGTGCCAATATCACGTGCCACACACGGGATGACACGGGGAGCCCTGGCACATATGTCCCCCAGGGGAGACACAGCACAGCCACCCCGATCAACGCAAACAAGACTCACCCCTCTCCTCTTCTTCCTGGCTTGTATCTGAGATGTTGTAGTGGGAGACACAGACCTGGAAACATGGCTGGAAAGGAAAAAGAGGGAATAATCTCTTGCGGTAGCTGGAGAAAAACCTCAGTTGCACATATGCTTTACACACGTTTGCCATCTGCAGTTTCCACCCCCCCACACAAAATGCCTTCTCTGGTTCCCATCTCATTTTTACCCACAACACAGAGCTCAGGAATTGGGGACAGGGAGCCAAGCAGAGACTCCAATCCCACTCTCTCCGCTCCGAGAATCACCCACCAGCCTGGGGCAGATTTCTGCACCGAACTCTCCATCCCCTACCAGGCACACGTCTCCTTCAATCTCAGCCCGCGCCAGCATCTCCATGGGGCTGGAAAAGCAGCGATAGGAGCTCTGGAGTCATGGCCTTTTTTTTCCTCCGTGGGTGAACCTCCCGGCTCTCGTGTCTGAGCCTGCCCTGTCTGCAGGGCTTTGCATCTCAGAACTGTGATAGCGCGTGTCTGAGCTCCCACCCAGGGCAGCAGCAAAGGGCTGGTCGCTCCTCAGGGTGAGGCCAACGGCAGCAGTTGATGTGGTTTCTGAGGGCTTCCTGAAGAGCCGCTTCACAAACCCCAATTTTTGGGGTGGGCCGTGATATTCTGAATGCCCAGACACTCTTGAACCAGACAGAGAGGGGCCAGGATGCGGGAAGGGGGAACACCCAGCAGGAGGTGATGGAGCAGGAACCCTGCCTGTTGGAGACCAGCTCTGGCTCAAGGGACAAGGGACACAGGGTGGGATAAGGGACACAGGATGGGACAGCCTAAAGAGAAGGGTCCCACAAACCATCCCATGCCTGGTGGGCATGGGTGCGGCTAAAGACACCAAAGGTCAGCACTAGACACGCACAGGGAGGCAAAGTTCAACCCTTAGGTCCCCACGGAGGTGAAGTCTCCATAATGATGGATAACCGGGCGTGGGAAACTCCTTGGAGCAAACCCTCCCCGCTCGGGGGGAGGCCGGCTGGGCCACCTTCCACCTCCCCCAGGCAGGATTTCTCCCTCCGGAAAGCGGGACTGGCTCAGGGCTGTTCCTGTGCCTTACAAAACTGGGTGCAGGGATGTTCACACGCCGGCGAGACGACGCTCTGCAACCCCGGCCAGTGCTGCACTCTGCCGGGACTCGCAGACCACCAGAGACGTACCAATCTGGGAAGGGGCATTCGGGTTCACCCCGACAAATCAAAACATTTTTCAGTTTGACAGAGCATTTTAATAGCAGCCTATTAAAGATGTTTCTGCAGAGACGGTGCTGTCTGCGCAACAAGCCAGAAACTAGACCAAACTCAGCCCATTAAAATTGCATTTTGTCAGGCCCGAGCGAGGCGCTTTCAGAAGTGGTTTTACAAAATCAGATGAAATAACATGTTCTTCTACCGCCTGCTGGGCTCATCTCCATACAGGTACCCTATTTGAATGTCTGCTGGGTGGGCTTTCTCTGGGCAGAGGTGCCGGCTGGCTTCGCAAGTAGGAACACGCGGTGCCAGTACACGTAAAGGCACACACAGTGAGCACGTATGGTGTGGGAAGGGGCTCTCCCCGGACGCTGTGGGGTTCTACATGCAGGGGGTAGGGAGTGGGTCTGTCTGGCAGTGCAGGAATGCGGAGTACGCACTCAAGGAGTCTCTAACAGTGAATTTTGAAACCCTCTTTGCAGAGCTGTCCGAACGCGCTGCTCTTTGTGAGCCGCCCTTCCAGATGTGGACACAAAGACCTAGTTTACTGCAAAATACATTTTCCAAAACATGTTAAAATGCTTAAAATTTCTGCATTGCTCTTTGCTCGATTTTATAATTTACAGCGTAACTTTGGCTGTTTATTCAAAATACCACTCCAAAACCAAGCAGGATCTTGCACTTCTGCAGTGACCCCAGAGTCTAAACTTGCTACGCGCAGGGAACCAAGCTGCATGCCCGCAGTGACTCATCCCCGCTCTACGGGGAACTGGTTTGTCCAAACCACTCGACCGGTGGGTAATGGGCTGGGAACCCCGGCCAGGCAGCCCGGCTGCCTCTCTCTGCCCTCACTGCTCCACATCGCTGCCCTCCTGGGGGTGTTTCATTCCACCCGAACCGCCAGGACCGCGTTACTTGGGATGTAAGCTCTTTTGGCCGTGTGTTTGCATGACACGAGCAACCACATAAATGTACACCAATGCCATCAGATGACAGCGCTGCCTGGTTCTGCCACCGGCTTGAGAAGCCAAGCACCAGAGAGAGACCAAAAATTCACCGTTACTGTTCAGTGAAATAAAATATTATGACAATTCCTCTGTTTCATCTGTCGGGGTACTAGAGACTTGGAGTGCTGCACTGATGTAAAGAGCTGGGATGTATTTCACGTGCAGCACGAAGGCAGGTTAAATATTGATGCACTTGGAAACTGCATAAGGAGTTGGTGAATTTGTGCAGGACGTTACGCCCGGCTCTGCTGTGACCGCATCAGTGAGAAGTGGACTCATGAGTTTAGTCCCATGAGAACCTGAACTTGGCACTGGGGAGGGCGACATCTCTGCTCAGGATACCAAACAGCAAAAGGGAATGAATTCATCTGGGGCCTCGCTGGACGCCGAGGGAGGAAGGGGGGACTCTTGGCTACTGAAACAAGAGTTCCAAAGCAGCTGATTTTTGAACAAGAACAAATAACAGAGCCCTTCCTTCATCCCCAGTGCTCGGGCATGCCCGTGAAGGCTGACACGGCATGAGAACCCGGGCTGCGAGCAGAGCCTGGGGATGCCCTTTGCCAGCAGAGCCGCAAACCCCGGGGGTAGCGCAGCGAAGCCTGAGGACATTGCCTGGGGAACCACGCAGAGATCCCATCCTCACCGTTTCCTCACTGTTTCACCAAGCAGCAAAGCCCCAGAGCTGAAACAGCAGCTCGGCAGAGATGGGATGGAGCCTGTGAACTGCGATGCTGGAAGTGCCCGCTTAGAGCCGGGCACCCTCAGCCGGCCGGGCAGTACGGGCTCCTTCCTAATTAAAGATCAAAGCCCCAGCGGGTGCATTACAAACCATCAGCAGAGCAGAAGCGTTTCTCATGCAAAACCCCCTCGTTTCTTCCCCGTTCCCTGGGAACCCTCGGATCGCTGCTGGCGGGTGTCTTCGCCGGGGGCAGGATGCCCCATCTCGGTCTCCCGCTAACCGAGCTCAGAGCTGCCCTTCTCCCCGCCGGGGCAGGAGAAGGCAATTTTAATTTAACGAGGCATTTTCTTGAGGGCAATGAGCTCGTAACGCGGCTTTAATCCTTGTATTACGACTCGGGTTTCCTCGCCGGGTCAGTCCTAACACCACCATCAGCCCCCGCCCGTCCTCGCCCGGGCAGGACCGGCCCAGCCCCAGGAGGTGCCCGGTGGGTCCGCCGCGGAGCCCGGTGCTCGCCCCGGCAACCCCCGGACTCGCCCGGAGCCCGCTACGGGGGACCCCGCTCCAACCCCTCCAGGACGCCGAGCTGCCCCGCAGGAAGGGACCCCCAAAAACCCGACATCGTCCCACCGCCGTGTGACGGTCCGGTCCCCCCGGGAGGGAGCCGCCGCCGGCGCCGTGTCCTCACCTGTACTCCTCCTCCCGGCCCACGTCGATGGTGCCGTCCGACTCCGTGTCGGACGAGCTCTCCTCGCACAGCCGCTTCATCCCGCCGGGCGATACCGGGTGGGCTCGGCGAGGTTCCCCCACGCGTGTCCGCCTGCAAGGGCCACCCACCGGCTCCTTCTCCGCCGTCCTCGGGGAAGCGGGGTCCCTCGGCCGGGCTGCGCGGAGGAGCTGGTCCCAGCGCCCGCCC
>VXAK01006137.1:26293-56452 GCA_013399435.1 Arenaria interpres
CCCCGCTTTCTCCCCACGGCCCCCCTTCCACCCGCCGCACATTGGCCTCAGCCCCAGTTTAAAGGGACCAGTGACCTCACTGGCAACAGAAAACCGTGGGAAAGAGATGGGACTGATAAAGCCTTGAGTTGTTTCAGGGAAAAATCAACATCCAGCCCCACACGCACACACATGTCTGCCCGGCTCTGCGCAGCGCAGGCACTTTTGGAAACTTTATGGTTCAGATGGAAACCAGCTTATTTCGAAGCACGGGTGCTGTTTGAGGACAGGGCTCAAAGGGCCCTCGCCTGGGATTAATCACTGGCCACGGCCGAGGGCCGGGATGGCAGCGGTGGCACCGGGATGGGTTTGGCACCCGGGTCTGGCCGGGAACTTGGACCCCCCTGCCACCCTCCCACAGCCCTGGAGCGTCTTCAAGTGCCAGCTCATGGCACTGCCAGAGCATTTCAGACCTACCCTGTAAAACAAACCGACCAAAGCCCAACTTTAGGTTTTATGGCACTAGGATGGAATTGTTGTTTTCTTCTCTCATTCTCACAATGCTGGAAACTTTGATCCGCAGCCTGGGATTTAGAGAGCATCTCGCTTTCCCTGAGCTTGCGGGAAGGAGGTAGGAGCCTGTTTTTTGGAGCCCCGCGCTGCTGAAATCCCCCAAAGGCAGGAAAAAAAAAAAACACAAAAAAACGTGTGCGTGTGGGAGAGAAAGAGAAGGGAGGAGGGAGAGAGCTGAAGTGGAGGTTCACAGTACAAAAATAATGCCTTTTATTTTGAAAAAAATAATCAGCGCTGAGATCTGGCAACACGTGGGTTTCCCAAAGCCTTTTTGCAAAAGACCGTGGCGGCGATAACAGCCCGTCGCCGCTCGGGCCAGCCAAGCCGCCCGCCTCCCAGCCGCATGGTCGGGTGCTCCCTGTCTGCCTCAGCCATCTCTGCCAGCTCACCCCCCCACCGCAAACCCCCCAAACCCCGTGGACCTCTGTGATCCCCCGGCACCTCGCATGCAGCTCCCGAAAAGCCAAACCCCAGCTCCCGCTTGCCCCTGCACCCACACGTGCCCCAGCCCCACATGCAGCTCCGCCCCCCGAGCAGTTTTTGGGACCCCAACCGCACCATCCTCCCTCCTGAAGCCAAACGAGAGAGACCCCAACCAGCCATCCCTGTGCTGGGGTAGAAAAGTGACGTCTCGGAAGTGTTTGTAAACCCCCCCCCAGAAAATGAGAATGAAACATTTGCTTTAAGTTATAGCACTTTGTTTCCATAATTTCCATGTTTTGTTTTAATTTTCACTATAAAAACTGGTCAAGAAACCGAGCTGTTAGTAGCTTGCATTTCAAAATGAAAAGTTACTGTGAAGCAGAAGAATTAGAAATGTGTTATTTTTGCAATTTTGAGACCCACTCCTCCTCCCTTTCCAAAGTGATTCCAGTTTAAAAGACGTACATCTCCAAACTAAACTCCCCATAAATATGTGTTTTTGAGAGATTAATACTCTTTCCACTGATAAAACCATTTAAAGGGGATCCAGAGATCGGTTATTTCAGGCTCTTGCTCCTATCACAATGAGCCTGAACCAAGCGGAGCCCAGACCTGCTGCGGAGGAACACTTTTCTTCTCCATTAGAAAGGAATTCACTGTCCAGACTCAGTCTTTTCTGGGCCTTGTCTAAGCATCATTATCTGGGTTCAATTGAAGTGTAATTGGCAACATGTTTTTCTAGGATTACACTTCATTATGAACAGAGCGGGGCCCCCCGAAACCCACTTCTCCTGTAATTGGATCTGTTTTCCAGCCTGGGCTCCTGGAGAGTCATTTATAATTGCCCCCAGCGAGCCCCGGGGGATTGCCAGGGCCATCTGAACCTCCCCAGGACTAGCAGCCAGAGTCGGTTCTGTGGAGACACCAGGGGTGGATTAAAGGGGCTCAGCTGCGTGCTGGGAAAGCCAGGTCTCAGTGAGCATCACCCACGTCCCGAGGGAGAGAGCTGGCAGAGCTCCCCCGCTATGGACCAGGGGTGATGCTGGGGAAGGGGAGATGGGGGTCTAAGTACAGAAATGGGGTTTCTGCCACCTGTCTCCCACCTGGTGTCCGTCCAGGCTATTCCCATGGGATGCCTTCTTGGGGTGGCAAAGCCTGGCCCCAAGCACAGAGCCACACTGGGTGACAACTGCTGCCCAGGGCCCATTGGCTCTTCCCCAGGGAGCCACGGGCTTTGCTGCAGCCGAGCCAGGCAATTATTAGAGGAAATCTCTCCCCAAGCCCTGAATTATCCAACCTGGCCCAGCGTCAAGGGCTGGTTCCTCTCCTGCACAATCTCTGGGAACTCAGCAGGCATTGCTGCAGTGCCCATCCCCGTCCCCAGGACCCCTGTGACACTCCCTGGGACGCTGGAGGCTGGTGAGAGCCGTCTCCCACTCGGGCTGGCTGTGCCTCTGCATGGTGGGAGCCCTTTCCAGAGGATGGTTGTCATGAGGATGGGGCCGAGCTATCCATCACACCCAGCACTAATTGGCTACCCTGCTTCAGAGGCCAAGGAATAAGTGAGCTGCAAAGATTGATGTCCCTTCTCTGCAACAGGAAAAACTCTCTGGGCCAGGGCTGAGGGTGGATCCCTGCCAGGGGACCTGGGATTGCCCAGCTCTGGGTGCCAGCCCGCTCCTGGGGGTGAAGGGCTCCAGCCCCAGGTTCCCTAGAGGGGGGTGACCGGTCAGCTCAGCCACCAACCCCCCCATCCCGTGGTGGGACCACAGCCGCTCCCTCCCCTCCCTCCTGCTCAGCTCTGGGAAATGTCCCCGGAGAGCGGCCAGCTGTGAAAAGCTGCAGCAGCTGGAATGTGGGAGGGAGGGACAGGGTTCTGGAAAGCCAGAGGCATAGAGGAGCAGGACATATCAGTTACCTCCTGGTGAACTGACACCTCTGATTTAACCCCGTGCATGCCTGGAATGCCCTGTCCACACGTCTTCAGTCAACATCACCTCCTAACCTCAGGTCCCACCACTGGCTGCCAGACCCACAGCTGTAATTTCAAAAGCAGAGGCCTCGCAGGGATGCTGGACGGGATTCCTGGACACCGCGCTGCGGATGGGCTGTCTTGTTCTGTGGCTAAGCTAAGAGGGATTCATCACAGATGGGAGAATCACGCCGGGCTTTCGGGAGGTGATTTGGGATGAAAGCGCGTAGGTACGAATATGATATCACCTCCATGTATTGTCAGATCTGGCCTGTGGCCAGGAGAGGATTGTTTGCCGTGGCTCCGCTCCAAGCCAGAGGCACTACAATTGTTAACTCCCCCCCACTTCCCCGGCCCACGCAATTCGGAGCCGGCCCAGCCAACTGCTAGGGGCAGTCCAGGGGAGGAAAAACAACATTTTCCCACAAACCCGTGGCCTCACCCTTCCCCAGGCAGGGACAGGGCAGATCCTGTATCTGCTCGGGGCCCTGACTGAAACTCGGCGCTAACCCTGGCCGCCCTGGCACAGCTCTGTCTGTGTCCTCATGCCTATTGCCCCACGGCGGGGCTGTGCCGAGCCCTGCCGCCGCGGCCAGGAATGTGGCTGGGCTTCGGCAGCCGTGCAAGCCCCGTGGGATGAGGCCCAGTGAGGAGGCACCTGCCCGGGACATCTTGGAGGTGCTGCTGTCTCTGCAAGAGCTTCTGCTCCTTAAAATGGTGCTTGTCCCCCTGAACCCATGTCCAGGGCAAGGCTGGGACCCGCAGAGGGAATGCCAGGCGTAAGGTGGCTCTGTCACTGCGTCCCCAGGGCAGCGGGGCTGGAGGACAGCCAGGGACGGGATCATCTTCCTGCTCCGGGATCGGCAGTGAATCCTGACAGTCAGATGACGCCAGTTTTAGTCCTGACTGCCCTTGATGTACCTTGGTTTTCCCACCCATAATGATGCTAATGCGCCGGACACTCACTTTAGAGTGCAGCAGCGATGAGTGGTAATTAATATTGCACCAGCCCTGCTGACAGCCGGGGCTACTGGCCCATCCAGGAGCCCAAACTGAGGTCATGGCTCCTGTGTGGCTACACAGAGAGCCCAGAAACTTGGTGGACGCAGATCTGCTCCTCTCTGGTGTTTGGGACATGGAGAGGGAAATGGGGACAAGGTGGGCTGCTGCAGTAGGGGATGGTCTGCGTGAATGCTGAGTCCCTCCACACCGTGGTGGGCTCCACGGTTTTGGGCTGTGATGGGCAGGCTAAGCCCACCCCGGTGCCAGCCCCGCTCCTCTCTCTGGGCGCTGGAAGGACATGGGTGCCCTTAAGGCTGTCCCTGTGCTAAAGCAACAAGAGAAGCCTGGATGGGAAAACCGATGGCTGGTAAAGCAAGGCCCTGGCCTTCCCCCGGGGCCAGTCCCCAGGGCTCCAGGCAACACAATGCCTTTGTTTGCGACTTGGCCTGCACAAGGAGCCCTTCCCTCCACTCAGCCCCAAAACACCAACCCTTCAAAAGGCCTGTTCTCCCCCTCCCCTTCCCCCAGCAATGCTAATGTGCCAGGCCTCTTCTCATGAACCCTGGGAGAGATCAGGCTGGTAGACAGTTTCACCACTTGTTAAATGTGTGTTTAGCGATCTTGTGAGTAGACAAGAACAAATACAAACAAGCCGGGCTGGAGAGCCCCTGCCCCTCCGCCCTGCCTGGAACGCACCAGTCCCAAAGCCTTTCTTCTCTAACCACTTCAAACTTTCATTTCTTCTGAAGCCACAACAAGGCACACTTTGTAAAGCAAATGAGTAAACAGCAACTTTCAGCTCAAAAGGAAAACAAGGGGGAGGGACTGTTTTTAATTACTGGAGTTTAGAAAGGGCTTTATTCGGTTAATTGCTTTCTGTTGTAAAATGTTCTTCTGCGCACAGCCCGGGTTCTAGCTGCATTGCTGCTGGCCAGATGGCATTGCAGAGGTAATGACAGCATGTGTGCTTACTGCTTGGGTACACAAGTGCCTTTAACATTCACAGACATCCCCCCCTGCCCCTCCCCTGCCCGGAGCCCTCCCAGCCTCATGGAAACGACAGGAGGCACCAAGTTCTGCTCAGACATGACCAGTGGTTTGGCATGTCCAACTCATGTCACTTCCAAAGGACTGGAGGAAGAGCAATCGTCACGCACAGAAAAGCCTCTGCAGCATTTCAAGTCGAGTTTCCCCAAAAGGGCTAAATTGCTGTTGACTGGCTTGGCTGCTGGCATGTTACCTTCCTCGTCTGGGGTAACAACCCATGTTCGTGCAAGATGCTGTGCTCAGCTCGGTCCCACCCGCCGGGGCACCCGCCTCCTCCAACTGGGGAGAGTGACAGCACTGCAAAGTCTGGCACGGCAGCCACTGTGCGTGTAGGCATGTGAGCACGTATGTGTGCGTGCAGCTTGGTGCAGCAATGCCGAGCGGGTTCCAGCTGCATCCCCTCGTGATCACAACCAGCTTGGACGACACCCCGAGTGCCTGCAGAGACAGAAGGATTAAAAATAGAGAACCAGCTAAGAGGTGCACAAAAGGACCGATAGCAGGAAAGCCACCAGCGTGGGGTTGTCATTGTGCTGGAGACAGATGGCACGGGGAAGGGACAGGGAGAGGAGGCAGCCAGAGACTCTTCTCCAATTGGATGAGCCTCAGGAGGGGAAGAGTGAGGAAAGGAAATGGAGCAGGAATGGCCTGGGGCTCCCGATTCTGTGATTCTGTGATTCTGTCATTCCTCGCGGCAGCCTGGGCACTGCAGGGATTTGTGAGGCCCTGGTGAGTGAGTGCCTTGTGGGTGGCTCCGTGTCTGTGCAGAGGAAGATGGAGGCAGGTTTGGTACCAGACATGGAGCTTGCATCAGCGTGTGCTCTCTCCTCCCTTGCCAGCCTAGAAAATACCATGACGGAGTGCACAGGTGTGGGGAAATAGGGACAAGGAGGCTCCCAGTCCTCATTCAGTAGGGATGTGGAACATCCCCTGCCCCTCCACACACCAGCTGGCAATTGCTGGCTCAGTCAAGACAAGCTCCAAGCCCAGAGGATGGGAAGTGCATGTCCAAAGGGCTTCCAAAGCTGCCAGCCCTCAGCCACAGAGGCCCCAGGGTCAGGGATCACGCAGAGTTCAGGGCAGAGCCTGAACCTGCGGCAATGGGGATGGCCTGGGGGTGAAGCCACCATGCTGCCGTTCCCTCCAGCACTGCCAGCTCCTGCCTTTCCCTCTTTGGGTGGCTGCTCCCCGCTTAGTGTCCCCCCAACCCATGCTGGTGCTTTCCACGCGGCTGCTTTGAACAGGCAAAAAAACAGAGAGAGCCGGAGAGAACATCGATGGCAGGGCAGGACAGGAGGGGAAGCCTCCAGCCTTACCTAGAGGCTCTTCGGAGCGGCGGGTGGCACGGGGAGCCTGCCGTGCCCGCGGCAGCAGGCAGCTTTCCTGCCGAGGAGAGCTTTTCCTGCGCCCGCCGCGGCGGGTGGGTCTGTTCCTGCCAGCAGCCAGCAGCTGGTGATGAATGCTCACTTTCTCTAATTGAATAGCAGGAAGTTAAATCTTGTTTCTTTGCCTTTCAGGCTGTCAGCTGGAACAATTGCCCACCTGTGGCACCACCCCGGGGGATATAAATAAGGAACAAAACACAATGCTGCCAGAGGAATGGACCTCGTGATTCCCAGAAGATCTCCCGATACTGCGTGCCATATTTGTGCCCACACAAGAGAGAGGTATCCGCGCTGCGGCGGGCACGCAGGCAGCCCTCTGTGTCTCCAGGCGGCCACGGTGGTGTGGTAACGGGTTGCAGGGCTGTGGGAGCCCTGCGTGGGGAGGCGTGCACAGAGCAATCACAGCACACAGCGGGTATGCGTGCTGCGAGGGAGCAGCGAGCGACCGTGCACGGGCTTGCGCGAGCGTGCACAGCTATGCAAGTTCTCTTGGGTGACACATACCACCGTGAGATTAAGTGCCAGGCGCTTTGCAGCAGCTGGGGTGGCCGCTGTTCCCGTCCAGCGTGCTGGGTTTGTCCTGTGGCTGCCCCTGCTCGCTTCCCCGTTTTGCCAAGCACCCTGTGAAGCTGAGAGAGCTCCTTCCCAGAGCTGTGCCTTCCCCTCCCTGCCACCCAACGGGCTTCCCCACCACCTCTGTCCGGCACTCACATTCATCAGTTCACAGCTGGGCCCGGTGCTCCCGCTAGGATGCTCCCGAGGCAGTGGCCGTCACAGCTGGACCAAGTCTGACTGTTACGCACAGCTGGAAGGAGCCCAGCTGAGGATGAGGACGGAGAACATCCGCTGCGAATGGCGCAGACCCTCCGTGCATGGCAGGGAGAGGAGGGTGCAAAAAAAATGTGGCTGGGAGGGCGGTGGGAGACACCGACACACAGGCACACAGAGGCCAACATTGTTGCCACCAGAGGAAATTATTAATTTGCTGGGAATAAAGCCGGCAGCGAGTCAAAAACCCATCCTGCTGAAGCGGCAGAGAAAAGGCGGCCTCCCTCCCCCTCGCGCTCTCCCTGTGAGCAGCCCTGTCGCCTTTGTACTGGGAGACGGGCCCGACACAAGGGCGTCTGTCTGGGCACCACGTCCCCATGCCGGGATGAAACAGCTTCGCCCAGACGCCGAGAGCCCTCGCTCCCCCCCGCAGGACTCGGGGCGCCCTGACCCGTCTCTCCCGCCTCCCCAGCCCCGCAGCAGGGGGGGGAACGCGGCCTCGGCGCCCTCCCAGGCAGCCCTTTGTCAGTCACTGTGGTAACAGCCGCGGCACAAATGCTGCTTCCCTGTTTGTTTTCCCCCTTCCCTCCGTCGCGGGGGCGGCCATGGCCTTCCTCCCTCTGGCTCCCCAAGTGGGAGCCGGGGCATTCAGGGCTCAGCAGCCTGAATGAAGCCAGATCCCCGGACACATTCCTGTGGGTTTTCTTTTTTTTTTTTTTTCCTTCCCTTTTTCTCTTTATTCCTCCCCCCCTCCCCTTCTCCCTCGCTTGGCACAAGCTAAAGGATTCAAAAGGAAGCCAGGCTTGGCAGACGCAGGGGGAGGAGGGAGTGGGGAGATGAAAGAAGGCCTCTCTCCAGCTTTCTTTTCCAGTTCCCACACTCAGCCCGGCGCAGAGAGCTCCTAATGATTCCCAGCCGCACCTGGAGGAGGCCGCCCGGCCGCCGAGGAAGCGGGGGCCTGTTTATACAGCCAGCAGGAAAGGCCCCCAGCGCCCCGGCCATGACGCTCAGGGTGGCCCCAGAGCCCCCTAGCCTGGTCACCCCGGGTGACAAGGTGACTGAAGTGGCTACCCTGTCACGGCGCCTGAGATGTTAGCCTTGCCGTGGTGCCTGAGGTGGCCACCCTGCTGTGGCACCCAAGACGGTGACCCCGCCTCAGCACCACAGTGCCCAAGATGGTTGCCGTACCTCAGTGCCACACTGACATTTAAGGACACAGTGCCCATGCTGGAGCTGGCACTGAGGAAAACCTCTCCATTGCCAGCTTGGTGGGATTCAAGTAGGTGCCCTTCCCCATGGAGGACATACCCCATGAGACGGTGGGTTGGGGACCACCTAGGGGCTAAGATGGCTACCGGGGCTGCGCTGAGGCAGAGATGCCTGCTCACACACTTTCCAAACACACGCCTGATGGGGAAGGAGCAACCGGTGGCACCGCGGGAGGTGGTGATGCCACTTGGAGCACGTTGGCCCACGAAGGACGCCTGCGTGGGGGATGCCTGCCACCATCACAGCCCTTCACGCCCTCTTGTGGCACCCGCTTGGCACCACAACTGTCACCGTCACCGTCCCCGTCCCCACAGCTGTGGCGGCAGAAAGGGGTCCACCATTCCCCGGCGTGAACTCATCCTGGCCAGGATGAGTGTGAATTTCCAGCACTCGTGACCATTTCCACCCTTGCACAAATTCCCAACAAATGCAGCCCAAACTCCAGCGCTGTGCAGGGCCAGCAGAGCCAGGTTTCCCTCACGGGGCGATAGGAGCAAATTTTCCTTTTATTTATCCTCCCTCTTGCACAATTCCTTGGATAAAGACTCCTCGCTCGGGGCTTTGTCAGGTGGGGGTCTGGATGTTGTGACTGGAAGGGGTCCCCCCCCTTTTGAGGGGGTATAGTGTCAATTCTGCTGCCTGTGGATGCCAACTTGCATGGCCCTGGACAGGTTGGCTTTATTTCGAGGGGGAAACCGCTGCTCACTGGTGACAGCCACAGTGACAAAAACACAGCCACAGCAGCGTGGGCTAGTTCCAGCTGCGGGGCTGCTCGTGGGTACCGCTGAGCCCCCACTGAGTAAAGCTTAAAAATTCAGAGCCGGTCCTGGGCTCTGCATCCCGTTTTTGCCACAGAGAGAAGGGATAACCACACTATTTGCCCTCAGAGAAAACAAGTGTTAAGTCCCACCCGGTGCGCAGGATGGCTGGATGATATCCCTGAGGATTTTATCTATATATTTTAAGAAAAAAAAACACACTAATGCCTGTCTCCTCTCAGGTCATTCAATCAGGAAATTTGGCAGCTGAGCTCTCGGCAGCATGGGGCTGGCCATTGCTCCCTGGTGGGTGCAGCCATACTTGCCTGGCATCTGTACCCCCGGGGCTGTGGAGACCCCCTCTCCTCTCCTCCCCACTCCTCCTCGGTGGGATTATGTGCACAGTCCCATCTGGCACAGCGCTGCCAGCGAAGTTTTGAAGTGCAGCCCTGGTAACAAAGCTTTCACGGCAGGAATGGGGAAAAAGCCAGGACAGAGAGATCTCCACCTCCATCGCTCCCTGACCTGGGCAGAACAGGGAGAAAAAACGAAGCAGTTTTTTTCAAAAGGTGAATCTCCAGGCGGGGAACGGGGCATACTCACCCTGGAGTTAACAAGGTCTTTACCCTCTTATGTCTTGCTCCAGCCCAGTAACCAAAGGGTTGTTTCCAGCAGCATGAGCAAGGCACAGAGCTATTTCCACAGCTACCTTGAGGACCAACATCAAGCTGTGGAAACCACTGGCTTGCGGAAGAAGCCAGACCAGCCCCAGTTCTGTGGAGGGTAGGAAGATGCAGGGTGGAAAGTGGGTCTATTTACCCCCCCGACTCTTCCTGGCGAGGGGCCAGGCCTTAAACAGAAACCGTCTGGTGCATCTTCCAAGGAGCTGGCCCAGCATGGAACTGCCTCTTGGCAGAGGGAGATGCTGGCTTCCTCCGTCAGTGGGGCGATGAGCAGCTTCACACACGCTCCGTTGAGTCACTGCTTCGTTGGTGGCCTCCCCAGTGCAGGGTGGCTGAGCCCAGCGGCCCTGGGTGCGCACGGTGGGGACCATTTTAGGCTCCGGTGACAGAGGCATCAGCAAACACTGCTATAAATAGCGGTGTCGAAGGGACGAGATGGTCAGGCTCTCCAAATCCTGGCACGGCCCCGCTAGCGCTGATAGCAAGTGCCCTTTGCTTGTTCTCTTGCCGCCAGGTCCTCTTATCTATTCTTCCAACTCTGGGTGTTTCTGTCACCCTGTCACCAGGTCCCCTGTCCTGACATTTTAGCCTCCTGGGATGGCTGCAGGTCCCTGCTCACATTTGTTGGCTCCTCTTCTGCACTCCAGAAAGGACATAAAATGAAATGCGCTGCAGGGACGAGGTGGAATCTCCGCCAGTGCAGCCTGGGACCCTTCATGGCCAACACCTTGGGGTTGTTGGAACAGACCTGTGTTTGCATGGTCCCTACACACCAGGACCTGCTGCTGGGCATGTAGACATCACCGCAGAGATACGGGGTTTCACTGCACTAAGAGCACTCCTGGATTTCTGCTTTTCTTCTGCAAGGAGCTGGTCTCATCCTCCAGACCTGACATTACCTCTGGATCATTCTTATGTCTGTTACGGCAATGGAGAAACTGAGGAAGGGAGGTGTCATGACTTACCCTCCGTACATGAGGACCAGGAGAGCAAAGCCCACACTCTGCCTGACCTCCCTGCCATGTGGCTGGTCATCAGAAGCATCACACCCTCCCCGAGAAGCCCCAAAAGTTCTTGGAGTTAAATCCTGGATTCATCGTGATAAGCAGTTCTTGCTAATCAAAGACCATGATTACCTTGTGAACATCTGCACTGACAATAGCTGAGTTGCAGCATAATTCTCCATCAGCTCTGCCTCCGCTTTCTCCTCCTCCATCTTCTTTATTTTAAAGCACGCTCATTGCAAAGCCCTCTGGTACCTGAAGGAAAAAGCTCAGAAAACAGGCAACAGAAACAAAAACTCGAGCTTGCAGCAAACCACCAAGAAGACACCACAGACTCAACTGCGCAAACCTCCCCCTTCCCTCCTTGCATGGCCTTGGCCCGTGTTTCTCCATGACTCATTGGCTCCTTGGCCCCAGGGCTAACGCTGGTCCCCAGGAGTGAGGCAAGGGCTTGGGGCAGTCTTTGCATGAACATCAGAGTCAGCTCTTGGCATTGGCATGGACAGCCTGACCTCTCAGGGCTGGCTGGGCCCACCTGGACTTTCACTGGTGCAACATGGGCCTTATCAGTACTGGAATTTGATCTTTTTTTCCCTCCAGGCATCTGGTGGAAGAACATACAGGATTAGGGATGGGCCTTGGGAAGGCATTCCAGCAAGCAAGGCTGCACAAGAACACTCTCTGCCGAGGGCCATCTGAACACCCATAGCAGAGATGCTGCCCCAGGGCCTGTGGACATTCCTTGGCTATATTTGGTGACGGATGAGAATTTGTTGCTTCCCCTTAATCCATCTGTTCTCCTTATTGGCGGGGAGGAGCTAACACCAGAACTGCAGTGTTGCTAGTTGGATAAACCCGGTACTTCAGCAGCAATAAATCTCCTCTAAAAAGCTTTTGCTGCCTCCCACCTGTTGGCTGGGAGAAGATCAAGTTGACAGAAGTCTGCCAAATGGTATTTTTATCCAGGACTTCATCACGAGCCCAGGTTACAATAAAAGCCTGTTCACAAAGCAGAGGGAGGTAGCTGTATCACAGCACATCTCTCAACTCTGCAATCTCACCTCTCCCAGAGGTCTCCAGTTCCCATGTAGCTGCTTTTTATTACATTTTTTCTGAATTCTCTTAAATCTCAAAAGGCTCTTTTTCCTTCTCATCACTCCCATCCACCCCTTCACCGTAAAATCTGGGAGGTCCCGGGCTGGGACCCCAGACCCTCTTGCTGGCTTGCACCAGGGAGCCAAAATACCCATTGTGAGAATGGCAACAGCGAGAGCCGGGCTGGTACCAACACAGTTTATTACAGAAAAACACCCAGAGGGATTTCATTAACATGGCAGTCCATTCACAAGAGACAAAAAAAAACCCCACCGGAGGACAATGAAGAGAAACCCACAGCAACAACACACAGCGGGAAAGTCCAGTTGTTGGCGAACGCAGCGCAAGAGGCACAACTGCACTGGCCCATCAGGGTGGGACATGTGCCCAGCCCATGCAGCCGGTCCTGGGGACCACATGGCTCCCCCAGCCCGAGGGGACATCATGGATGGGCACAGGAGGAAAGGACTCAAGCAGCAAATCCACATCTGCCAGTTGTAGTGACGAGGAGGAAAAAAAAAAAACCTGTAGGAAGCCATGTGGATAAAAGCAAATGCAGCCATTGCAAGAATGGAAAATCCTCCCCCCAGAGGAAGGACTCGGGAGGTGCAAAGGGAGGTCCTACCTCACTTGGGGCTCGTTTCTCAAGCCCCATGTCTCCCAGAGAGCCCCTACGCTGCCCTGGCAGCAGGAGGACCCTAAGGAGAGTCACTAAAACTCCTGTCTGCGCTGTGCCCTGCTCTCTGTGCATCTCAGGGAAAGGCAGCAGTAAAAGCTGCTGAGATCCAGGACCCTGCCCCAAAACCACAACACATTGCTTCCCCGGAGCAAACAGCACCTTCAGATGGGGCATCTCCTCCTGCACAGCCCAGCCCTGCCAACACTCCTCATCCGAAGGACATGTCCTCCGTGCCTGTGCTTGCACCCCGTACCCCTGCCCTGGCTGGGGGTTCCCTAAGGACTTGCTGACAACCCTGTTCCTCTTGGGACACCACCTCCCGGGCTGGCGAGAGGCCCCGACACAGCCCGTCTGCGAGCTGGGCTTGGCTGGGCTTCCACGATGCGATCTTCAGGAAACACCTTGGAAATGTTTACTGGGAGGCCAGGCTGCTCTCCCCCTCCCAGCTGCCAAAAAGGTCTCCAAGAGACAGTTCGGATCCCAATAGCTGGGGTTCACATTGAAAAGACAAGACCTTTTTATAAACCTGTATATTAATAGAAGCATTACTGAGATACTTGTTTCTTTCAAGACTTTTTGTTTGTTTGTTTGGATTTTAGACTTTCCTCTAAGGTGCTTGTCACCCAGATGTGACAAATAACAGTCTGTCAAAGTGAAATAGTTTAGAGGGGTGGGGGGGAAAGTGCAATTATTTGCTTTTCACTGCTACAGCAGGATTTAGTGCAACGAGAAAACAGTCCCCTGAGCCACTGAAGGCATCACTAGCTTGTTGATATATTCATCAAAAGCGCAATAACTCGAGCTCTAACTTGAGAAGGGCTGAGCTGTTTTAGCCAAAACCTCCCTGCAAAGTCCATCCAGAGGCAGACACATACCTGGGAAAACCTCAGCCCATGGTGTTGGTTTGTGTAGAAAACTACTGTGTGATGATAACAGCGAGCATCCATCCTGCCTAACCACAGGGTGTGCTGACTGAAAAAAAGAAAGAACAAAATCCCACAAGGAAGAAGTAATCTTTAAATTTCCCTCCTGAGAGGGTCCTTTGGGCTGGGGCTTTCTGTAGAAATGTCAGTGTGATTTTCACACCGATTTCGAAGTAGCTCTCCAATTGACTTCCCTCCTTGTTTTTTAAGCAGGGATTTGGTTCTCTCTCCCAGCATCACTGGCAGAGGTGTCTATTTTGGGAAACACCAGAGGTTTTAAGAAGCTGAGGAGAAAAAGATTATCAACTCATATGGGCTCAGCTTAGAAAAGGGGAAAAAACCTTTAATTAAAACCCCCAGGCTCAAATTCTCTGCAGATTTACCTAAATGGACTTCAAATGATGTCCCTAATATATCAGGGCCTGCTTTTAGCCTAATTCAAGCCCCAGGCATGTGTCTGCGGACCCTGGACGGCTCACACAAGAGCTGGGTCTTTGGATGCCTCATTGAGATTATTATTTTTAAGTGCTAACTCATGCAACTGTGAAACCCAAATTTAAAAAACTGGGGCAACAATACAGGGGCCCAAAGCTCCAAGCAGGAAATAAGATTTTTTTTTTATATATAAGTGTTTGTTTCTATTTTTCCAAATTTAGTGCATGAAAAGAAAGCTGTTCAGCTGACAAAATCTTGATGGAAGGAGAAAGATGTGGAAGATTTTCTGGTTGGGGAGCAGGGGCTGGATCTGTGAAGGAGCAATATTAGGGTTTAATTTTAGTTTAGAGGGACAACATTTTGTTTCAAAGCTGCTAGAAGGGTTTTCTTCTGTGCTCCCAACTTTCCAGTTCAACAGTTCAGCCTGAACATTTGCTTTGCAAATCAACAGCTTCGGGAATTACCTGGGGTTTTTAAAGAAACACCAATAGGTTAAACCTGCCTGGCACAAACAGTCCACAAAAAAAAAAAAAAAAGAGAGATCCATCCTTGAGGGATTTTGCCTGAAGCAAGTGCAGAGTGCAGGGAAGAGAGGAAACGGCTTGAGGGGCTGCCCCAGGAGGAACGGGGACAATGCCACGACATTGCAATGAATACAGAGGCGAGAAGAAGCCTTTCGTCAGCCCCTTCCTCCATCCATGCCTCTGACAAGGCTCCTGCTGGGGAATAACCTCAAGTTCACCAGGGCTAATGCCCTCCGCCTTGCGGACCACAAGCCGGGTGAGAACGTGGTGCATGGGGTGAAGTCTGCGCCGCATGCCGGGGGGTGCGGGACCAGCCAGCTCCCCTACTTGCTGTTCGGGGTTTGCTTCTCCTGCGCCAGCCGCTTGTGCTTCTGGGCGACGCCGTAAGGGACGTGGGCAGCAACAGTGCCCATCTCCTTGGCTCCCTCCACATGGAACATCTGGTCATCGAAGAAGATGTGAGGGCGGATCTTCTTCAGCAGTGGCCCCTTGGGAGCCCCTGCCAGGAACAAAGCCTCATCTGTCTCCAGACCCCAGCTGCGCAGAGTCTTTAGGGCCCGGGCTCCCGAGCTGGCCGCGCTCCTGGCGGTCACCAGGTAGGTGCGAATGGGACACTCCATTCTCAGCCCCTTGGAATAGAACTTCTTCTGCAGCTTCCCCAGGGCCTCCAGGAAGCCCTTCAGGGGCCCCTGCCAAAGCAAGTAGAACCCATCACTACCAAGACCTCCATGCCATCCCCTCTCCCAGGCACCCAGTCCCGGCTAATCCCTTCTCCCTGTAAGCACCCAGAAATGACAGCGAGAGGCCAGCAGTAGCCATCCCATGGGCCAATTCCAGCAGTACCAGGCTGCTGGCCCACCCTGTTTCACACTCCACGTGCCAATCCCTGGCTCGTTCCCAGAGGCAAGAGGACAGACTCTCTCCTAGAGGCTTTTTCTGGCTGCACCCCAGCACTACCTGTGCCAGAGGCTTGTTCTCGTGAGCCTTTTCATGTTCAAAGAACATGTCCAAGCCGTGAGCCTTCACGATCTGCTCCGACTCATCTGAGAAGAGCACGGCGTCGCCATCAAATGCCACCCGCAGCTGGTTCTCTGACACCTCCAGGTCCTTGCTGGGGCTGAAGATGGTGGCTGCAGCGATCCCTGTGGAGGTAAAGGACAAGGCAAGAGGTGGCAGTTACCCGAGGACTTGGCTTCGTGGCTCATCTGTTGAGGAGCAGAGCAAAACACAACAGGCTGAAAGCAAACACTGCAAGGAAATGCATGCACCCAGTAGTACCTGCAGCTTGGCTCAAAGACCTTTTACAGAAAAACAAGTCCCCAGATGATAAACCTCCCTTTGCATACAAGAATTAATGGGGAAAACCAGTGCTTTTGCCTCGGAAGAGCTGTGGAGCTCTTTGGAGGCTCCTTGGAGGCTCTTTGGAGCATCAAGGATGGGACGTGGGACAAGGCAGACCCTAGCTGCATATCAGGGTAGGGACAGGGACACTGGAGCTATTGCTCCTGGCGTTAACCCCCTGAGGGCTCCAGGCTCCCCCCGCTACCCCCCAAGCCAGACCCCAGACTCACCCTCTTCAATGGCCTCACTCACTTTCTCAGCATCAGAGGAGAGGTAGAGATTGGTGTGATAGGCCTTGAGGTAACAGATGGGGCTGTTCCCTCCTGTCATGCAGAACCTCTCGATGAACAGATCTGAGGGCAGATGGACCCTGGGGTGAGCGTGGTCACGCCCCAAACAGTCCTTGACATTGCTGCCCCATGGCCTCCAAAGAGTTGGCAAGACAGGGGCTAATTGCGTTACCGCAGTTAAACAGCATTGCCAGCAGCCAGAGCACCCTCACCACCAGCCAACTTCCAGTCAAAGCCCGGGAAATTTGGGAGAAGCGGGCTCAGCTTGTGGTTTGGAGGAAGAGACAGGAGAAAGTGTCTCCTTATCTTGCTGCCAAGCAATAACCTAAACTATCCTCCCCGAAAAGCCGGCAGCCCCCGCATGAAGGACCCCTTTGCTCTGAGCTCACCATAGTGGTTGATGCTGTTGATCAAGCGAACCCCGACCTGGGCATGGTTGTTGGTCATGAGGACGATGTCGAAGAGCTCCTCGCTGTTGGGGTAGAGCTCACGCAGCTGCGTGTTCACCGCTTCCAGCGCCTGCAGCACCCCGGGGTACGGGGGGGTGGGTGTCAGTGAGCCCCAGGAACAGCCCTCACCCCCTTCTCACCCAGAAAAACACTTGTGTTCACCAAAACCAGGGATCTGGCCCAACCTCAACTACACCCTGAGCCAAGCTGACATCAGCAAGCAGCTTTTGCTGGGGAAAAAAAAAAAGACTGATTTGGGTGAAAAAAACCCCACATAGCTACTCATCTATTTTCAAACACAAAAGGTTTCAAGCTGTCATTAGGAGATAAGAATAAATTAGCTCAAAGTTACAGATAAGTGCTTTTCGAGCAATCAGGAATGGAACAAGTCTCTCCCCTCTAAGTGGATTTGTTTAGTGATTGGGAAAGGGTGAGAGATTGCTTCAGTGCGGGCCAGCACACAGAACTGCACTAAATCCAGTGACACTAAGGCAGAAATTGGAAAATATTTTTAAAGTTTGAAATGCTTCATTTCAAACACGTCAAAATTAGAAATTGGCTGAGACTGCAGCAAGGCTAAATTAAGCCAATTTAAAAGAATAAATAAATTGTAAGAATAATAAACAAAAAGATATGCGAGTTCCCTAAAGGGAAACTTTAAATATGCTCCAAAGAGACGATTTCTTCAATTCTTGGGCTCAGTTGCCGATTTGGAAAATTCAGCGTTTCCTCAGTCCTGGAAGGAGCACATCACTTGCCAGGTTTGTCTGACCTCTCTTTGCTCTGTGGCTACATCCCTTCTGCCACGCTGCTCATTTCCCACCCCTTCCCCACAAAAGGTCCTCTTTCTCCCCAAAGCTTTTGGGTCAGGACAGTGCAGATTCAGCTTAGGTGGGGGGGATGCTCACCTTGACGAAGGGGAAGGCAGCCCCGGGGAGGAAGGGCTCATTCTCATGGTCCAGCTGGTATTTCACGTAGGCCTCCACCCCTTGCTCGTTGTAAATCTTCTGCTCCTCCTCCATGCGGAAAAGCGCCCGCGACGACACTGCGATGGTGATGGCGTTCTCGGGCTTTGGCTGTGGGGGTAAGGGAGAAAATGGGAAGGCAGCCCCTGCACCCAGCCCCGCTGCCTGAGGGGGCATCTGTCAACTTCCAACATGAAAGATCATGGGGTGGGTGATACCTCCATAGCGATTCGGAGGAGCTGCAACCCTGATCTTCCAATGTTTCGCCAGACGAAGCCCTGATGTGCCCTCCCCACACATTTGGGATGCCCAAAAGCCCTTTTTCTGCTCCTCACACCATGCGCAAGCCCTCCCACTGCAATCAGGCTCCCAACGTGCTATCCCAGGAGAACCACTGAGCCCCATGCAGAAGGAATTTCTGTGGCTTTTTGCCCTCCAGCCAGGAAAAACCACACACTGCGGCTGGGCCAGATCCACACTCCCACGATGCTGTCCAGATGTGACAAACAACCCGTGCCAGCTCAGCTTATAAAAACACTTGATATAGCTATTGTGGGCGGAAACATGAGTAACAGGTGGTGCAAGCAGTGATTTATGAGTCATTATTATTAATGTTTGAGGGCTTGATCCAAAATCCACCAAACTCAACAAAGGGCCTCTAGTGGGACTTGGCAGCAAGAGAGGGGGCACCAGGAAAGTCAATCTCATCTTGACCCTCACCCATCCTCCCTCTCCCCTTGGAGGGCAGGAGGGTGTTAATCCCCATAACTCCCTTGCAAGCATGAACGCAACTTCATTACTGATGGCCCACAAGAAATCCTTGCTCCCAGAACAGCAAATCCTGAGGAGGGATGATGCCAGTGAGCCCTGGGAGCAGGACAGGGCTTGGGGGGAGTCATAGGGGAGATGCTCCAAGGAGTGGTCCCAGCCCACACGCTCTCTGGCTGCACTCAGGGATGCATCTCTGCAGGGAACCTGCGAAATCCAGGCCGTCAGCACTTCAGTAACACCTCGCCCTCAGCTCCTCTGTGATTTCCAGGATCCTCATGTACCCACGTTACCCCTGTGAGTAATCCTCTGGCAATGCTGTTTGCCTGGGGGCAGGAGGGCGCCTTGGCCAGCTGCTCACACACCCAGGTGCTCCAAAGTTCAAGCTCCCACCTTGCCTAGGGCTGAGCTTTACAGAAACAGCAGCCTGGCAAGGACTAGGTACCCCGTCCGCAACCAGGAATCTTTACTCCCCATGAGGCTGGCCCTGCGCTAGGGCTCGTTCTGCCCCCAACCCAGCCCTGCTGATCCTGCCCAGCCTGGAGACACGCCCAGGAAGGAGTCAATGGCATCCCCTGTGCCATTCCCAGCACCGCACCATCCCCATACGTGGCACCTGGGGCCAGCCCCACAGCACGGCTGGTCCCAGACACCTCTCCAAGGCCGCATCAGCACCCAAAAACCCCAGGAAGCAGATTAAGCAGTGGAAGATTAGGACTAGACACAGATGAGCTCAGGCTGAGAACATCACTGTGGCCAGAGGGATCCCTTTCCCATTGCAGAGAAATAGGGTCCCGTTTGGAAGTGTCTCTTTGGGGAAAGCAGGTGAAGAACCCCCAGGACACGCAGGATCACCCAGGTCCACGCAGAACCGATGGATGACATCACTCAGTGACAGCATCACTCCCACGAACGAAACGCAGCCGCCAAGTCCCCACCTTATGTTTTAGCTCCCCGGTGGGCGTTAGCTATTAACTCGCCATGGGCCATGTCTTGGCACTCCAACTCATTAATTAATAACTCTGGTGTCATGGGCCATTTATTAGCTGAAAATATTAATAACTATTAAAGGTCTTGGGACATCCGGCCATTAGCCTTCAGCAAGGAGTCCTGCTGCTCCTGGGTCGCTGCAGCGCTAGGTGATTTATCTGGGTGTGTAGGAGAGGTGCTGGGTGTTTGGTCCCCATTCCCGGTCCCCGAGGGACCACAGGGCAGAGCATCCTCCACAGCCGGCCCCACAGGAGGATTCCCAGCGGAGAAAGTAGGTCAGCAGCACGACAGAGCACAGAGGGATGCTCAGGGGGGTGAGCTGTGTGGCCACAAGCCGAGCCCAGCCGGATGCCCAGCCAGAATTTGCATCTCTATCTCTCCCCAGGGTGGCACACACCTTACACCCGGCGGGTGCCAGGAGCGCAGGCACCTTGCGCAACAGCAACAGGCTGCTCAAGGTCCCTTCCCTGCCATTTAAAGGCACCGGCCTCCAGGAGGTTGATTTAAGAGGTAATAAACACAGCAATAAAAATAACCGTAAACTTGGGGGCCTAACTCTGCCCTGGTGTGGGCTGCTGGAGCCCCGGCTGCCTGCGGGTGGGAAGCCTGGCCTCCGGGAACAGGACCTGCTGGATCCTGTTTGCTCCTGCCAAGGAAGATTTGCACCTTTGGAGCACTTTTTTGCTGGAAAGTCTCACCCGGGCGCTAAGGCAGCTCCCAGCTCCGGCTGGGCTGGAACAGCCCTGCTGTTCTCTGGGAAATGCTGACATTTAAAAAAATAAGGCAATTCTGCTCCGTGAGGAGGGAGCCGCATTTTGACATTTCTTTGAAGTAGAGGTTTCATTTGGAAGCGTTCCCTCCTCAAGGTTGTTTGGATGCTTCTCCGTCCCCATTTTTACTGCAGATGATCATTACTATGTTCAAAAATGGGCTTTAAAAAGTCACAATGCTACAGGAACCACCACACCTCAAATCGTCTGTGAACAACCCAACAAACCCCACCTTGCCTTGAAACATCATAGCTTTGGGGGGGAAAACACCCTTCATTTTTCAAAGGAAGCACGTGCATAGGAAGGGTCCCACTCGCAGTCCTCGTCAGGATGTATTCAGTCCCACGAGATGTCGTGGAGCCTGCAGAGCATCCCAATCCCATCCCAGCCTTCTGCTCCGGCTGCCCCAGCCCCGGCGGGTCTGGGCGCTCTGAATGACAAACGCTGTTTTATTCTCAGAGCAGCATCCAAGGTCGGCCAAGGTCAGCTAAAGCTCATGATCCAACACAAGCCCAGGAAGCGGCTGTGGGGCTCCACTCAGCCAAATCCAACTGAATTTTCTGCCTGGGGATTCATGGTGGGCTCCTCTCCCTTCCTTCCCACGGGAAGGTCAGATCCAGCCTCATCCTTTACATCAAGCAGGAGATGAATGATGTGTTTAACATAAGTGTGAGCAGGGCAGCGTGGGGGAAGGTCCCATCCCAACCTGGGTCCATCCTGGGCTCAGCCAGTCGGGGAGGGCACAACCAGGGACACGTCCTGACAGCCCCGTCTTCTGAAGAGGAACATCAGCCCTTGGCACAGCTCCAGGTGGTCCACAAGGTCCAAACCCCGTCTCCAAAGCATAAATGACCTTTCCAGCAGGCTCTGGCTCCATAAAGTGCAAAACCCATCCCAGACCCAAACACCCCGGTTTTGGGGCAAAGACGCATTTCAGCAAGTGACTGGAAATGGCACATTCTCCTCTGTAGACCCAACAGCTGGCAGGTCTCTAAATCTCTCTTCTAATCAGATGCAAATCCCACACAGCCCCCCAAGGATTAGAGAGGGACATTTGGAAATCCCACAAGCTCCTGGGATGTGCAGCGGGGCCCTGCCCTCCCACCCATGAGAGCCCACAGCAGCACCCAACACCAGTGGCTTCAATGCCACCCCTGGAGGCCACCCCTGGCTGGCTCCATGGCAGGAGGCACAGTGGGGACCCCCTTCTGCACCCCCTGATGCAAAAGATCTATTTGCATTGCCTGGGGCTGAATCTGCTGGACCCACCTTGACCCTAAAAGCCTGGCGGCACTCTGGCAGCTCCAGGCACTTCCCTGGACACTGCAGAAGACCAAATTCAGAATTTGGAGGTGAATTTTGCTGCAAGATTTGGTCAAAGAAAGGGAAGAGGAAGGTCCCCACCTCAGCTAAAGCATCCCAAAATTGAGGCCAGATTGGTCCCCTTGGGTGCCAGGGACAGGTAGAGCAGGGGGTGAGCGGGGTGCTCAGAGGACCGGGGCTAGCAGAAGGGCAGCCCCCACTGACCCAGCCTCTCCTCCCCACACAGTGTCACTGGAGAGGCTGGGGGGACATTTTCCACATTGCTAAAGAGTGACAAGTCTCATCGCTGACCTCCCCAGAAGGCAGGAGCAGCCTGGGAGCCAGGGCGTGGGAAGAGCGGAGACCCCTGCAAAGCGGGGAGCCCGGTGGGCTGTTAACCCCTTCCCCAGGAATGCACCCCCAAAATCACCCTGCCTCCTGCCACCTTACAGCCCGTCTCCAGGATGGGTGGCTCCTGTGCCCGCTCCCCTACCGGAATCTGCTCTGAGTGGAAGGGACATTCGGCCAAGAGGATGGACGGACGGACCCAGTACCCCCAAGGGTGCAGACGGACGATGGCAAACTCTATTTCCCACATGCAGGAAGGGAGCCCTGGGCGGCCGCGAGCCCCCTGCTCGGGATCAGATTAAAGTTCAGGGCAATGGCTGAGATGTTTCTGAGTTTTCCAAACACATTATTTATACTGCAGAAAAGCGCTTCGCAGCTGTCCGTCATGGGGCCTGACAGCTGCCTGGCAGGGCAGCCCAGCTGTGTGCGAGGGCAGCCGAGCCGCCTGGCCCTGGGCACAGGGCCCCCAGCCTGCCCTGGCCGGGGGGCATGGAGCTGGGCAAGCTCCACAGGCACAGCCCCACCACCACCCAGGTGGATGCCACTTTGTGGCCCAAGTGACTGGATCCCGGCTGGTTTGCTGTGCGAGCAAACCTCATCCCTGCCCCGTGCCTCAGTTTCCCCAGCTGTCCCGCAGGGATGGGCATGCTGGTCACCAAGCTCGCTGCAAGGAGAGGAAGGGGAGGAGCCCGGGCTGACATCCACAGGAGGCTGAAAGCATGGCATGAAAGATAACCAGCCACATCCCCGCCACCAAGCCAGGCTGTCCCTCTCCTCCGGGAAGGGCGAAGGCAGCAGCACCGTCAGTCGGCAGTGGGTACAGGACCGGGGGGGGCTGCAGCCGGATCCCCAGCAGGGGGGAAAGCATGGGGGCTTCCCCAAGTCAGGATGTGCAGAGCGGGAGCTCGGCCATCTCCTCTTGCTGGACTCACAAAACCTCACTGCGAAAGGCACTGGGTGTCACCGGGCTCCCCACATCGCTGCGGGGGGTAGAGGGGGAGCACCTCTGCCAGAGCCCCACACTTCGGGGGGCACCCAGAGCATTGAGGACGGCTACGGCTATGGCTGGGTGGGCTCCCAGGCCACGGGGCCAAGGCCAGCCCGCCCCGGGATGCAGCCCCCAGAGCCCCCCCCAAGCTATTCCGAGACACAGCGGCTATTCCGAGACACAGCGGCACTTCCAGGCGCTCCCATGTTTGAACCCGGCCGGCTCAGCCCTGGTTAGATAACGCAGGCTTTTCCCTCTAATCTCCCGGAACAGACGAGCCTGGCAGAGGCAGCTACACCCCTGCGACATCCCCCTGCTCCGGGCAGGGATGCAGCCTCTGGGCTGTCCCCCTGCTCTGCCACGGCCACCCCTCCTGTCCCTGGCAGGACGTCCTGACTTGGCGCAGGGGATGGGTGGCTCAGGGGGCACCGAGTGGCTCTGCAAGGACACCTCAGCCCAGGAGGGACCCGGGAACATGCCAGGGACCTGCAGGAACCCCAGGGAGACCGGGGGGATCTGGAGAGAACCCAGGCAACCAAGGGCAACCCAGGGATGCCATAGAGGAGTGGTGGCACCTGGAGATGTCCTGGAGGATTGGGGCCACCTGGAGAGACCCAGAGCTTCCCCAAAGACCTGGACAGAGACAGGGGGTCAAGGAAAAACCAGAGACACCCAGAGGGACTCCAGAGTACCTGGAGGTGACAGGGCACCCAGAGGGGGTGCACCACCACGGGGGAACCCAGAGGAGACGGGACACCCAGGAGGACCCCAGAGAACCTGCAGGGGATGGGACACCTGGAGAGACCCAGGGGGACCCAGAGGAGGTGGGACACGCAGGGGAAGGCACCCAGAGGAGATGGGGCACCCAGAGGAGATGGGGCACCCAGCAGGACCGGTTCCTCTCCGGGGCGGGGAGGGCTGCCCGGCTGGGGGGGTCTCTCACCGATTTGGGTTTCTTCTTGGGGGCAAGGTTGTCGTAGAAAGCCTTGGCCTCCTCCCAGGGCCGCCCCGCCGCGCCCGGCGCCCCGGCGGTGCCCGGGGGCTCCATAGCGCGGCGGCTCCGGTGCACCGGCGGCTCCGGGCTCCGCTGCCACCGCCGGCCGGTCCGCGCCTACTGGGAGCCGCCGGAGCCGCTGCCGGTCCGGCGGAGCGCGCTTTATAAGGCATCCCATGAAGCTCCGGGGTTTCAGCCCACCGGGACACGGCTTAACCTCTTCGGGACCGAGCCCGCCCCGCCGCCGCCTCTCCTCCGGTGCCGCATTCCCCCCATCTCCCCCGAATCCCGTGGGGGAAGAGGGAGGCGGGAGGGCTCCGCGGCCGCTCCGGGGCAGAGTCAGCCCCCGGGGGTGGGAAGGAAGGGGCTGGGGGAGAAAGGTGCCACCAGTAGAGAGCCTGGGGAGCACAGGGGAGCAGGAGCGGACTGGGCACCCATGGGAGACACCAGGTGGCTCTGGGCTCATCGGGGGTCGTTGGGGTTCACCCTTCCTCAGCGTGGCACGGGTGGCGGGGGACCAGGGGGCTGGAAGGGAACAAGGGTGGTCAGTACCAGGAGCTGGAGGGGAAGGAGCAGCCACAGCCACGCTCACACTCTGCTCCATGCCGAGGTAACCTGCGCTGTGTGCTCATTAATGGAGTGAGGGTGGATATTAATTAAGGCTCTTCACTAAACGTTCTCCCACGAGTGCTGGTGGGGTTGAGTCAAGCCACAGAGCTATACGCTCTGGGCACGGAGCCCAGCTTTCAGCTCATGTTGAAAACTGCACCACAACCAGCAGATCCCCACAGCCCAGAGGCCCTTGGGGAGCAGGGACCACGTCCCAGAGACTAAAACTCAGCAGCCAGGAAGGACCAAGTGATGGAGGATCCCACCTTGTCTCACCTGGCACAGGGCAGCAACTTGGGAAGGTCACAGAGCCCCAGCACTGAGGCCAACAGAAGGGTTTTTCCCAAAGCTCTATGCCAGCAGCTAAACACCAACCCTCCCCACAGACCACGTCTTGTGAACATTCGTCTCCCTGCCCACGGGACTGATCAAACACAACCTCACTCACACTGAGGGTCAATCAGGAGAGCAGAGCTGGGAGAAGCCTGGTGCTGGTGAACAGGGCTGGCTCCAGGGCTCACCCAGCTGCCTGGATCCCAAACCCTTTGGGATGCCCTTCTGGGAGTTTAACATCATTTCAGCCTCAAAGACACCCTTTCACCTGGGCCTTTGCAGGTCCCTCCTGGGAAATGCCTGAGCTTCCTTTGGGGTAGCCCCAAGGGAAGCAGGAGCTTTGAGAGCCCTGGGATCACTGAGGTGATTCTCAGATTCCCTTCTCAAGTGTGAGTTACTGCCCTTTCAGACAGCAGCCCTTGCATGTCCCCAGGCTCCCACACAGCAGGGACAACCTGCCCCATATGTCCCTCTTTCCCCAGGCACTGCTAAGCTGCGGACACACACTCCTGCACAGCCCAGGCGAGCACAGCAGCCAAACCCAAGGTGCTCAGAGCTCTCCCTCAGCAGCACCCCTAAAAACCACACATGCTGCCATGGCTTTGGCATCCTCCCATCTCTGTGCTCAGGTGCTGGCTGCTGTGGGACAGAGGAGATGCTGGCAATTTGATGGTTGGACTCAATGATCCCAAGGGTCTTTTTCAACCTAAATGATTTTATGATTTGCAGGGTGGAAGCCGAGCCATGCAGCTCCCTGCACACTAGAGCCAGGCAGGACGGGGTGAGCAGCACCGCACAGCTGGGCTCGCAGCCAGGAGCCAGCTCTGCTTCATTGACTACAGAGAAGCATTTAAAATTGGTGAGAGGTCCTTAGCAACAGCTACCGTCTTCTCAGGCTGCTGATGGAGAAGAAAGGCCAGAGGAAAATACGTGCAGAGACAACAGGGTTGGAGAAGAGGAGGCTGAGAAGAAAGACAAAGGTACAGCAATAGGAGGTTCCAGTTGCTGATGGTGCTGGGATGAGGCCCAGGACAAAGCCACCAGGTCCTCTGGCTATGCCCAGCTCTGAATGAAGGGAACAGCCATGGTCTGGCTCCTGGTTGACAAATGAAACCTATTTCCAGCACAGAATAGGGATATCTGGTCCTACCCAGCCCCAAGAGATATCATTCCCTTCCCCAAAGCTACCTGCATGGCTGAGGGGTTACACTTTCACCACTCCTCAAGGCTCCTCAGACTGAGCCCCGCTGTGCTGTTCCCAAGGGCTTCTCCATCCCTTGGAGGGTCACAGGCTCAGATGAGACCCACAAACGATGCTCAGGAGCGCAGTGTTGTCATCTCGCTCTCCCCATAGCTGCAGCAGTCAGCTGTCCCCCCCAAAAAGCCATTCGGGGGGAACACCACACATGGGGGATTGTTTATTTTTCCATTAAAAAAATAGATAACAACTTCACTATCTCCTAACAGATATTACAGTCATCAACACCACAACGTGCAGACTAAATACCAATCTGTGACAATATTCCTGTCCTGGGGCAGGAGGGATGGAGGCAGCAGGCTGGGATGGAGGGAGGAAGAAGACAGACATGTTTCTTGTGGCCTCAGAGCCCTGCCAGGAGGCTCAACAGGTACGGGACCCATCCAGACCTCTCCACAGCCCCAAGTCCTGGACCCACCAGTCCCCGCAGTGGTGCCACACACCTGGAGCGGCACCAGGACATGCGTCAACACCCACAGCTCCTGATCTTGCCCCAGGGCAGCCCACGGAGGAGTTGGGCAGCCCTTGCCTTTGATTTGGGATCTCAGGCATCGCCTCAATATCCAGGAAGGCCAGGAACTCCACAAAGCATCCAAGATGCTGCTGGGGCAGTGGTGGAGGTCACCCACTTGCTCTGCCAGCTCACACAGGTGACATGGTAGAAGGTGGCTTCTGGGATCAGACACTGGCCACATCCAGGGGTGGTCTTGGACGCTTCTGCTCTCCCCTAAAGTCCCTTGACCAACCCTGGCCATTCCCAGCAGCAAAAGCAGAGATGGAAAAGCTAAAGCCGGGCAGAGGGAGCCAAGGCAGCCAGCCCTCAGGGAGGGTGCAAGGGTGCAGCACCCTGAGGCCAGCCCTGGCCCCTCCAGGCAGCCTTGCAGGAAATTGCTACTGAAGGAGAGACCAGGACCAGGGCTTGGGACTTTTCAGCCTCCCTGGAGGCACCACAAGCAATGAGAGGAGGTCAGTGGAAAGGGGAAAAGAGCTGGTTTCGGTTAGGAGCAGGGAACGGGCCAGCAGAGCAGTGGGGGAAAGCAGGGAGGAAGCAGCAGGGATGTGGGAGCAGTTGGCCCTGGGGAACCAGGACGCTTACCATCAGCTGCTGGGAGTCCAGCTCCAGGAAGGGAGAGGGTTGATTTGGGGGTAACCTCAATCTGACAATATCCAGAGGAGGCTGTACCCATCGAGGGAGAACTACAGCCTATGGACTGCAGGCTGCCCAGGACACAACTGGGTGGCAGGAGGGACACAGTGTGGCTCACACCTGGGGCCAAGCGGGTACAGGGGGGACTCAGCAGAAACTGGGGATGGAAACCATCATGGAGAACAGAGGTGGGCTACAGCCAGTCCAGCGATGAGCCCCCAGGGCTCTATTTCTGCATGTCACACTGCAGGAGGAGGACGATGGAGGGGTCACTCTTCGCTGCCTCCTTGAACTCCTCCAGGGAGATCTGGTCATCCTTGTCCTTGTCCATCTTTGTGAAGATCTTGTCAACACGCTGCTGGGGTGTCAACCCATCTTGGTTCATCCTCATCATGATCACAGTCCCCACCATCTTGTAAATGGCCTGGAGCAAGGAGAAAAGCAAAGTACCAGAGCAGGAATGTTGAATGGATGGAAGGTATCGGGACAAGGCAGAGGACAGGATTGCTGCTCTGATGGGACCCAGTTAGCTGCTGCACAGCTACAACCAGGTGCACCCCAGGAACTTTTCAGACAAGGCTTCGGGGAAGAAAACCTATTATTTGATGTCGTAAGGGACCCAATAGATGTGAAAAGCCTGGAAAAAAACCAAGTTGTTGAGCACCTGTACCTCAATGATCTCCAGCATCTCCAGGCGCGTGATCTTCCCATCCCCGTCCAGGTCATACATCTCAAAGGCCCAGTTGAGTTTCTGCTCAAAAGTACCCCTGGAGGTGACAGACAGGGCACAGATGAACTCCCTGAAGTCGATGGTCCCATCACCATTCTTGTCGAAGGTGCGGAAAGCATGCTGGGCAAACTTGGAGGCATCTCCGTAGGGGAAGAACTGCAGGGAGGAGAGAAGAGAGAGGCAGAAATGGGAAGGAGGAGCTTGGTGTGGAGGCTGCACCCAAAGCAGCACCCTTGGCCCAGCAGGAGCAGGGGGCTCCAGCACTCGGTGTGGAACCCACCTTGATGTAGAGCTGCTGGAACTCCTCCAGGTTGAGGATGCCGGTGGGACAGTCCTTGAGGAAGCCCTTGTACCACTGCTTCAGCTCCTGCTCACTGAACTCTGTGCTCCTCACCAGATCATCCAGCATCTCCGGGGCCAGCTTGCTGCTGTGCTTCCCCATGGCTGCCCCTGGGAGGGAAAATGCACGGCTCCTACACACTGGGCTTCCAGGTCCTGCTCCACCCCACATGCCTCTTCCCCATGCTGGAGCCGATCCACCTGGCTGGTGGGTGTCCAAACTGTCAAATGCCATGACAGCAATCACGGCACTGGGGACAGGCTCGATGCCCATGCTCAGCTGCGTCCTTTGCTGCTGGAGCTGTGCAGGAGCTGGCCCTGAGGCAGCCTGCGAGCGCAGCCAGCAGCATCACCTTCAGTCCCCCCGCCCCCCACCTCCTAGCTTGGCTGTAGAAAAACACTCAAAAATCAACTGATGATCCAGAATATCTCCTTACGTGGCCTTTACCAAGCCACAATGTCCAGCTGCCCTCTGTAAGGATGGGACAAAGAGGGGGTAACATGAGTCTGCCATTAGAGCAGGGAAAAACCTCCCTGGCACCAGCCGATTTGCAGCGCCCAGCCAGCTGCAGCGATGCCTGACCCGCTCCTGGCCAGCCCTTGGTGAGGACGGGGTCTGCAGCCGGACACCCCTCTGCCACGTGGCTGCCTGTGGCACAGCATGCTGGAGCTCTGGCAAGCCCACAGCTGCGTGGGCAGCACACGGAGCTGCTCTGATACATGCCGTGCCCGCTCCCACGCAGCCTTGGCTGCCAGCATCACTCAGCCCGAGCAGCAGATGGTTTGCTGAGAGCTCCTGGAGCTTCTCTCTCCATAGGGAAAGTTGAGTAGAAGTTCACCTGGAGCCTGACCAAGCACCATCTCCCTTCTGAGCATCTGATTTCCTGGCCATGTGGGCTTGGGAGACGTGGGGATACCCTGGGATGGGCACAATCTTCCCTCCCCAGCAAAGCGGGGCTCCTCACGCTCCCAGCCAGCCCCGCTCCCGGCTAATCCCACAGGCAGAGGCTCATTCCTGCCCCATCATCCCACCAGCATCTGTCACCGTCTGCCACTGCAGCACTTAACCCACCACCCCTCAGCAGACAGAGCCGAGGAAACGTCCAGACGCCCATGGAGCACAACGCTTCCCCAGCAAGCCCCAGCTCAGCTGCGGAGCTACATGAGCCCTCCCAGCACCACAGCCTGGCTCTAAACCACAAGGACCCCTTAATCCCCACCATGAACCATGCTGGTGTCCTCCAGCATCTCCCACCAGCCGCACTGGCAGGTGGATTCAGCTACTCACCCACACAAGGGACAGCTTTTCCCATGTGGGAACAGAAACGAGGACCTTTGCCAGAAGCACCACAGCTTATCCTGCAAGTGAAGCCCTCAAAGAGGCCAAAACTCATGAAGAGCATCCTTTGGACCACAGACCTCGATTCTCTTCTCCAAGCAGGACCCAGCGCAGGCCGTGCCAGGGCAGGGGACAACAGGGACAGCTGCTGGGGCCAGCAGCCAGAAGGACTATCACAGGCTTGACATCAACCACTCATCTCAAAGCACCAGTATCATCATTGATCACTGGCTGCTTGTCCCAAAACAGGACAGAAGGGGGTCGCTACGGGTGTCTCCCCCCGGGTCTGCACCCTGGGCAGTGCAGGGCCCCCAGCAGCACCCCAATAGACGGGCACCCTGAAGGATGCAGGGAAGGGGAGCAGGGTCCAGCCCCAGAGGATGGACGGGGCGGGGGGCAGCAGCACCGGCGGGGGCGGCTCTGCCCATCCCGGGGGCAGTTCCGGGGCACCCGATACCCGCTGCAACCGGCTCCCGGGGACAAGCCGGCTCCGAGCACCTGCCCCGACGGCATCTCCGCACCGGGGAACCGGCTCCCGGCCCCGGGGGGTACGACTCCCGCCCCGACGGCCCTTACCTGTCGTGCGGCGCGGGCAGGCGGCGGCTCGGCGGGACCGGGCGGGGCGCGGAACCGGTGCCGGTACCGGAGGGGCCGCGGTCCAGCCCGCCAGCTCTGCCCCC
>VXAK01006137.1:75725-91004 GCA_013399435.1 Arenaria interpres
AAAAAAAAAAAAATCACTCAGCTTGTTCAGTTCCAGGCCATCCAGGACGCAGCTTCCTCGCCATGCAGGTGGGAGCACGGCTGCTCCCCTTCACCAGCTGGTTGGCAGCCTATGGCAAAGGCACAGACACGCTGCTGTCCTCGCCAGGGGTCTCCGCGCCCCCACTGTCCCCCTCGGTCTCTGCAGTGCGGCCGGCGGCCTCCAGCTTCCTTCTCTTCTTCAGGTGGTACAGGTGGGACTTGGATCGCGTGTGAGCTGGAGGAAGAGGCAAACAGAGCATTTAAGTCCAGGGAATTCGGAGAAGGAAACACCCAACCTGATCCCCCCGCGCAGCACAGAGAACCCTCCCTTCCCATCCTCATTCCCAGGAAAAGTGAACTCTCAAGCTCCCGGGAAAAGTGAGCTCTCAATTTTTCAGAGCACTTCTATACCAAACCATTGGGTCTCAGAAGGGGAACAACCCTTCCAAGCCTTCTCCTGACTGGGAGACGGGAAAAAAACCCTGGCTCTGTATATGCAGAAGCCTCCAGAGTGTCAGGACTCAACTCTCCCAGTAAGTTCTGCTCCCAAATGAGGCACGACGCCGGGAGGATGGGAGAGAGTGTTACCAAAGAGGCGGCCCATGGCAGGATGCGGGTGAGGTTGTGCAACTCTCCATCACCCCATGGAGTGCTGCCAGCACTGTTTGTAAGCCCAGATGCCTGCAGCACTGGGGATATCCTGTACATCCACAGCACGGACAGGGACGGAGCCCAGAGCGTAATTACGCTTTTGCATAACTCCAGGGCACGGCCCCCAGCTAGGAGAGCACTTCAGCAGGAGCCAGACAGGAACAGAGGTGTGATCCCAAGGATACACCTTGTACTGACACAGCAGGGCAACAGGAGCTGCGTTTCTGTTTGGAATCACACAGTTAAGGACAGTACAACCTCAGTATTAGTGTTATTATCTAAGTAGAAGGTGCTTTGTGTAACCAGACCAAGGTACCATCTTAGCAGGGTGGTTTTGCTCTTTCCAAGAGATCAGAGCAGCAATTAAAGCAGCAAACTTTTCAAGCAGGGCCTTAATTAAATGAGGGTATGTGCTCACTGAATCAAGGCCCTCAGGTGTTTTCCAATCATCATTTTTGCTGCCAAAGGATGAAATTACATGCAAAGCTGCTGCTTTATCACAATGCTGGAGGGTCACCCTCAGCTTGAAATAAAGTCTCACCTTCCACAATTTGTCGCAAGCAACCAGTGTAGAGTGGCTGGAAGCAGCACTGGTTTCTGCTACTCTCTGGGGAGGTCTGCTCTTTTAAGTCCGTACAAATTATAAAATTAGATAAAATTTTAAAATCTTTCGGAGCCAGTGGGGTCCCGGGAAGCAGTTCCCAGAACTATCTGTAACTTGACTTAAGACAGCAGACCAGACTGCAGCTCGACCCAGCTCCCACTGCGGTTTTCACTTCCCTTTGAGCTTTTACATTTTGCAGTTACAAGTAACACCCAGGTTTTGGACACTCATTTTTCTCCCACCAGCTGGGAATTTGAGTCAAATTCAGCTGGATCTAGAGACCAACAGCTGGTCTTGGTTGAGGAAGGTACTGTCATCATCCATCAGAATCTGAGATGACATCCCTAAAGGACGGGCAGTTGCAGCTGTAGTGTTTGGAGGGATCTTGGGTTCCCACTTGGTCATAAATATTGTTGGACCTGGAAGGAGGACATGGACCCCGGTACTTCCAGAGTCCTCTAGTTCTGGAGTAGGTGGAGCTCCTTCAAGGCACCTCCAAGCCGAGACCAGCTAAAATAACAGTTACACTTACAAACCAATCTCACTACAACGAGCTTCCTATTCTGAGCCAACTTCCATCCTTGCCTTCAGCAACTCCCTGGAGCAAGAGGAGTAAGTGACTGGTTCAAATCCAACGACCAGGGAAATTTATCTCTGCATTGTGTCTGCTTATACCACATTCGGGCAACACATGGAGATTTACCAGTTTCATTTCTGCAGCCAGTTTCTCCACCACTTTTTGTTTCTGGTTCTCAGCATGAGCCTCACAGCACAGATAAATTCACTGAGTTAATCTGATTCCAACTGAGCTCTTTTAAAGTAAGTCTATTGAAAATAGAAAATCCCTTTCTATTACCATTACAGCCAGGAATACTCTTTTTTTTTTGTTGGTTTTTTTTTTTTTTTTAAAAAAACCACACAAATAGGAGATATTGGACCAAAACTGAGCTGTTAAAAACATGAAGAAACTTCCATTCTGCACAACAAAATTTTAGGAGAAACAGATTTGTCCTGTGCTTTTTGACAAAGTTATCTAAAGCACTGAAAAGGACCAGCAGCCCTGACTAAACACAGGCAGTGCTGAGGTTTGAGGCGATGTATAGATCCTTCCGTCTGGCGTGACGGCAGAGCGTGGCAGTGTTTACTGGGTGCCGGGGAAGGGGGGGAAGCCCGACAGATGGCTGCTGTGGCACAGCTCCTGCACCCCCTCTGGGCTTACAAATGCCGGCTTTCATCCACGGGCTGTAAACAATCCTTGAAAGCCCAAGATCATGTGCTGAGGGTCACCCGGCCGAGCTGAGAGAGCCAAAGAAGCTGCTCTGCTCCAGAGAACTGCATCACTCCATCCCTCCGTGTCAGTGTCCCCTCTTAGGTCCTCTCCTCTCCCCTTTTCCACATCCTACCTGCCCACTCCCTGTCCCCGATGATGACTCTGTCGCAGAGCTCACACACACGATGACTCCGCTTGTTCTCGTTCACATCGTACTCCATCTTCACAGGCTCCACTGGGGGCTCATGTCCCTGTAGATTAAATAATGCCTCAAATCAGTTCCCACTATGAAAATCTGCTTGGCTGTGTTCATTTTGGTAGAGTTTGAGATGTGAACTTGCCACACAAAGACACTAAGGTTAGCAGAACAGACGCTGCAGTTTCACCACGCAAGACAAGCAGAGAACTGGGCATTAGGAGAAATTTTCAGCTTAGACAACAACCCTCTGCCACTGCAAGGAAAGCCCAAGGCTGGACAGAAGCAGACAGCCCTGCTCAGGGGAGAGACTAACTCTGAAGTTATGGGGCCTAGAGGCTACCAAGAAGTTGGCTTCTCAGTCACAGCTCACGTGTTAACTCGTTATCTAGTACCTGGATGAAGCTCTCCACAATCTCCAGAGCAGGTTTCAGCACATTCTCCTCCCACCGCAAGAGATCAGACACCTCCAAGCTGTAGACCGGGGGCACGTTGGGCCCGGGACCTAGAGAGACACAGAAAGGCAGGTCACCACCAGAACCTCCTCAGCATCATGTCCTACCACCCAGGAGGCCACGCTATGACGAGGGGAGATCTGCTCCTTCCTATCTCGCTGTCCTTTAGCATGCAGAACCAAACGGCATCAGCCTTTCCAGAGCCAAACAGAGACCTCAGTTTGGGGGGCACCACCCTCACAAACAGCACCCAAGACCTCAAGCAAGCACCTTCACGGTTGTCTGCCTTCGGGATGGCGTTACAAAATCCAAGCAGGCAGACAGCCCATCATAACAGCAACCACTTCATCACGGCTACAGTCCACAGGAGGCTGCAGAAGATCAAAAGCTGGATCCAGGCACAAAGCCATCGCACAAAGCTTACAAGGAGATGCAGGCATGGAGTTTGGGTGAGGAATCTGCGGGTGCAGGTCCCCGCTCAGAGCCCTAATTGCTTGTGAGGCTGCAGGAGCCAAAACTCCCAGCTCTCAGTAGCAGTCACAGCAGGAGATGCTTTAGTTATGCCTTGACCTGACAAGGCAGAGATTCAAAGCCACCCCTTCGGCCTCCCCCAGCCTGGCGGGAGGGCACAGGGGGATTGCTGCACCCCATCTGGGGCGATACAGCTGCAATCAGAGGGTGCCTGCTCCCTCGGGCGACGTGGCTGCCCTGCCTGGCTCACCTGCCCCCAGGGACCGGGCACAGGGCCCCGCTCAAACAAAGCCATCAAAGGCCACCGCGTGCCAGTCTCCAGCAGGTGCTGCTTTTCATGGCTGTAACCACAAACAAGCTCCCGACGGGGCTGATCTGAAGCACACCTGCCACCAGAAAGGTGAGCCACAGCCACCCAGCACATGGCTCCAGGAAAGCTCTTACACCCCCTTCAAATCCCATCTTTTGACTCGAGTTTCTCCCTGCCTTCTTTTTTTTTTAATTTTTTTTTAATATATATTTTATTGTTATTTTGCCCCTACCAAGCACCTTTCAACAAGTGCCTGGCTCCCAGCTGCTGCCGCTGGCCCCGCTCCAAGGCTGGGGCTGGGATGGGGAAGTCCTGCTGGCTCCTTGCCACCATGGCAAGCAGGGCCCAGGCTAAGGGCAGCTGACGGGCTCCTGCTCCTAATCTGGAGGGCAGCTCTCAACTGGGGCTTTTCACCCTGCGCAGGGAGCACGGGTGGGTACACAGGGAGAGGGAACATACTGGGGACCCCCTTCCTGAGATCCCCGAGAGCAGGACAGGCTTTAGGGATGCTGCAGCCACCATCATCTACTGCTGCCCACCACGGGGCTGAGCCTTTGCTTGCTTTGTTCTGTCACGATATCATCCGTCCTGACAGCACTGGTGTTGGGAAGGGGAGATCTTCCCTTGACAGGTAGCCGGGGGTACAGGGACGCAGTGAGAAGGACCTGGACAGTGCTGGGTGGGCTGTCTCAGGAGGGCCAAGTGGCTGCTCTGCTTCCCACATGTTCAGGTTGCACCCAGGGCAGAGCCTGGTAGGTGGTTCCTGGAGGGATCTGGCCACAGCAGACACTCGCAGAGCCCGGACAGCCTGAGCCAGCCAGAAGAATCCATGGAGGATGGTCTGATCTCTGCTGGACTCACATCCCCCCTCAACACTCGTTGCCCCAAAGCAGAGGAGCCACTGCTCTCCTCCCTTGAGCTGGGAGCCGGGAATGCGCCGAGGAGGGATGAGAAGAGATGTGACAACAGGAATGGGGAGGCAGGGCAGGAACAGAGGACTTACGTCTCAGGAAGCGGTTCCGGACCCATTTGTTCTGCCTCCGGGCATATCTCTTGGTCACCTGCTTCAGGGCCTGGATCCCTTTGAAAAAGAGGGAGTGAAAAATAAAAACGAAGGTCAGTGCAAGGCTGCCAGCTGAGCTCAGAGCGGAGTGAGAAGAGGCTGCTGGCTCCAATGGGGGGAAATCACACGAGACCAAAGACTGTGCTGGATGGTCCCATGTTCACTTAAGAGAAGTATTTCTGCCGTCAGTCCGGAGGTCTTGGAGCCCACAGGGAGAAGCACTCATCATGGTGAAGAGGGTGAGCCCTGCCAGACAGAGTAGGGGCAGTGGCAGCATGAAAGGCTGGACATGGTGTCTCAAATATCCCTGAATGGGTGGAAAGGGCCCAAAACCTCTGCTCTGAAGCTTTTAGCAGGTGGGACAACGTGTTCAGGGGCTGCACTGCTCTCCTAATGCCTAATTGAATACTTCTCTGCACAAACAGAGCCAGGACTCCTTGTCCTACCCGCAGTAGGCCCAGAGGATGGTTTACCACTGTACAACCTTTCAATATTTAGCATCAGACTTATCGTATCCCTCCGTAGTCATCTCCTGAGGAGACACAACAAGACCCTTCTGCACCAGACTTGTTTTCAAGCCTTTTATCAGTTCTGTGGTTTCCTCAGCCTCCATCTCCCCTTCGCACTGAACCCTCCACACAGACTGACTCCACCTGGGACCTCCAGGAGCAGAGCAGCTCCCTCCTCTAATGACAGTGTTATCTGTCCAGATGCTCCAGAATGACATGCACCATCGAAGAGTGCATCACTACTGACACTGTCATTTGCTAGATCCCCAGATCCCTTCCCCCCACCCTGCTGCTGAACCAGATGCTGAGTTCTGCTTCACCCCTTCTCCCTATCCCTGTTCTCCACAGCGTTCACACCACAGCTGGGATGCCATCACCCAGGTCACTGGTGGACCAGCTCCAGACCCCAAGTTACACCATGCCCAGTACATCTTGCAGGAAGGTCTGGGGGAAGGGAGCGAGGAATTGCTGTGGGTGTACTCAGAGTGTACTGAAAACAGGAGTCCCTGCCCCCCTAGGCTGGCAGAAGTGGAAAAGGCAGAGAGAAAGGCGCAGGTCAACCCCAACAAGACCTGCCCCAAGGTCTAAGCTTGGTTCAGATCATCACGCAGTGCCACCTGGAGCTGCGTGGGGCTGAGGGACGCAGAGCATGGTGCTCCTCTCACCTTTTTGCAGCAGCAGAGTACTGGTCTCGGGCGAGCAGTTCCCCTCATTGATGAGGTACTCATGGAACTCCTTGAATCCAATGGACTGGAAGATGCCGTGCTGGTAATCCTGCCTGGAGAACAAGACAAGAGACGGGGTCAAAGCAGTCCCTTTCAGAACAGTGGGAGACCTCGACCCTTCCCGTAATAGCTGAAATCTCTGCATCTCACCCTGCAGGGACCTCCCCTGGTGACACAAGCCCATGGCCTCAGGGGACAAGCCAAGCCAGGCACACAGGAATGGTGCGTTCAGTGCCACCCCATGTCAGCTGCACTGTGCCAACACTCAGGCAGCACCAAGAAGTTTTTACTGAGGGGAAACGTCACCGCTTGGCAGGTATGATCTAGGCAAAATTAATTCAACATTAAGACCCACAGGGACTCTGCTGTTTGACCAACCCTGGTCTAAGGGTCTGGCAGAGAAGGCCAGGAAGTGCTGGAGGATCTGGCTGGTTCAGACCTTTCCACTGATGGTGCCCCCGCAGAGGCAGGCACCCGTCCTGTCTGCTGGCCCTGCCACAGGAGCGGGCACTGCCCAGAGAAGGCTGAGAGCAGTAATACATTGGAGCTGCTGCAGGGAGAGCTGGTCTGGGCCCTGCATGGGGTCTGGAGGTGGGACTGGGAGCAGAAAGGGAGCTGGCTTCGCACCCACCGGTTCTCGGCCACCTTCTCTTGGTTGTAGCGTCGGTGGAAGTCCCGCAGCTCCTCCAGGAGTCCTGCAGCCAGCATGTCATCCACCCGCTTCTCCAGCCACTGGTCCAGAGCTGGGAGGCAGAGAGAGGGACACACTCAGCCGCACAGAGCCATGCCTTCAGGAGGCCCACAACTGAAGAAGGTGCTAGGACTCAGTTTGGCACTGCCAGCCTCCCGATCCACCTGAGGAAGGCAGAGCGCAGCAGGGGAGAGAAGCAAGCCCTCTGTCACGCCCACTGATGCCAAAGGTATTGCTGCCTTCTTCAGGGAGGAGGCTGGGGCAGGAGCACAGAGTCAGCTCCAATCCCACATCACCAGGAGCTGTGCAAAGCCCACTCTCACCTGCCTGGTCCGCATGGAGCCACAAGATGCAGGAATGGGGGTATTTCAGGGGGCCCCCTAGGGGTCCCCCACCTTCCTCTTCCTGCTGCTGGTGCAAAATTTCACTATGGGGGATCCCCGTCTCTTCAAACACTTGGAGGCTCCTGTAAGCAGAGACAGACAGAGCTCAGGGGCTGGGTGAGGATGAGCTTTTCCATTTCCCCAGCAGCCCTGGGGGCTCCAGCAAAGGGAACCGCAGACACTCGCTGGGATCCAACCCTCTCATGTTGGGGGGCGGGGGAGCCCCATCCCGTGCCCAGCATCCCGAGCACACCCAGGTCCTGGGGGTGCGATGCAGTGCACAGCACAGTGATGGCACCCAAGGAGCCCAGAGCACAGCCACCCACTCCTGCCTGGCACCGGGACAAGCCCTGCAGGGGACGGGGTTCTGGCTCCAGCCCTGCCCTTTCCAGCCAGGCAGGGCTGCAGGGAAGGGGCTGGCGTTGCCGATGCTGCGAAGAATTACTGGCAGCTCAGCCCAGCCCAGCCAGGGAGGTGGAGGAAGCTGCACAGGGTGCCCAACCCTCCATCCCCCTGCACCGTGCGAATGGGGTGGGTGGCATTCTGCTCCCCCCCGGGGCCAGGGCTTGGCTGGGATGAGCTTGCCAAAGCAGCAAGCCTGGTCTTGCTGTCGTGCTGTTCCCACAGAGCTCAGGTATGTTACTCAGCCAGCATGGCAGCTTGCTCTTTAAATAGCTCCAGTTAAACCCTGCTGCTGGGGGCACAGCAGTGGGAGCACCCCTGGTGCACACAAGCCAGGAGCCAAGTGCTGTCCTGGCCCCCAAAAACAGTTCAAAATGTGTGCTGCGTGGCCAATGGTCTCAGATCCCAGAGCGCTCCCCAACACCAGTGCTCTGAGGTGCCCAAGAACCTTGCTAAGAGGTTAGGAGCACCCACCTCGGATGGGAGTGCCGACCTTGCCATATTCCCAGGCACATAACTCCCTCAGGAAGGGATGCTGAGCACCCCTTGGCGCCAGCATGCCAAGCTCACCTGGCCACTTTGCGCTTGTCATTGGGGTGTAGCTTGGCCGCCATCTCTGGGTCCACCTGGCTCAGGCGGCGATGGAGCTCCACACTGTCCAGTTGCTCCAGCTCCACTTTCCTGTCGGTGACTGTCCCGGGGGCCGTGTTGGCCTTCTCCTGTGGGGCACAAGGTAGCCCTGAGTCAAATGACTCATCCATGAGCCAGGCCAGCACTAGCAAGATGATCCCCCAGATCCACAGGGTGAATAAGAGGCTTTTGGTTCTCCTTGCCCCACTCTAGCATGGGGACGACCATGCCTGGTCACAGGAAGCCCGCCCTGAACACGAGAATCACCCTTTCCCGGAGGCAAACGCAGCCCCACAGTGGTACCTTGGTGTTGATAAGGACCTTCCAGAGCAGGGACTCAATGTAGTAGTTGGTTCCTCCCACAACAATTGGGATCTTGTCTCGGGCAAAGATATCTTCGATGTGCCACAGTCAGGGAGCGTAAGCAGAGGTGCATGGCAGGGAGGGAGGGCTGTGGGGAGCAGCAGGCAGGGGCTCAGACCCTGCTCTCCCAGCCCCAAGGAGCCAGTGAGGCTGCAGGACAGGGTTATAGATGTCCCTCATCTCTCACTGTCCTCTGCTACCACCAAAACTCAGGGAGACCCAAGGACTGCCAGGGAGGGCAATACCTGGCTCTACACTGTTGCACCGCAGCAGAGATCTTCCCAAACCAGCCCCAAGGGGAAGCTGCCCTGAGCATTAGCTGGGAAAAAGAAGCTCCAAGCCCCGCTTTCCAGCAGTGTCTTCTGAAAACCTGAGTTAGTTGCAACAGGGAGAGCCCAAGGCTGATGCAAACACTGCTTTCTCTTGCAGGGCTGGCTGCGGAGGGGGAGAGTCTGTATCTGCTGAGCCAGGCAGGCTGCAGCGTGAAAGGATATCAGAGCCACGGCTTTGTCTCTGAAATCCACCACTGTGTAGTTAGAGACAAGGGGATCCACAAAGCTGATCATGTGGTGTCTGCACAGACGCTGCTCCTGGGGAGAAACCTTGTTCGTGATGATGTCCAAGCCCTTATACACCTGGGGAAGAGAAGAGCCCTGTTATTCACCTCTGTGTCCCATGAAAACCCCACTGACCACTGCTCCTGCCTCCACGCACGGCCTCTGCCTGCCCCTGTAACCCCTCCAAGCCCCCCACCGGTCTCCGGAGGAGCAGCACAGGCAGGGCCATGTGCCCCATTCAGGCGAGGAAGCAGGAATCCCGCCAACACCTGCTCCTGCCAGGGCCAAACTGCCTCTCTCTGGTGTTTGTTCCTGCCCTCGGGAGATGAACTGTGAGTGTGACCGCTCACATCTGCTTTCCTGGTCTGATATAACCCTGCAGTTGGGACGGAAAGGCTGATGGAACAATCAGAGAGTGGTGTCAGAGCCTGCTCAGCATAACCAACCAAGCCCAGCTCCGAAGCACAGAGCTCCGAAACAACGAGGGCAGTTGCCTCCAAGATGCAGGTCCCTCATCTTCTGCCGTTGCAGCTAAAAGCTCAGGTGTGCCCCTCTCCAAACACCCATCTGCAGCACAGCACCAAGTCCCGTCTGGGGACAAGGATCGCTGCTTCCCGTAGTGCACAAAGATCTCTCTGGATGCAACATGCAACTTTGTGGAGCCTCTTAAACACACAAACGGTCTCAGCTCATGCCCACCATAAAAGCTTGGCATTCCACCTGCTGCTTGCTCCCACCAAGGGACAGAGAGGAGCAAAACACATCGGTGCAGGCCAATGAACCCAGAAGAGACAGGAGACACTGACTGCAACCAGCAGCATCTCGCTGCTTTGAGGAGCCTCTTCCATGTCGAGTTTGGGATATACAACCTCAAAGAGCACTGTCGAGAGATGTTGGCCCCCAGCTAGAGAGCTAAAAGCAGCGCAGAAGTAAAAGCAACCTGAACCAACCCCTCGGGAGCATTCTTGGTAAAGAATGCCAAGGCCACCTGCCATCTCAGCACTTGCATCTGAGCCACAGCCCACATCCACCCTCCAGGCTGCATAAAGCCACAGCCCAGCCCACAGACCCAGGCTGTGCAAGCACTGCAGCTGCCTCAGCTTGACGTCCTGTCCCCACGGCATCCCATGAACAGAGGAGCCCTTTGAGATGACACCATCTTTCACTCAGGAGAATGGAGGAAGGCTCCTCGCCCTGCTCCCCATGGCAAACTCAGCCCTCCTCACTGTGGGGTGCTCCTGGACCACTGGCACTGCCCCAGTGATGCTGGTCAGTGGGTGCTGCAAGGCTCCACAGAGCTGTGAACAGAGATCAGCGTGGGGACCCACACGCCAAGGGTACTGGCAGCATGGACATAGTGGCAATGGGGCACAGAAAGCCTTTCTGTCCCTGTGCCGTGCCAAGGACCAAGCATCCTCTGTGCCAGACAGTGGCTAAGGCTCTTCTTCGTGCCATGGTCACAAGGAGGATGTGTTTAGCTCCCAGCACCTCCCCGCCTGGAGCAGTCTCCCAGCTTGGGATGAATTGGCCTGATGGGAGAAGAGACTGAAAACGGCTGTACTCATTTCCTCCTCCATCACCCAGAAACCACCCCAGCCAGAGGACCAGCCTTCCAGAAACAAATTTCCCCTTATTCCCCTCTGAGAAGCTGCCAAGCCTCCAGCCTCCACCCACTGCCTCCCCCGGTCCCAGACCGAAGGACAAGGTGACACAGAGGTGACCAACGGGCAGAAGTCACAGAGCAGCAGCAAGGGACGATCTGAGGTTAGTGGAGCAGGGAAGCCCAATCCCTGCCCGGAGCAGTCATGCGAGCTGCTGGGGCGGCTGAACCGGCTGTGGCCGGGGAAAGACACTCCCCGGCTTAACTCTTCCACTTGCCACTTGGAGGGCAAGTGCCAGCCCCGGCTCTAGGTCCCTCAGCGGAGAAAGGCTTGCCTGGGGGCAGGAAGCAGGGAAGGGGGAGCGGGAGGGCAACCAAATGCTCTTCCTTTCTGCCCTGCAGAAACCCAGCTGGCTCCAGGGGATGGTGAGCAGACAAGGAGAGGCCCAAGAGGCCGCTCTCTGCCAACATGCCCCGTGGCTGCCTGCAGCCTATTGATCCCCTTCCATTCCCCAACCCCAGGCTGAGCAGCGCCGTTCAACACAGGTCTCCAGTTGGCACCAAAACCCTTTGAATTCGGTGAGCTCTGGCTCAGTGCCTTCTCTCCCCCCGGCAAGGGCCAGACCAGCCCTCCAGCTCCTCCGACTCCCACTCGTCTGCCTGAAATCCCAGTCAATACAGAGGCTGACGGGGAGGCTGGGAGGCAGCCGGGAGCTCCCCCTGCTCCGTGTGGGCAGAGCCGGGATTTACAGCCCAGGCTCCAATCCCCCAAGGTTCTCCTGGAGATTAAACACTGAGAGCCTCCCCGAATATCTGGCAACAAGAGGAGGAGGAGGAATGCGGTGTCAGTGTGTGGGCTGGGAGGAAACAAAGGCAGCCTTTTACACACACCCAGCAAAGCCTGGAGAAGGTTTCCACCAGCTGGCTGTCGGCAGGGCCTCGCACCGAGACGTCCTCCTGACACTCATTTCTATTTTCAGCAAGCGGCTCAGATAAGCCTTTGTTGCTTTCTAAGGCCCCAAAACAGATTAACGGCAGCCTGGAGCAGCAGGCCTCTGAGACACCGAATACAAGCCAGCGACTAAAGATGCTTAGCCTTGATGGCATCCTCCCACCTCTGCCGCTGAAAGCCCGGGCAGATCAGCCCCACGGCTCACAGCACGGTGGCTGCAAGGTCACACCGTCGCCTGTTCTTATGGGTGGGGAAACTAAGGCAGGAAACACAAACACCAGTGATTCTCGGGAAACGGTGCCTGAGGATGCTCAGCCTGCAGCCAGGAAGGGTGGGCTCTCCCAAACCCTCGCTCTGCCACCCGTTTCACGCACAATCTCAAACTCTATCCCTTTGTCCTGAGTGCAGGGCGCACAGTAGCGAAGGTTGGAGGGGGGCTTTGAGCAACCTGGTCTGATGCGAGGTGTCCCTGTCCATGGCAGGGGGTTGGAACTGGATGATCTTTAAGATCTCTTCCAACCCAAACCATTCTGCGATACTATGACGTGACAGCTGTGCATCATGAGGACTCCAGACACATCCAAGCCACCTACACCGGGAAGAGCATAAAGACTTCACAGAGGCCAAAGGATGTCCCGGAGAGGGGCATGGAGGATCCAAACCAAGGAGAGCATGACTCACTCCCCTCTCCGATCCCTGCCATGAGAAGGATGTCAGCAAAGGCTCTTACGATGTCCTGACTTGACACCCCAACTGATAATTGTAGCCAGTGTGCTTCAACATCCTCTGGAGAAGGGCAGCATCGCCACCTCAGAGTATGGAATCCAGAAGGGACAGTGGGATCAGGAGCAGACACAAATTGCTCAGCCAGGAAAGAAGAAACCCTGCCTGGCTTCCCTGGAGAATGACTTACTCCTCAAGGAAACTCACTGGGATGACAAACTGGCACCAGAAAGGACAAAAAGAACGATTAAGAGGCCACCAGATTAACCAGAGCTCCTGAGCCGCACGCAGGCAGTGGCTAAATCTGTAATTTGACCACAGCGACTCAGGGCCATGACGAATACGCCGAGGAGATAGAGGGGTGCCTGTGTGCGGGAACAGGTGGGCTCGGGGCTCCCCGGCCCCTTCCCGAGCCTGGCTCCAGCCCCAGCAGCTGCCCCAAAACACTGCCAGCGTTTGTCAGAGCTCGGCGGAGCCCGCACGGGGCGCAGCGATGAATGGACAAGAGGGGGGCCGAGGGCGGCATGGTCGCTGGCAGCTGTCAGTTGAGAATGAGCAATGGGATTTTTTTTTAATTTTTTTTTATTTTTAAGACCCGGGCGATTCTTCCACAAGGACACCAGAGCCAGCTCTGCCTGGCAGAGAGGGATAGGCAAGCGGGGAGACGATATTCCACAGGAACAAAGCCAGCAAGAAAGCAGAGCCAGTTGGCTGGCTGCGGCTGCCTGAGCGGGGCACGGGGGTTAGTGGAGCGTGGTGGGGGAGGCGCAGCCGGGAGCTGCTGGAGGCTGTGCCTTCGGGTTGTGGAGGGGCAGGTCCCCCCGCCTCGCCACCCCAAGAGGCCATGCCGAAAGCACGCCGCGTTACGGGATAAAAGTAGTGGAGCCGCTCGGCTCTCGCTTCACAGTCACGCTAGAATGAGATTAAAAGGAAAGGAGGACAAGAGCCACTCGAGCCTGCATGCCATTGGGCGCCTGCAGCCAGAGTCCTCCCAGCGCCTGCATTCCCATAGTGGGACCTGAACAACCAGGGCACAAAATACACGCTTCAAAACATCCACCGGCTTGAAAGGAGAATCCACAGCATGCCAGCCAGCTCCAGCCACGTCTGCAGAACTCGGGACGCAACAGGAGTCTCATGTTCGCAGGATCGCTCAAGTCAGAAGCCCTTTCCCTGATACTCAAGCCCGCCATACACTGGGCTGGCCGTCGCCACAAGGTCCAAGAACCTCAGCATTCACAGTACACAAATGGGCAAAAATGACTGAAAAAAAGCTCTGGGGTTTGTCCGGATCAGGAAGGTCAGTACCAGTAAAACCACACCAGCCAAGCTCTGCTCAGAGATGTTTCTGATGCGGACACTAGAGCGAAGGAACTCACCTTGGAAAGTTAACAGCAGCCGACCAAATGTTGCCCCAGCCCAGACAGGAGAAAACCAGCCCCCAGTGAGTGCTGGCAGCCCAGAAAGCCAACCGCACCCTGGGCTGCATCCCCAGCAGCTCTCTGGGATACAAACAGCTGCCAGCATGGCAGGAAACCAGGAGGTAGCCATAGGACAGCAAGAGTCCATCTCCGAGCAGCACAAAGGCCAAAGGGTTTTGTTGGCAGAAAACAGCTTTTTTAAAAAAAAAGTGTAATAAATATGTTAAACGTTAAACCTGATGGAAAGTTCAGGCTTTCTAGAAAGAGAACAGTGAAAGTTGGTTAGGAAGGAAAACATTTTACTAAACAATAACAAAATCCCTGCAGTGGCTGGAATCTGCATCTTGTGACAAAGCTCTTGTAGCTGAACGCAATTAGGACCAAAAAAAATGAGGCTCAGTTCCTTGGTGTTTACTGGCCCTGATGTGCAACCGATACACTCCACGCTGCTGCTTGCAGTAAGAGATGGGACCACAGACAGTGCCACAGGCAAGCAGTAAATATAATTTTCAATATTCTTCCCCATATCTCATCAGTGTCCCTTTGCTAGGTGACCAGGGAAGGGACCGCTGGCCTTCGGCTGCCACCTTACAGCCTCACCTACATTGTATCTGTAACACAGCCTCTGGCACCGCTGCCTCGCCGGGACACAAAGCACAACGCAAGGACTGTCCTGAACCAAACTGCGCACCCTGAGGCTGCCATCAGCCGCAGTTTCCTAGGCAGGGCTCGCACCACATCCCGCACAGTTGCCCACAACCTGAGGTCCATGTCAGCCACATCCGCAGGCACAATCCTGAGCATCACTCACTGCTGATTAACTCCAGCTGCTGTACTCCCTTCATCAACTGCTCCTCACATCTCCGCGTTGCTTTTTGCAGGTTAAAATTAAAACACCCTTGCTTTGGTTTCCTTCCAGAAAATGAGTTTATTGGGGGGGGGAGGGGCAGGGGGTTGGTTTTGGTTGTGCCGCCATGCTGAGAGCTCAGAAGCAGGGATGGCAGCTCCCCCGGCAGCGAGAGGGGAGACTGTGACAACGCGCACCTGAAAACAAACAACTGGCCACCGGGACAGGACCACCGGGGCCAGCCCAGGAGCACAGCCAGCAGGTAGGATCTGTCCCCCGGGCTGTCCCTCCACAGGCACCCGGCCACGGGGTCTGGGGTTCCCGCGGGAGCTGGGCCCGCAGCTCCGTGGGGCTGGGCCTCTCCGGGCCCCGACCAGGCCTCACTGCCCCCTCCCGGCACCAGGCCAGGCTGCTTTCCAACACCCTCAGCCCCGCC
>VXAK01006138.1:0-14518 GCA_013399435.1 Arenaria interpres
ATTACTTTATATTTATGCCTGGATCCTCACAGCTACATGTAGTAGTCCTAAAATTTCTTCTTTAATCTAATGTATGAGGTCTCTCCAAACATCTCCTAATTTTACCGTGTTTGTTCAGTTTCCTGGATGGCATTTGATTAAGTAAGCTTTAAGCAAAGGATATTCTTTAGCAAAAAAAACCCAGACACTTTTTCTTGCCCTGATTTCTGCTCTTAATATTTTACCATCTATGAGAAAAGGCAAACTTTAAGTGACCCTCAGAAAAATTTTGAGAAAGAGTATAGCAGAAACTGAAAATGTTATTAGACTGCATAACACAGGCTGAGAACACATCTATTCAAAAGGCTTATAGTGACTCAAATCCGGACAGAAGACTCACGTACTTGCAAAAGTCATCCAAAGACAATGAAATAGATGACTATAGAAGTAATCATCAGGTATAAGTATTTATAATTTACTTGCAGATATACACTGAATTTGCAAACTTTGTCTCTCAATGTGAAAGAGGACAGACTAAAGCAATCTCTGTTTTCTCATCTCTCCCCCAGCTCCCTGGCATCTGTGGAAATACATACACAGATGAACAAAGCTTACATATTCAGAGCCACCCTCTGAATGTGAGACTCATAAAATTTGACAGATATAAAAATGGAGGAAATATCCATTACATTCTGATACATTACTGGAGACGCGCAAACAGGGAACAGACCAACTAGGTTAAGTATTGGTATAAATTAAACAGAAAGCACATTTGCTCTAGCACTGGCCTTTCAAATTGAGAGTGATGGCATGATTAAATAATTGAACTGTCTCACCTTGCATAGTCAGGCAGAATTCCAATAGGAATAATTATTCCAAAATGGATATGAAGGCAAATCAGCCTCTTCGCCAGCTAATACAGCACTCTGCAACTTGACTTTTTGCTGCCTGGTGTATGAAAGTGGGATCAGGATCAACAGGTTGTTTTTTCTTCAATTTTGCAGATGTGTCAAGTACTTCATTAGGGCTGATCCCTTCACCAGTAATTTCCTTCGTGAAGACAAGGTTTGGTTATTGGTCATGTCACATAATGCTGCAATAAGGTGTCCTTAAGTATTTCTCCTAAGAATTAATTCCCAGGTTTGCCCAAGATATAATTTCAAGCCCAAGCATCAGGTCTTTCATCTGGAAGTTTTGAAATGCCAGGATATTTATTATTTTTTACTGAAAATTAAACTGACACACTTTTCTATAGCATTTTGGTATTCAAAAGGGCACTTGGAAGGGTTTTTGTGTGTGTACCTGTGATTACAGGTACACAAGACCTTCCTTTCCTTCTCTTTTACCCATCACATTGTTTCCTGACTTTCATTGGCAGCACTGAGCCCAATTCTTCAAGTCTTCTGAAGTCAGTGGACTGCATTTGCAACCTTTCTCCTCTAACTTTCTGTTTAAACTGCTTTTCCTTCATAGTAAATACAAGTATAATCAGTTTTTATTCCCAGCCTCATGGGAAAAATAAGGAATCATTCTCCTTCTCTAGCTTTCTGTCTACTTCCCCTCCCCTTTTAATTCGTCAAAAACACTGTCTTTGATCATTGAAGCTTCTCTGCATCAGGGAGCTCTTCCAATGTTATTGCTGCAGTTCTTCCTCTGCACTGAATCTTTCTTTACTGTTGCTTTAATGACCCCTTCCTGAACAAATATTAGTAGCTATTCTCCCTCCTCAATCTCTTTTTTAAATTCTGCAGCTTGGTATTTATTTAGGTTTTTGTTGTGTCATTGGATTATTTGGGTTTTGGGTTTTTGTGTGTGTGTCTCTGTGTGTTGTTTTTTTGGCATTTTCTGTTAGTTTTTCTTCTAATCAGTCCCTGTGAAGTTCTTTTTCATCCTTTCCTCTCTCCTGGTGGTCCAACAGAAGTCTAAACTTGGTCTTTATGTGTTCCATTCAACATCAGTTCTTAACATCACCTTAACATCCTTCATGTTTTTATATCCATCTGCATCTTGGTGCTTAGAGAGTTCGATGAAAATGAATTCACTGTAAGTTAATTGTTGAAGAGGCCAACATTACATTGTGGATTTGTCTGTTTACACAAGTAGGATGCATGGAGGACAGCTGAAAATCCTACTTTCTTTAAACCAGTTATAAATATTCCCAAGATGGTTCAATCAATACACTCAGAAAGCAAAACACAGTGGAATTTTTTCCTTTCTTTTTTGTTTCCTTTGATTCCAAATTGAAATTGTATCTTCACTCAGTGCTTAGTCTGTGAAAAGGTGGCCCCCTGAGAAGAGGTGGAGACCTCTTCATGCCTTTGCAATTAGATTGGAGTCTGATACAGTCTCAAATAGCCTGGAATATAGTCTGGAAGCAATCTTGCATTAATAGAGAGATGAAGCTAGGTAATCTCACTGTTCTCTCTTCTCCCTGGCATCCAGGACTTTGGAATGCACTGCATGATCCTCCTCTCTTTGTGATATCTGTGGCACTTCCACGGGGACACGGCAGTTCATGCGCCAGCCATGCAGCACTGCAAAGCAGAAATGTCTCTTGCTTTCAGAATGACTTGGCATCAAGTCGACAAGAACAAAGATTGAGTTTATTGGAGCAGTGGACTAACATGGCAAATATTCACCTGTTGTTTAGAGAAAAGCCATGGAGGTGGTCATACTTGACACTGAAATCACCTAGGCAACCGCTCTCGCATGGCCTTCTCTTCATAAATGCCAATTATTTTCAAGGTTTGACACACAGCAGGCGAATAGGCTTTTAACATTTTGATCAGAATTATTGTTAAACAGAGAATCCTTTATGCTTTGTGTCATCTCTTATAGACACAAACCACTCATTTTGGCTAGTAGTCATGGTGAATAGCCTACAAAAAGAAAATGAGCATTTACCTTACAGTTCACTTATGGGTCTGCTTTGGGTCAAGAAAAAAGGAATAAGAAGGGGTCCAAGATCAAAAATTACGTCCTTTCTCTCCATCAACTAGTCAGCCAGTATGGGAATAGATCCTCAGCTGTGGGCATTTCAGGAACTAACCATTTTTGAAAACCTAGATCCTAGTTTCTGGAGCTCCATTTACGTTGCAGATAACTGTACACTAGAGAGCAGTCCAACTCAGCAAGCAAATTTAAGGGTTTCCCTCCACTTGCACCAGGTGGTCATCTGAAAGCTAACCACTAGCATCCAAGTAACAGTAGACATTGAGGACAGCTGGTGAATTAGGCCTTAGGGCTGCTTTTGAAACAGTGTGGGTATAACCTCATGCTATAAAATGATTAAGAAGACAAAAGCAGCTCCCTATAGAGGAGAATTATTGTCAGGGTATCTCTGGCAATGATTCTTGAGGCTGAAATCCACATGAGTAATTAAATACAGCTTGGTTTATGAAACAATAAAAATCACATTCCATTTTTCAAAATCCTATGTATTGAAGATGCTAATGAATTCACAAACTACCCGTTGTTTTCAAAGACTGATTCTAATCTGCATGAGATTCATGTCAAGATTAAGACACTCAAATGTGGATGTTCACAGGTCAATGGAGAGCTGCTTAGTACAGTCAGTGGTGCTTGAGCTACTTAGGAAACTAATCATTGGGGTCAGGCTTTAGTTACCTACATAGATGTCTCTGGTGTCATGAAACATCTGTGAAGGATGGTGGCTGTCATATGGAACCTGTGGGAGGCTCCACCATTTTTCAGCAGCACTTGAAAGTCAGGTAGACTGAAGATACCCCAGATAGCTCTGAGTACCTAAACGTGAACTGAGATCTAAATCTCTATGGACCATAACAGGAGCTACATGTGGACATCTACATGTACATTGGCTTTTTAACCTGGAGCTAACTCTCATGCTAGTTGGCTCATTAAAGTTAATCAAGAAAGAAAATACTTAGTTTCCCAGTCAACAGGCTGTCTTCTGAAATATAGACAACTGTGAATTAGTTTCTTTGTCTGTATCTGTGCTCTTTTGGGAGTGCACAGCTCACATACATTGGGGTTGGATCAAATAACCCAGAGCTAGCTTACTCAAGCTCATTGTATCTATATTGTATGCAGAGGCAGAGCAAGAGCAGGAGTCTACCTTCACCTTTTTCTGAGGTTCCTTCTACTAGCTCCCCATCCAAAGCAGAATGTGATTAAAATGTAGGTAGTTCAGGCCATCTGAGTATTCATGTTGAATTCAGGACCAAGCCCAAGAAAACACAAGGATTTAGGTGTCAGTACTGTTTTTCAGGTCCTCATGCAAAAAGCAGAGACTCTGAGGGTTTGACTTTTTAGTCAACCATCATCTTTGTGAGGCTATCTCAGCTTCCCATTATATGTTTGTGCAACATCAAATGAGAAAAGCCCCAAGCACTGTTATAAACCTTCCTCCCCAATCCTGTACTTCACAATCACAAATTCTCCTAGCTCTATAGTGAGTTGTTCTTTGTGATTTGACATACAGTATCTTTGAATTCCAGGGGTTTTTTTTCTGGTTTATGACTTAGCTGGTTCCTCCGTGGTGACCGCTGCCTCTTCTCAGGCTAAAGAGCAGTCTTTAACAGGCAGTCATCTTTTACCCAGCAGATGTGTCCAGACAGCTGGAACTCCCTTCTTCTGTCTCCACCAGTGACCGTCCCTTTTAACACATCTTTTTGCTCATTGTCTCTTTTCTGATATGTTTTTGCCAGCTGACCACATGAAGCTGATGGTAACATTCCTTTTCAAAGGACAGATATCTCTGTGTGCCAGCTTATTCAAAGGTCTGTGTTTCTATCACATGCAAAAGAATGAAGCATATCCATATTTCAAACTCCTTTGTATTTTTTATGTATGTCTATAGAAAGATCACCATGACTCTGCATTGCTGTAATACAACAAATAAATAACAGAATTGAGAGACAGGAAGAGAAGCAAAATACTTATTCAAACTGTGGTCTTATTATAGGAAAATAATTCTAAGTCATATTTCTTAAAGTCAGGAAAGGGCAGTAAGATGGCATATTGTCACACTTACCTAGCATCTAATTTTGTTAGCAATGCCTCAGTTATTGAATTCCATTCAGTGCATAATCAGGTTCTAAACTATTTCTCCAAGTCAGGGTTGGGGCACCAGACACTTAAAGAGGACACAGTTGGTTAATTGTGCCTTCCAGCTGTATCTAAAATCACAGAAGGTGTTATCTATTTGCTTATATTAGTGCATCAATGAACTGCTAGTTGTTCTTTGAAGAGTTCTGCAGACATCAGAATTAGCTATCAGCCACTTAAATAGGCTAATGGAAGCTGACTGTGTTTCCTACTAAAGTAAGCAATAACAAGAGTAGCATTTTTGCTCCTAGTAGCTTATGCACATAGCAGAAATGAAATAGCTGGGCACTTCAATTTGCCTGCACATTTCTTAACACACAGTAATGATATCCCGTTTTGAAAAAATAAGCGAAAGCTGTGCTCGCATTTGTTTCAGTTGAATAAACTCTAAAAGTAGTACAATATTCCCAAATAAAACATCAGGAATAAAAAAATCAAAACCCAGGAATAAAATGAAATTGCAAGATCGTAACAAAACAAACAACATGACCAGTTACAGGAGCTGAAAAAGCCTAAGGCATAAAAACCATAAGCTTAATCCTTTGTATTAGTGGTACAATGGGAGTTTTTGACGGGTTATCACAATGATGCCGAGTATATTGGAAACTGGTTGTATTGTAAAACTCTGATCCTTCAGAAAAGAGCTCTGATAGGCACCTTTAATCTACTAAGGCATGTAACAGCCTTCTTAACTCACCAGTGCCTTGATTTGAGTTAAACCTGCATCTGCAGCTCTGTCTCCTCTGAGGTCCAAGGTAAGGGTCAGGCTTTTGCTTTTTGACTTTCCAATTTTTGTACTTGTTTTTCAAAGCGAAATAGAATTCTCAAGTCACTGCATTATCCATGAACTTGGGGCATTTAAAAATAATCCAGCACTAATATCCATGATAAAACTCTGAATGCTGGCAACAAGCTATTTACATAGATCACAGTTCAGAGCTCCAGTCTGCCGTAGGGAGGCTTTACTCCCGAAGTACCCTTAGAGATGTCAATATAATGGATCACCTTGTATAAGGGTTACTGAATCACCTGTGAAAAGATATTCATTTGGATAGTAGGAACAGAAATACTTCTTCCAAATTGTAATTTTAGGATCTTTTTTTTTTTCCCCTAGCTACAAATGAAGTGGTACAAGTTCATGCAGAAAATAAAAGAAGTCCAATTAAGTTCTTATACTCCTCATAATATTGTTCAAAGGTAATGTAAACAGGGACAAAGCCCAACTTTATTTAAAACATATATAGTTTTACTGAGTACAGTGAAAGGCCAGCTTGCACCAAATGGGGATCTAAGCTATGCCAAGAAATGGTCATGTTCCTTCACACTAATAGCTCTTGTCTTGCCGACCCACCAGCAAAGCACCTGCCATAAATGAGAATCTGGTTCTGAACATTCAACCTGCAAAATCACAACCATCTTATTTACACTATTATTTTATAGTCTGGTAAGGAGTACAAATCTCAGCTGGGACTTCCTTGCATCAAAACAATAATGTGCAACTGCAATCCCTAAACCATCCTTTTTTTGCAATTAACTGAGGTTAACCATTTTATTTGCTATTTAGTTAATGGAGGTTTTGCTGTGATAGGACTCAAAGGAAGGAAGGACAACAACCTGACAAAAGGCAACACAGAGCATCAAGATTAAGTTCTGGCTGAGCAGAATGAAAATGAAACCTCCCATTTGCTTCAGAAAGTGCAAGGTTTCACCCTGGAGCATTACAAGAGAGTGAGAGAAGAGAGATGGAAAACATGCTGTGACTTATGAGACAGGGGAAAGCCTCACAGGTAACTTTTGTTCTCCTTCATGTAGTGAAATCTCTGCTCACTTAAGATACTTGATTTATTTTAGAGCTGCTCTTAGCTGCAGTCAAAGGCTGAGAATGCTTCAGAAGATGACGAGGTTGCTACTGCTCAAAAACGGAGTGTATCATGTGGGACACACATGCCTTTATACACACAAAGATGCAATGAGGTATAATATGGACTTTTTGAGGGATCAAAGTGCCCATCAAGTTAAGAGCATGCAATTTCTACAAAAATCCCAAGGACCTATTTGCCACTTAACCTGCTAAAAGCCCTTAGCCTTCTGTCCCACACTCTCCAAGAGTTTCCTTCATATTTGAAGGTCTCCTACTACTGCTCTTCCTCCTGGTCTGCCACATCAGCGCACAGTTCAGCAAGTCTGAACGTCAACATCTTTTCAAGGAGGTTTCTCAGTGAAATATCCTTTGACTCTCTGAGTTTTACTCTAACCCCCTCTTGCCAAAATTCCTGGTCATCCTCATGGTGGTAGAACTCCGCCTTTGGGCCTACTGGGCAACCACCTGCATCCTCCCAGTGATTGTAGCAACAAATCTCTGGCGCTAGCCATTTCCCCTGAATTTATCAAACCTGCAAAAAGTTGCAGAGCATGCATCCCATTAAACTTGTAAGACTTCAGCCACTGACACTTGAGAAATCATTAGCTCCTGTTCTACACAGAAAGTCAAAGGATGCTGGATGGTTAATCAGCTAGCTCTTTAAACATGTTAAAGATATTTAAACAGCAGTTAATGGAGAGCTAGCTCTCCTGACAGTCAGATGGTGAGCTGTGTGGCTTAATATCACTGGTGTCTCTGATATGTGTTTTAACTTTGTCAGTGAAAGTTATATTATATTGACTTTTTAAACACTGAAAATCATTACTCCCATTAATATCGGTTTGCATGCTGGCTCTTAACATGGGAATGTAGCCTTAGCAATTTCAAATCTATTGCAATATTCTGATACAGAATTCAGAAAAATAACAACTCCAAATCACTGTATTTACTTGATACAATCTGTTTTACTGTTGAGACTTGTTAAGATCAATTTTTATACTCCTTATATTATTTTTTTCAATCAGCAGCTGGGGTGTCCATTATTGTAATAACATGAATAGGTATTTTTGCCATTCTTTCATTTCTCTAAAAGAAAGACTCTCTTTAAGACATTTCAGTTGAAATCATGAGCTATCGTGTAAGTTTGTTGAAACAAAGGTAGTATCTGAGCTTTTTTAGGTTCTTTTCTTAAGGGCATATACTATCTTCCTTTCTGGTCAGCTGTATCCCAGTTCAATCATAGTGTTTTGTTATTCATTATTTACTGTCTTGGATCTTCACAGACACATTGTTACCCCAGAGTACTTTAACTCTAAACTCCTTCAGTATGAACAATACTTAGTCATTCTAGGTCAAACATTTTCCCTCTTCTTCTTTGTTATTGAATTTGTAGCAAACGTATTGCCTCCTTCTCTGCAAATGCTCACTGACACTCTTGAAAGCCTGTTACTGAAATCAGCAGTGCTATCAGCACAAACTGCTTCTTTCTGTATTTATAGCCCTTAGAGGTTCAGCCTGCAAAATAAACCGGACACCCACCATGGCATTAGCTTATTTTATTTTTCATTCTTAAAGTTCTACTGTTATGAGGAAAATATCTGTGGGACTCATCACTGCACTGGGTTCTTTTCCTAGTGACTTGCATAGCAGTTGCATTGAACTTGTATTCATGCAAAAAAAAATCTGATAATTGCGAGACAAAGGAAATAAAATGCAGAATAAAAACTCTCCTAGAGGGCTGAATATTGTACTGACATCAGCAGAGGTAGGTAACGATTACGATTATAGCGCTTTTATGAGTAATTACTCTCTCAACGGAAAGACTCAGGCTAAACGGTTAACAAGTATCAATGACAGTCTGCACTTCTCTAGTACTTTCTAGCTCAGAAATGCACAATTAACCTTCAGAATGTCTTGAAAAAATAAGTGTTTGGATTAATCAAAAAATTATTAGCTTCTCTAAAGTAAACAACTTCCGGTTTTAATTTTTAGAGTGAGATATCATGCTTAATTTAAGATGGATTCTTTCCTACCTGCTGTTCTGAGCATATGCCTACTTCAATTCTCTGCCAGAAGTCCTAAAACAGAGAAACTTTCCTTGAGTTTCTTACAGCAATATTATTATTTTCTTAAAAAAGGACAAGCTTGCAACTAGAATTAGAAAATTCTTCAAGGAAATTATCGGAAACACACAGAGCATTTTCTTATCAATTCCCCTAAATTAAAGAGAATTTTATTACTGATTGCAATGAAAACACACTGCCATTAGAGAGCTATTTTGAAGTTATTGAATTTAAGAAAAGTATTTCTCAACTATGATACATAGTAAATCAGGAAAAGCACACCCTGGAGCTGAGTATCAATAAAAATTTTAAGCAATTAACAAAATAAATATTGTAAATCTTTTCAGCTCTCATATTTCTCCCTTTCTTAAAAAAAAAAAAAAAAAAAAAAAAAAAAAAACTGATTAGGGGCAAAAAACATGACTGGTGTTTATGATACTTAGACTATATTGCCTCAGGTTACCTTCCAGTCGTGCTGGTGGCTTGCAATTTCCCCACCTGCCAGTGCAATCCTTAGGGAAGTTGCTTTGGGGGCTTCTAAAGGAGCTGCCTAACACTTTGGGAGCTTGACACTGTGCCCAGTACCCCTGGGCCCACTGTTTCGCACTTTTTCCAGTAGCAGGGCTGCCCTCCAGTGTTACAGATGCAGCTTCCTAGCCTGATAGAGTGGCAGATGCCCTGGCATTAGTCTGGTGAAGAGTTTTGTTCCTCCTGGCACCCCCAGGAGCTTCAGCCACCACCTCATGGCAGTGTGACTCTTGAAAGCCCTAAGAATTGTGATCTGGTTCACTCTCATTTGAGGATTAATTAGCTGTTACTAAAGCTAGCTCTTGTAATTCCTCTACCCTAATTAATTTTTGTAACTGTTTTGGCAGCTACTGGAGCCATCCAGGGAACTGGCAGGAGAGATGCGAGTGTGCCTTCTCCATGGGTTGGTAGATTCGGCTCTTTGGGGTTTGGCTCTTGCTGGATCTTTCTATCTGAGCCCCTAAGGTTTTGCAGCAGGTAAATAAAGCAAAATAAAAAAAAAAAATAATAATTTTGTGTTCTATTGTGTTTTGATTAATATTTCTTGAGGTTTTGATTTAGAGAGGTTTTTTATGTTTTTTTCTTTTTTAACTGAATAAATTTTCATTTTACAGCATATGCCTTGCAAAATTACTGATGTTTTCTTGCAAATACTTATTAATATTCACATCTGTGAACAAAGTACTTAGCTCCATCCTCAGACATCATCCTCAGTTGATTATTGCTCTAACTAGTGTTTCATTTTTCTGCTCTCTTCATAGCTAATAGTCTTTTAGATGAAGACAAGTTTCACTAAGAAGACTTTCTCCTAAAGGACTCACAAATGTGTTAATATACAAGCAACACTGCATCTGCAATATGGTGCATGTGCACATATATTCACACAAAAGACACTGAGAACCACTGATGCATGGGAAGATCAGAGCCTAAATCCCTGACTGGCTGGGGAGGGAGGAGGAAGCCAGGCAGCAACGAGAACAACACAGGGCTCAGGAGAATCTTTTCTATCCCCTGGCAAATCCAGGCTTGTAAAACTCTGTGGGGGTGAGTACAGCAGGTTGGGAAATAGTTTTAAAACTTGTGTTTGGTCAGGTCAGACTGACAACAGGAGCCAAAACGTGATGGGGCAAGAGAGTGGGTGTGAATATCAGCAGTTCTTAGTGGTGGTCAACAGCTGCATTTTCAGAACTGGCTGCAACGAGGAACTCAGTAAGAGTTCTGAATGTCTGTTCTGAAAACAGACATTTTATAAGCCTTAACTTCTTACTATTAAGAATAAGGTTTCAGAAAAGGATATCCCTATTGTCCTGTCCTCCACTCGTGCAGAGCTCAATGCTTAGCAACTTTGGGAACTGTGGTACATTGCGGCTAGATCACGTATGGCTCAATCAACTCATATCCAGCTAACTGAAGTCTATCTAGTCTACTGGAAACAGCATAAATGTGATTTTTTGCTTTGCTCTTCTCCACCCTAAAGCATAAAGTGGTGAAGGAGGTCACCAATTGTTTAGCATTTGGGTATTATAACATGGGTAACCCGTTTACCTACTCTAATCAGGATTTTATGTGATTAGTGTTTGTATAAGGAAGAATAGAAAGTTAAAAGTGCTTCCAAGATTTTTAAAGGAAGTCGGACATCATATCCAGTAGCTCCAAAATGGGACATGATTGGCTTCTTTCACAGGTCTGCACCACATAAGATACTTCAGGTAGAGGAACAACTGGCAGAAGTAATAAATTGTCATCTTTTCAGGTATATCCCCATGAAAATGAGATTCATTTTTTCTGACAGCAACTGGAAAGACTCAGAGACTTCCCTTTACCTTCAAGGCTCTGGGAATCAGCATCCTCTGGAGGACTCTCCCAGCTCTGCTTTTTTTTTTTTTTTTCCAAAGCTGATTGTTTTAGTCTCATTTCCTCCAGCCATCTTTTCTCTGCCATTCCTCTTGGGTAGCTAACCTGAGCTAATCTGAGCTGCATCGATAGCAGTGCATTGGTTTTCACTCCATCTCTGTACCTTTTTACAACTTGTTCCAGTTCCTCCCTCTTAGCAGACATGTCCCCCATGAAACTTCTTTTCCCACATCTCCAAGTACCCATTCTACAAATGCAAGTGACCCAGAACAGGAAAGATCCTTGCAATATTTCAGTCCAATGTTGTGCTGATAAACTGTCCTATCTGTAGTCAGTTTGGAGCAGATGTGAGTCCAGATATCTGTATCTACGAGCACAGACACCAAGCTGAAACCACTAACGTAATTAGTTACTTCACCAAGCTGTGGCTGCAAAGTGGTAAATAAACTCTTCTTTCACCAAGTTAAATTATTTGAGATGGCATAGAGAAATTCGCATTCTGGCTTGCTGTGAAAAGCCAGAACTGAGGTATAAAGAGCTGTGATGCAGAGGGCAGGTGAGCCCAGGCTTCCAGAAAGACAGTCAACCACAGAGATGCTAAATCATTGGGGGATGCTCAGTTTCCAAGACACTTAGCCTCATTTCTGCCACTCTTGACTGAATTTAGTAAATACCTCCCTCTCCATATTTCTCAAAGAACAAAACAAGATCTGAATAGGGGAGACCATTATCACTCCATATGGTGAAGTGAGGCAAGATGGACGGGATCCAAAACACAGAGCAGCCACACGCCTTTGTTCTTCCACCAGCTGCAACAAAGAAAGTGTGAGGAAAAAAATCTGTGCAAAAGAGAAAGACTGTTTGTCAGAAGACAGACAAAAGACTTGCTAGCTAAGCCTATATTATGGTCTGGCTTTCTGATACTGAAGGCTTGGTTTTATTGCAACTTCCACTTCCCACCTGAAAACACCAACTCTGCTGCTTTGCCAAAAGCAAGTCATGGCAATAGAACAATTTCTCCTGCTGTGACAAGTCTTTTGATGGCAACTGGGCTGCCATGTCTACCAACATGCAAGTTCAGAGTTTCCTAATGCTTCTTGCATAAATCTTTTCCTTCACATTCATCACTCTTAAGTTTAATCTTGTAGTATTAATGGGTTTGCATAGTAGTTTTCCAAAGAAAATTTTATAAAGCCATAAACAGTGGAAGACATTTTAATTCCCAGACAAGATCAAAAAGAAGATATCAGTCTAGAGAAGCAATCAGTCCCAGATGACACAGAATGTTCTTCGCGACTCTTTGGTTTTCCCTTTTCTTTTTTCTCTTTTCTTTTTCCTAACAATTAGTAGAAATTGATGTTTTCTATTGCACTCATACATGAAATTAAAAAAGATTAAAAAAAGATCCTTATTGATGAAAGGCAAACTGCACAAAGAGCCAGAAGCCAACGAGATGTCGTATAAACAGAGAGACATTTTCTGGCTGTTAGCTGAAGTACTGTACTCCAGTGTAGAGAAGATGGAGGGCTGTATGTACCCTGAGAAGTGACTGCTAGGCTCAGAGACTCTGAAGCAGTCATCTTTTCCAGATACACAACTCACAGAACAATTACCCAACATGTTCAGTGTCCCTGGCAGTGGATACTGGCCATATATCAACTCTGTTTTAGTGTTGTTTAGCTTGTTGGTGCTGGTTTTTTTTGTAATGAAAGCATTAGGGAAAAAAAAAGAAGTAGTAAAATGAGGTGAATGGAAAGGTTTCACAAATTAGACTTCTATAAACAATAAAATCTCTGCTTCTTCAACCAGATCCCCATGCTGTTGAAGCAACGGACAAGGACATGATGACAGCTCCTATTTCAATGTGTGAAGACAGGACTAGTTTTCTACCATCATTCCAGTTAATTAACTTTTTCTAAGGTGATATTCAAATATTTTATAAGTCTTTGTACATACTATTATTCCCATGTTACAGATGAGTGGAAAGCCAAGTCACATGAGTCTCTGAAATTATGCCATAAATTCTACAGAAACACATCCAACACAGCCCACCGTCATGGAATCGTAGAATATCTCATCATGAGTGTACAGATTTAATGGCATGATTGGATGTAAATCAATCTCCTCAACTTCCTTACTAAGCTCCCCCAGCACCCTCTAAGGCACATGCTATGGATTCCAAACTCATCCAGACCCATGGTGTAGCCTGCTGCGATTCACTGAAGCTTTCATGTACTCACCGAGTCTCACCTGTTGAACCTCGGTTTAAAGAGGGGTAAGGAAAAAGTAAATAAGCCATGAACAACATTCCCAGTGCTGAGGGAAATGCTGCCCCTTTAATGATCCAGCAGCTGGAACAAATGATTGCTCACTCATAACATACACATTGCAGTTGTCATAGAAACGCACTTAGCAACAAAGAATCCTTGACCTTTTCCCCATCTGTTTTGAATCTTCACAAAGGCACATTAATTTCTATATATTGATTTTTCCCTTTTTTTTTTTTCTCCCCCCAAGAGGGAAATGCCACATTTTGCGTGGCTCCCAGACACCAACCTTCAGAGGGAGTACTGCAGAGGCACTGCCTCTCTTTACCCCTGCGCGGAGTTAGCCACCAGCTATTTCTTGACAAAAAGATAACTGCAAATGAGAAATGAGGCTGTACATCTGGGAACTCCACCTCAACCTGTAAACTTGAAAAACAATCTGTTTCAGTTTGGGAGAAATGAGGGAAGCTGAGAGCTCTGGGGTTTTGGACATAACCACCCAGGGTATGAACAGTCATAGTCTATAATTAAATCAGAACGTCCCCCCTCAAATGGATGCAGACTATCCAGTAAACAAGATTGTATTATCAAAGGCCAATATGTATATAGCAACACCACTGAGATGAAAACAGCCTTGCTACAAAGGGCATTGCTAAATTCCCAGAAGAAACAGAAATAGATGAAATTAATCCAGACTTTGAGTAATGGTGAAATCACTGCATGTTCTGAAGGCACAGAGTTTTTAGATAAAGCTTGGCCGACCTAATCGGATTAGCCATCAGATTAGATCCCTGGGGTGTGGGTTTTTTTCAACAGGTATGCCCCCATGTTTACCACTTGGGATAAACAGAATACATTTAGTCATTAATTATTTTAAA
>VXAK01006138.1:14653-43038 GCA_013399435.1 Arenaria interpres
CCTCTCCTCTCCTCTCCCCTCTAAAAGTAGATAATGAATAAAAGATTTTTAAAAATATACACAGACACATGATGTACACACACACACAAACACACATAACCTGAATATTTGTAAAGAAAAAAAAATTACAACTTTGAGATACCTAGTGCTTCTTGTGGAAAATGATTAAATACATCTTTTTTTTCGTTAAACAGCTTTTTGAAATAATTTCAAATCGCACTTATCACCCATCTTAAATGTTTTGTGAACTTACCACAAAGAAGGGATTGCAAAGGAGCAGCTCTCATTTGTGTAAGAGCACACAGGATGCGACAAGGCAGTGACAGTTTTACCAAAGCTTCTGAATAAGTGGGTTACTGTTAATGCTCAAAAATTTTCCTGCAAGATCACATCTTCTTAGTGTCAGAATTTTTATCTGGAATTATTTACAAGGAATTGTATGGGTTATTATGATTTTGAAGATCAGTTACAGACTACTTCAGGGTCATTTTTGGTTTGCACACCATAGCTTAGATACCACTGATGAAGGAAACTTTTGCCTTGGTTGAACGACATGCCTACAAGTCAGCTTCCATTTTGTCTGCTTGGACTACACTAAAAGGGGAATAAAACTGCATTTTGAGAACTGAGAAGTCCTGAATTTTAAGCTTTAAATTGTTTATCTGCAGTTTAGCTAAAAACAGATGATACTTATTTGGTCCAATGATCCTCAATGCCTGTCATTTAATTGCCAACTGGAAAAATTAGCAAAGAGAAGAGTCAACAATGGCAAGACAAACTGCAACACAAAACAAAAGCTAGACAAACAGACATGAAGCACAAACTCAACCATGGATTCATTCAGTGATAACAAGAAGATGATGCTTGGATTTTCTCAGCAAGCTATAGCCATGCGGGTCTACCTCCATCCTTTGACAATCACCCCAAACCAGGTCTACCTCCATCCTTTGTCAATCACCCCAAACCACTAACTACCTTTTTTTCCCAACATTTCCAGTGACAGCAGAAATTTGGTACATACATGGAGGAGTGGGAAGGGCTGGCCAGGATGTGTTAGGTCAAAATCTTGCTTACGTGCAAACAGGAAACACACCTGATATATAAAGCCAAGAGCTTGTTGTTAGTATAACTGAAATCTTAAAGGTCTAACCTTAGAGTCATTGTTAGTCCAGATCTAACTATTAAAGAAAGAGAAATAATGTTCTACAGAGAAGAGGTTTTAATAAAAACTAAGTCAAAAAAGAAAAAAAAAACCTAAGTCAAAATTCTTAAATGCACACTTTTTAGTTTTTTAGCCTTTTTCCTGCTGTTACAATCACCTTTCTCATTGCATGGTGGCCCCATACAATGATAAACAAAAGTAAAACATATTAGCCATAAACATAAATTATAAAAATTACAATTCCAGCTAAACCTAGTAAAGCAAAGCTGCAGGCAGGTCAAGAAACAAGCCTCTGTCCTGCAGCTGTGCAGACTCAGCCCATAGCCTGTCTCTGGCAATGGCAGTGCTGTATTACAGAGCTTCAGGTTTATGTGATGTCCAGATCTTTCTGCTGACCAGTTCGTATCTCTTCGTCATGCCCGCAGAGATGAACCGGGCATCAGATTTACAGCAGAAAACTTTCCTTAAATAAAACTCCCTCCTTCCTTCCTGGGGATATGGCCCACTCACTGTTGCGAGCTCAGAAGTTAAACCGACAGACTCTATCGTGTTACAGGCTCCTGACATACCCACCTCTACTGCCTCCTTATCTAACACCTGGAATAAGGTTTCTGAGATTTTGTTATAAATCTCAGCTGTGCTGCAGTGTGATGTATATTATGTGATGCACTCAAGTGAAGTATGTGAGGAGGGTGGTCAGTCGATTACTCTGGACTATTCTTCTACTGCATGATTTCTTGAAATTTCCTGTTCCCTTTATCTACTTCTATAGTCTATAGATGTAGGCTATCACGAGGTACATATGTGACAGTGTCCTAATAAGTGCAATATACTTTCCCTATCTGAAAAACAAGTAGAGCAGGGGGAAGAATAGCGTGGCACTGTACAGAGAAAAGTGATGTATTTTTGGAGCTGCCAACTGCTGATTTGTATACAAGCTGGTTTGTGTTCAGCGTGTTTTAAATGTTTGCATTTGTGGCTAAATAGAGACATCAGAATTATGACTTAGGTTCCCATTTAAAATTAATCATGGCTGTGTATCTACAAATTGGTACCTGGGAGTTGCTGGGTACTTTGGGCAGCTCTTTCTGAAGAACTCTGAATGTACAATCAGAATCTTAAAAAACATGAAAATTGCTGGCTTCAGGTCTAGTTCCTTTGTTAACAGGTCAGAATCCCCTGAAATAGTTAATTTCCCAAAGGGTGTCAAAAGAGACTATAAACAAGGTATGTTGTAAACCTGTACCCTTACTAGAGAGTTATGAGTTATTTTTCTTAGAAATATTAATAAAAAAAATCAAAACAAAAATCTTTTTCATCTAGAAGTCTCATAGACATTCCTGAATTTCAGAAAAAAAATGTCATTACAAAAACATTTTATCCAAACTCATTTAGGGAAGTTTTTCTGACACATTGTGTAACATCACGTCGATGAGGTCAAGTCCATTCTCCAAATGCTCTTCATGTGCCCAGGGTTACTGCCTGGTACCCTGAGATATACAGAAAGGATGCAAAAAACAACGGTCTCAGGCTGTGCCTGTGGAGGAACACCACCGGTGACTCCCAACACAGCTCAGACACAACACGTCCTGAGCAGGGCCAGAAGGAAAATTGTAGGCATTGGGAAACGGGCAAAAACTTGGTTCCCATGGAGATGAAGCTTCTCCAGATTGAAGTGTCTGCTATTCATGGCATTTCACTGTCAAGTCTTCTGTGCAAGTGGCACGTATAAGGTTGCCCAGCTTCTCATCAGAAGGGGCTTGAGCTGAATTTTTCAAGTTTCTTCATGGAGCTTGGACCAGCCCTCTGCCCAAACAACTGGATGAGCTCACATGCATTTTTTCTATTCTTCAGCTCTACAGCACTTTTAATCTTGCTGGTATTTAAGCTGATGACATGAAAGACAGCTATAGCAATTGCAGATGCTTCTGTTTATACGGATTTAATAGAAAGCCTCAGCATAAAATTCACTGAGCAGCATCTTGCTATTGGAACAGTTATATTTTAAACACCATTAAACTTGACGGAAAACACAGCATACATCCTCACATAAACCTTTCAGTAAATTTCAAATGCAGAGGCGAATTTCTCCCCAGGATGGGTGGGACATCGCAGCATAGTTTCAGAGAGGCCATCTCACAGTTAATTAAGCCATTCAGCCTGAAAGATGTCGTTTTTCCACAAGTGTCTATCCTCCATATTTTTTCTTCTTTAAAACAGCGGGGAGGGAACTACTGCTCAGAAGTTAAGCCTCTCAGTTGCTGACAGGTTGCTCACTCAGTGGGCTATGGGACACAGGGGGGTTTCTGCCACCCCAGCCCCAGACAGTTGGGCTACCACAGTATCCCTGTCCCCAGCCAGTTTCTGACACCTGGATCCTCAAGCCCCTGTCACTCATGGTCCTGCACCAGGTTCTGTACTCAGACCTCTTATCCTGCTGCTGGCTCGTCCAGCCTGAAATTGGCTAGTGTCACACACAGAGGCATGCTCTGAGAGTGTACCCACACAGAACACAGCCACAAATAGCATTTGATAAGGTCAGAGGACAAGCACAGGGTAAGGGTGCTGGTGGGTCACCTGTCCGCACTTGACTGGCCACTTTTATAGAACCACAGAATCATAGAATGGTTTAGGTTGGAAGGGACCTTGAAGATCATCTAGTTCCAACCACTCTACCATGGGAGTTATCCCCTTTTCCTTTTATTTTCTCACGTTTTTTCCTCCCAATCTCCCTTGAACCTCTGTTTCTCTATCTTTGGTCCTTCTTCCAACCATTCCATTAGTGTGCTATGCCCATAATCCCCATAAAACTTCACCATAAATTTTACTTAGTCCTCAAATTCTCTTCTCCGTATGCTTTACTATAGGTCCTATACCCTTGTGGACAACAGGAGGGCAAGACAGGGTCCTGTACCCTTTAGCCTGAAAGGTTTTTGGGGAGAATTTATTTGGTCAACTCCCTTTGTTGGAGTTCACAGGAGGGACAATGGGCTAATCATTCTCCTTTGATGGTCTCAGGAGTAACCAGTTCAGTGTCCTCCATTTTCACCGATTACTAGAATTCTTGGGTTCCTTCACCTGACTCTCTGCAGACCTCTGTTTACCAGCCTTTAATAAAAAAAAAAAACTAAAAAATCTCTTTCCCCCTGCAAATAATACATGAAAAGTCTGTGGTAAGAGGGTCATTTGCAGCATAGGCAGTGAGTTCACTCTCTGTGTAAGTAGGAAAGGCCAGTTTGGTTCTTAGGTAGGAATGAGTCACATCTACTGCCCACTGCCCCCCAGGCACTATTTAACTGTTCAGCTTCACAGCCCCATGGTCAGGGCTCCAGATGGGGTCAGCGGGGCTATCTTGGAACAAAGGTCTTTGTTCCCTTCGTCACAATTTGGTCTGGACTTGAATAGGGAAAAGTAATTTATTCATTCGAAAGTGCAGCATCAAATAATTGCTTTTAAAATGCTTGCCATAATCCTCAGGGCACGAAACATGGGCCTCAGAAGAATGGTCCTAGAGCTTTTGTGTATTTCTAAGGGCTGGTGAGGGCTTAGGGAAAAGTAATATCTGCTGTAGATGGAGAAATAGCCAAGCTTTCCGACACAAAATCTCTTCTTTTGGTCTGAAACAGAAGCAGCAACTGTCAGTGTCAAATTTGGGTTAAGAACAATTGTTATGAGTTGAACTTGATACAGCAATTAGTAAAATCATCTGAGAGAAAATGCTGCAGTATCTGTAAAGCAAAAATCAGCATACACAGGGAAAAAGGTGATCAGGCAATTATCTCCTGTGGGGAGAGCAGAGCCAGGTCATTTATCACCTATGGGAAAGGCAGGAGGTGGCAAGGGGAGGGAGGAGGAAACTGAAAAAAACCTGAAACTGCTGTCTCTCCTGAGTCCAGGATTTTCAGTGTCCAGTGCAGTTTTGAATTCCAGTTTGCAGACTCATTTTTTGAAGGATTTTTGGGCGGGGTTTTTTGGAGGGAGTGGGGTGTGGAGTAGCTTTCCCTTGAGATTCAGGACTGAGAAGCCAGAGCTAGAATGATTATTCAGTGAGAAATCCCCTCTCTCTGATAACCTGATGTTTCTGTCCCTTATTGACTATCCTTAGAAGACTGTGGTGGTGCATAATGGCCGTCTCCTTCTGCACACACTGTTTCCAGGAGAACACATTTTGCATGGGAGGATGTACATTGCATTCAAGTATTATCCAAGTGTCATACAAGTAAAACTTACAAGTTTTGAAGGCTGTATCATGAATAGAATTTATCATGATAGCTGTGAAAATACGTTTTCAAACTTTACTTCCACTTTTCAAAAACAGCCTGGCTCCACCCAGAGTGTGTGATGAATTTGATTTTGGTGAAGAGCTTTGAGAAGCTGGTGAATGCTTCGTAAAGGCTACAGAAACCTAGGAAAATACATGGAAAAACATTGTGTAAAAGTGCAAGGAAGCAGAGAATAGGCTGTTGTTGATCCTAGAAATTATTTCTACTATCTATGTATATTATAAACATATGCAAACACATATAGGTGTACACACAATTTTGTTACGCTAATGACTGCCATCCAGTGGCTCCTAGAGGCAAACACAATCAAGCCTAAACAACTGCAAGCACTTTTCCTGCCCAAACAGTATCCTGATGAAGTAAAACTGGATACAGCTAGCGGTGCAACTGCCCAGGGCAAAACCCCACAGGGCTGGAGTCCCCTCGCAGGCCTGAAAACACGGAGGGAAGATCGTTAGTTTCCAAAATATGTGTCTGTGACCCTCTTCATCACTCAGACTACATTTCTTCCTGTTTATACTTCCAGCAATTATTGGAGTGACTGTGCCTATACTAGGACTCTCAGGCTACAAACAACCCTCCTGACCAAATACAGCAACATATCATAAACTAAAACTAATGACATTATAGTCCATCTTCTTAGGGGCACCAGTCTAACCCGGTGCAAAAGGCAAACAGCCTTTCTAGCTCCTTTCCACCCTCCTGATCACAACTGTATACTGACCTATGTTACAGGTGATGAAATTCAAATCAAAACCATGAAATAAGATCAACATGAGTGGTTTTCTGTCTTGTAATATTTTGAAAAGTGCAAGTCCACTATAAAACTGCTCTACTAGATGCGGAAAAGTGACAGAAGCTTTATGAAGTTGAAATTTTAAAACAACAGGGTTTTATGAAAGAGCCAGAAAACCACAGGGTTTGAAGTTCCCTGGAGTTTTTCTAGGCTCTCCATTTCCTTCATCATGCAGAAAATAAAAAGTACATTGGTCATAAGTCTGATTTCACCTTATCAGCTCCACTGACTGTTAGAATTACTCCCAATGACACTTGTACAGAAGGATATCCTGACAGATCCAAGCAAACTCAGACTTATTAAAAGCAATAAATAATTGTTATGATCCCAGAGAAGCAACATCTACTACTGTATTTGTTTTGTGCATGACTTCAGAGATTAGGGGACCCTGCTACTTAATTGCTCAGAGGGACACTAATCTTGTAAAGTTGTTTTCCTAGCAGAAGCTATCAAATAGAAGCAGGACTCTTTTATAAAATTATAGTTGTTAAATTCTCCATTTTGCTGGGAATTTACTGAGTCCAGAAACAATCCCCAAAAACACTCGTAGAAGAATAGCCAGGCCGCAGTATCAAGATCTGAAAAAATTAGATAAGCCAAAGCTGAGGGTTTAGTTCACAGTCCTTTCTGTATGTTTATGTTATCGGATCACATACGCTTTTTCTTTCCCACAAACTAAATTTTCACACCAAGCGACAGTCATGGCAGGGAAAATGACTTCGCAATCTCAGCCATCCTGGGAAGGAGCAGGCACCACCCCTCTGAAGGACAGCAGGTGAGAGAGCCAACCATGGGGCATCCTCTAACCAGGTAAGGGGTTCAGAAATGTGCTTCCCAAAATCTCTTTGGCACATGTGATATTTTTCAGACTCAACATGTACTATTGCTGATACCAGAGTTACCTGCCCACCGGCACTTCAGCCTCTTTTGGAGAAAAGCTGAGTAACTATGGATTTTCATTAAGAAGAGGTAAGAATGGCGTTTGTCTGTGTAAAGAGGAAACATTTAAAAAAAATAGTTCTTCCTGAGTTTGTTCTGGGACATGGTTGTAGACATCTGGCCTGGAAAACATGATGTTGAATAAACTTTGGCCAAGTCATAGGTAGCTTGAAAGATGGTTTTGTAATATATAGAGGAATACGAATCACACCCTTGACTGACCATTTGCAGATGACTGGAGAATACCAGGACCAGCATTTATGATACACCCTCCAAATGCTCTTGTCGGCCTTCAACTGAATGGCAGTAAAGTTAGCTTTAACCGCTGCAGACTCTATTTGTACTGTTAATAATAACAACAGTAATGAAAGAAGATTGAACCTTGTCCAGGTTGTGGGTTGCGTTCTGCAGGGCACTTTCTTTGAACCTGTTTGTGTAGTACCCAGAACTGGTGCTCTCTGTGCTACGACATTGTAGGGGAAAAATCAGTTAGAGACACCTGCCCAGGGTCCGCTCAGCTCACATAGTCTGTGATCCATCTGGCAAATCTAGACCAAAACGAACCATCTGACAGCTCGATCGAATGGGAATTGCTATCGAAAATGGGGCTCCTGGAGGCCCCTCGTTATTAATAATTATAGCATAATAAAAAGTGCACAGCTAATTGCTGATCCTCTGCTATAACCTGTTAGATTAATAGAAACAGTTCTTTCTTCTCAGGAGAGTAGGCTCACTTTCACATTACAAAAATAATTAAAATGTAATCAAGTGCTGAGAAGTCACCCAGGAGGTCTGTGCATAATAGCCCACGCGTACGTTTTGTCTTTTGTGCCAGAGCAGCTCACAAAGGACCAAATCTGTTCTGCTATCAAGTCCCAATTCCACCTCCCCTTGCACATGAAAAAGGAGCAGACTGACCAGGACAGGACAGGTCTACACTGTCACAAGGGGTCTGGCCCTACTGCTGGCCCTCCAGCAGGTTGGAGAACAAGAAAAACCTTCCCCTGTTAACCTATATCCTTTAACTGCATGTCACTACATTTTGCATTCAGATCTGAAGCTCGGGAAGGTGTCTGACTGTCTGTCTTTGTGATGGTAAATATTGCTGCTTCTGCCCTCACTCAGGAAGCCCAAGCGTGGAAGGGACAGAGAGGGCACCTCCCATGTTCAGCGAGGGAGCCCAGGGGATGCCATCCGGGTCCCAAAAAGGAAAACTCATCCCGCCGAGCCCAGTGACATGCGGCTGTGAGGGCAATCACCGGAGCTTGCACCTTCCCTGAGCACATTTTTCCCTCTCCTGGGACGCTTCAGCCCTACCTTCTGTTTCAGTGCAGTTGCTAAAGATGCTTTCCCAGCACCTAAAATAAAGCAAAAAGATTTGCTGCAGCTCCAACAAAAGCAGCACAAACCCGGAGCTCTAGACTCGCTAACCAATAAATCTTCTTGTGGGTTTTTTTTTCTAATTACTCTTTTAATCTCAGAAGTAATTTGCAGAGGGAAGATCAGAGGAAAATTTCCACTCACACACACTTACTTCTCCCTCTATAACCAATTTGCAGCTTCCTTTCACTCCAGGGTGAAAATGTACTGCAATTCTCATCGTTTCTCTTCTCTGCACCTGTGCATGGAGTCAAAAGTTCCCTGCAATCATCACAACATATTCACGGTGTTTCAGACTAGAGATCTTCATTATCTTAAGCATAAGGGATTAACCACTTATTCACATATTGGTCTTTAAAAAAAAAAAAAAAGAAAGAAAAAAAAGAAAAACCAAACAGAGTGCACGTCTAAAAGTTAATTATGGTCATTGCAATTAGAAAGAGAAAAGCATCTTCACACTTCTGATTTTGGATGTTCAATTCTCATTTTTGGGACAGAGGAAAATATTATAAAGATATTAACTCACCAAAAGCCTAAAGTACACAGGTTAAATTTCACCAATTTTAAAGGAAAATAAGGATTTATTACTTTATCCTATCTGACTTTTTGTATTCTACAGAACATTGCATGTGTCCTCCATGTTATCCTGATCCCAGGCATCAGTTGGGGCTAGGCATTTCAGTCCTTGATGGTCTAAACTATTGTGTATCACTGAGAAAAAAAAAAGAAAGACAAAGGCATTACTAATGCCCAAGGCCCAGACACCTGTTCAGGATTTGAGCCATACCATAATGAAAAAAAAATCAAAATTGAAAGAACTTTTACTCTCTCCACCCCACAAATTTGATCCCAAATCACAGTGACTCCTGGAAACAAAACCTAGGGAAAACGGCTTTCTTGAGTCCAGCAGGGGTTTGCTTCACTTTGTGTGGACAACAGTCAATCCAGGATTCTGGAGAAAGAGGATTCACCTTTCCATTCTTCAATAGTATTCCAATTTGGCCAATGCCCCTTGGTCTCCTGCTGTGCTAAGGTTGTCTTCGTGCTCTGAACCATCTTCTATATTTGGTGTTGGGACTCTCAGTTGTATCTGGCTGCTTTGCTTTTCTGTCTGTACAGATCCTTTATTTTTGACATTTTTTAAATGTATTGCTGCTATGCATTCAGTATCTCACTTTCCAAGGTAGCACATAGTCTTCACTATACCAGGCATCTTGTCTTCAGTATAACTTGTCCCAAGGAATTATTTTCAATGAGCATGAACGTATCTGCTGGGTCAGGCAAAAGGGGCTAGAGAGTAGCCTGTGATGTGAGAACCCCATTTTGATGCCATTAGGAATTTCTTACCAGGCAGCGATCTGAGCAGGCCATTGATTCTGGATTGGGTCAACATTCAGATCAGTTTTTGCCATTCCCACAGATGGGAATTAATATACCCAGGGAAGTTCCTTCAACAGTCTCCATGTGAAGAAGGCAACTCCCATGTTTCTGAGGTTATCAGTGGGGTCTAAAGAGTGGGTATAGGGAATGGAAGAGGCAGTGGTGCACCTGAATACTTGACAAAAATTCATGCCTTCCTGACTTCAGTTCCATAAACATTATATCCAACTTTCATCTCTTACATCTGGAGTAAAACAGTAGTGCTGTATTTCTGTAAAACTAATAGAACAAGAATCGTGGGCAATATGGGCATTTTTCTGTAATCTTTTTTGATGTGGATAACATGCTGACTTTCACATCTAATTTTTTTTTTTTTAATTACTGTCTGGTTGGTGATTATTTACATGAGATAAAGAATGTTTGAAGGCTTCTACAGTAATTAAGTTTCATCTTTTTAGACTGTTCTTTACATGTAAAGGTAATTGCTTTTAGTTGTTATAAATCTTGTGTAAAATTCCTCAAGCAATAAACACAAGCTGTATCTCAGTAATTGTCTATTGACTACACTTTCCAGTATGAATTAATTTTCAATTACAAACTTCCTTTCTTACTGTATCAGGTTGAAAGTCTGCATTTTGAACACGTAGTTATTCTCATCTTGTGTGCATTTGTCTCACATTATACCAGAAAAAAAGACAGAGAGATTCATTGAGCAACCATCAGTCTGAATATCAATGCAGCATGACAATAACAGTGGATGTCAAAATTGAGATTTCCTCTGCAAATTCCCAGATAGCAACAAAGACCCATTTCCAACCCTAATTATTTTTATTGCTGCTACATTGTGCTCTTCTCTACTGCTTCTTTAAAAGTTAATGGCTTGATTAAGAAGTTTCACTCAATGAAACTTTCACAGCAACCACAAATGAATCTATCCCTACCAACTTAACGAGGAGTGTTTTAGAATGTAAGTACCTAAGTTACCTAACAGGGGTAAGTAGGTAGTTCTGGGCCGAGCCGTCACATCTCTTCTGAACAAGAAGTTGGAGACTATAGCAAGACTTCCAGCTGTTCAACTGAAGTTCGGTGTCCAGTTTACCGTGCTTGCAGAAATGCCCCGAGGTAGCTATTTGCATTTTCAGATATAGAATACTTTTTCTAATTATAGCAGCTACAATTCCATCTTCAAAAGCCTCATGACTCGCTCATCACCACAAAGTTAGGTGTGTACCTCCACAGGGGTTCTACACCATGCTGAGGGAGATGCCAAATATCCTCCCACATCAAACCTGTGGGAGAGCTGCTGGCTTGGGGCCTGAAAACAGTTAGCTAGACTGGTGAAGAGAGTGCCAAAGCCCTCCAAGGGGAGACACAGGAGGTGCTGATTCAAATCCAGTAAAAAGGCCATAATAGACTTCTGCTGCCAGAAGAGGAGGTCTCCATTCTTCTTCCTTCTTTCACAGCCATGGTGTTCTACCCTCCCTTGAGCTGATTCTGGACCTACACAGTACCAATTTTATTAAATAAAATAGCAGAAAACTACCCACTCTTGCCTCCTCCAAGACATTTGGTTCTGTTTCAGTGAGGTAAACTAGCTCATGTAAAGGTCCTAAGAATGCTAAAGGCAGCACCAAACAAGTGACAGGAGGGGAAGGTTGAAGGAGCTCCTACTCCAGTGACACATGTAGACGCTGATATGAACAGCCTTTGCATTTGTTCCATGGAAGACTGAGGCATCCTGAGTATACAAAGGTCTTGTGACACTAGGGGAGATGTAATCCCATGTGGTTTCCCACTTGGTGCCCATATGCTTTCCAACGGGACCTGATTTCCTGTGTCTTACTTGCAGCACAGCAGAAGTGCCTTGGATACCCTATGGCATCTAAAATGGCCCTGGACATCTAGGTTTAGGCACCTAAATCTCTCCATCAGTGACTCAATTAATGCCCCTAAAAATTCTGTAATCTCAATGACTTTAAAGGGGTGTCTTTAGTCCAAGAAAAGAGGTTATATTAACTCTTCATTAACGCAGAAAATGTGCAAGAGATACTGCTTGTATCTTTATAAGCACTTCCAAGTAGGAGCATATTGAATACTTTTTAAGGTATAAAATGAGAACTTATAAATAAAAGATTTCCTCCATATATCTATGTGTTCAGCACACCCACATTTCAAATTTCTCAATTTCTGTTCAGGATTGTTAATAAGTTTATCAGGCTCAGCGTTACCAAGTTTCAGACACTACAGGAACAAAAGTAGACACACATATCTGTAGATGATTGCACATTTAGGCATTTATTTAACAAGGGACATGCTTCTATTCTCTGGTATTTGCTGCAACTGAAAAAGAAAAAAAAAAAAAAAGACAAAAGAAGTCAGATGCGCCCACCTGTAGGAATCCTGAGAATGGAGTTGAAGAGAATGTGGTGGTACAGGCACATAAAATGAGGCTTGATCATTTCACTTGACCATTGCAAGAGGAATAACTCCATTAGTGAGAACTGTCCTTTTCCTTCGCTTTTTCTTTTATAAGGTTTGTCCTTCAGTCTGTGAAATGAAGACTTCAGCTAACAGTGCCACCAGATGGGCCCTTGGTGGTACTGTATTCTCTAGGTGATGTCCTAATGGAAAAGAGAAGAAAAAGAAAACCTCAGACTTCAGCATTTCTGTTAATTTCATCCTATCTTTTCATCTCTGCTCTGGAATTCTCTCTCCAGGAGGAAACTGAAGGCTTTATAGTGTTTTACATAATAAGGTGAAAAGACCTTGGTTTTACTTTTCAGTGCAATAACTTAGTGGCTTGCAAATTTCTCACTTGAGGTTAATTGTATCTTCAGAACGCGTGACCCACATTGCAGGCAGAAGTATAAAACAGTTTTGTATACTTTTAATGGATTTATTTGAAAGGATGAGCAAGCAAATGTTCACTTAAGAGTGCCTGTTAGTGAGCTAATATGCTACGTTTTTACTATGACAATTAAAGACCGAACAATGCGATGGTCAAATTGAGGTCACAATTAAAATTAAATCAGTAAATCAATAGACTCAGAATGATCAAATCACTGCGTTAATACAATATATAATGAAATCAAATTACGAGGCTGATAGCAGATTAAATTACTAGATGATAGTCTTCGGCTTGGGTTGAATTTAACAGAGGTGGTTTCCTTCCAGGAAGACCCTACTGGTGTTGTGCGAACATGCTGTTGATCCAGGAGGTAAAGAAAGCAAATATCCACATATATGGCTCTGCTAGTCTATTGGTAGTTTTTTCCTGGGGGAAATCTGACAGGCAGTAGTGGAGTCTTGGCTTAGACTGAAAAGATACAGCTCCTGTTGTGTGATTTTAACAGTCCCTCCTCAAGTCTCACCACTATTAACACTTTGCTCTGGTTGTTCTTAATTACCATCCTCTGTTTTTGCAGCACAACATAGACTCTCCCTAAGGACTCAAATCGGAATTGATGATTTAGACATATGAACTGTGCCTTTGGGAATAACAGTCTTTCTATAACACAGAAGAATGCACTCTCTAAGTCACTGTAAATTTTCCGTTTATTTTAGGGAATTATTGAGGGAATGACTATACCACTCTCATAATGGTATTTTAAATACGTGTGAGTAGAGCCCTTCTTCACATGAAGAAAAAACAGGGAATTCAGTTTCAGCCATTGGAAATATGAGAGAATGTGAGAACCATGCTTTTTGTTTAAAATACTGGATTTCATAAGGGTTATTTTTGTTTGTTCTGCCTTTGGAGTATACAGGTACATGAGCTCATGTACTCTGAATATTCAACATGGTCCAGAACTTTAGTCAATATGTGTTGATATTTAATGTTTTGTGTTATGGAAGAAAACTCCAGAACCAATTTATCCATTTCTGTCTGCCACACCAGCTGCAGCAGAGATAGTCCTCCAGTAAAAAATGAAAGGTCTTTGATAGAAAGGTATGGTGCCAATATTTCAGCCAACAAAATTATTGGACAAAGCAGATGGATTATGATCTTGAAATGGGAGCACTGACAGTCCCACGTTATAGAGCACTGGTTTGGTGTCGTTCTGGGCCTGTCTCTTGTAGCAACATGGCCCTTTGCTGTATTCCTGTAAGAAAAGAAAACCAGATGATTGCCAAATTTTGTTTGATAGTGGATGCAGTCATTTATTTTGGAGCCTTAGCATGACTTTGAGACAAATACCCAGATGGTCTCCATTTACTGTTCACTAGTTCATTTATCAGAGCAGCTTAAGATCCCCCTGATTTCAGCAGGACAGGAAAGGAGATGACCTTCTTGGTCAGGTATTGGGAAGGACATTCAGATTTCTCCAACGAGACATGAGCTTGGGTAGATCACGCAGGTTGGGATTCATCTCACTTAGCTTTGGTTCTTGAGTATCTAGCCCAAGCCAGTCAATTGGGCTCCTTGTGCTCCTATCTGACATCCTTTTCAAGACCACATGTCTGTTTCTCCAGTGTATGACTAACTACATTCCTAGATTTTCAGGCTGTTAATGTGCACCTCGGTTGCCTGCCTGTCTCCCTGACAAACAGCCCTGCCTTTCAGCAGAGAGCTACACTCCAGTCTTGTTTTGGGTCTGTGCCAGGGCTTTTTGTTTCAGAGAGATCACAGCCTAACAAACATGCGGAACAGACAACTATTCCCAGACCAAAATGTGCATTGCATGACAGAATTGCTACCGCCTTGGTGTGCCTCACAGGCTTAGCGCAAAACTGTCAAAGAGATTCTCCTTTATCTCTAGCCAGAGACAAGAAGGCGGCAAGCTGGGCTTAAGGAGCAGGACAAGCTTAGTTTGATCCCAACGGCTACAAGCACTTCAGATGGCCACCATGGCTGTGAATGGGCAACCAGCAATTCCTAAGCTCTTGGCTTGAGCAGGTGCGGGGAGGGAGATAATAACTCATGAACTTCCTAAACAAACATCAAACCAGATTTAAATGAAAGAAGGTTTTGTACTATTATTTTAAATAAAATCCATGATAGATAGCTAAGTCACAGGAGGCCAGTAGCAAGCCTTTGCTGTTGTCAAATGATTAATTTCAGTAAGAACATCAAAGACAGGAAAAAAGGAAAATGGATGAGATGCTGGCTGCTTAGGAAGAGACAGCAGTGGGGGATTTTGCCCATGTTAGAACTGCAGTCCTATGCCCAGAACTGCCGTAACACATTGTACTTGCCATTGCATTGGATTCACATAATCTCAACAGGTAGTAAAACCCACTTTTCTCCAGAGCAGTAGTAAATAGCCGGAGGTATAGGCATTTAAGAGAAGCAGGATAAATATACTGGTCTGCCCTTCCCCACCCCAAAAATTGTGAGATCAAATTTAAGAATCACAGTATTCAAAATGAAAAAAAAAAATCCTTATATTGTGATTTGCAGCTTTCAGCTTCCTCTAAGATGGAGATTATAAACTCTTCTCTACAACTGAGAGAGAAATTTTCGTCTTTAAAAATAAATCAATAATTCTTACATGAACAATTTGAATCAAACTGTCGGGGATTTATAAAAAAGGGACCAAAGGGCACGGGAACCCATAGCACTTCTGTCACATTTTTATGGACAACACACTGGCTAGAAGACATTCCAATGTTACAAATGCTTGAAGGAACCTGTCAGTATGGTCTAGACACAGAAAAAGAGGAATGTACCCACTGCATTAGTATTTTTTTCCATGGACCAGTGAAGCCTGAGGACAATTGCAGCAGACCAACCTAGCAGATGGAAGAACTTTTGAACTCTGATTCTAGCTTTGTATTGAACTTCTCAGGAGATGGGGGTGAGGGGGAGAGGAGCTTCAGAAAGAGTGTAGACAGACTTCAATGAAGACTGAAGGTAGTGGCAAGGTTACTTCTAGAATGCAGAAGATCACAGATAAGGGGTGGGGTTTTTTTGGTTTGGGTTTTTTGGTTGGTTTGGTTTGGTTTGGTTTGCTGGTCTTTTTGTTGTTGTTTTTTCCCTGGTGGCAGAGAGTTAGACCTTCATCAGAAAAGATGGATGTTTTCTTGTGATTGCTCTCTAAAGAGAACTCCACCCAGAGTTGGACTTTCAATGGACATACACACCCATGGCTTTTAGACACATCTTTCTTATTGCGGGTTCTTTTCTCCTCTATTTAGAGTATTTGGACCCATCGGATTCTCCCAGACGGGAATACAGGCTCCCTAATGCTGAGGCTGTGAAATCTATTTGGGAGATGAGGGACAAAAGCCTAAATTTGAATGAACCTGTGCCCAATTTCCACTTGATTCTTGGAAATAGGATTTAACCCACAGAGACTTTAATACAAATTCTAGGGCTCTAGCAAGTTGGGATTGCCTAGATGACACTGCAGTTTGTTGCTCTTTGTATTCAGGCATATGTGTTCAAAGACTAGACAATTTTTGAGAGACTAATACAACTGCAACAAATTTCATATACAGAGGTCTGGGACTTCACATCTTCAGTAAAACACATAGCAAACTGCAACCTTAAAACACCTACCAGCAGAGATTCATAGATCTCAAAAGAGAATTGATCACAGCCCTCTGCAAGCATGACCTTCTGTTTAACACAGGCCACAGGATTTCACCCACTGTGGCAGAGGGAATTATTCTTTCTTTCTTCCTAACTGAACACTATCAAGCCAAATAAGTTGCTGGTGGCTGAACTATAGCTTATAGTTAAGTAAGACATCCAGTCTTGGCATAAATGCTCCACTGTGAATTTACCACCTTCTTTACTAAGCTTACAATGTGCTTAAACACCTTGACAGAATTCATTCTTTTCCATTTGAATTTATTTGACCTAAACTTCCTGCTATCCAATTCTATTATGCTTTAGTGCACTGGATTGAATACCCCTTAATATCATTTCCCTGGTTAAGACTGTTACACAACCCACCACATGCCAGGCACCAGAGACTGAAATGGGCACTTTCAGTGCTAAAATATTCCATGTCAACAGTCTGAGATGATAGTTCAAAGGTGCTGCTCCATGGCAGGATAAGCTAAATTGCCACAAACTGCCACAAACAGACACCCTGCCCCATTTGCACCAGCCCATATGTTCTCTAGCTCACTGAGTAAATCAGTAAACCCAACACTATAAACGCAACAGATCAAGTTTTTGTTGGCTTGCTCCCTGAGCTGGGTAGTCTTATGACTTACCCAGTGCTAGGGGAGGGAAAGGGAGCTCTGACAGACTGAGTTATGTTGTGGTGAACTTCAGTCTGGGAGAACTGCAGAACCATCCATGGAGCATGGGCACACAACACACAATGACCAGTAGAATCACAGAATCATAGAATTGCCTAGGTTGGAAGGGACCTTTCAGATCACCTAGTCCAACCATCAACCTAACACTGGCAAAAACCACCGTTAAACCATAACTCTAAGTTACAGAAGATCTCAAGAAGATGTGGAAATGAAATCTTGAACTTAATGCAAGGCTTTAAAAAATGAACCCAACCTTCATTGCCGCAACTGGCAAGTCCTAAATCAATCTCCAGTATATTCACCACCATGTGCAGGACTTCTGGTGCCATAAGAGTATGAGAGGAGTGACGCTTTATGGATAGAGACTGAAAACCAAGATGGAATACCAGGGCCAGAATCCATCTCGCAGACAGTGTACCCTTAACAACCACCAAAAAGGGCTTCTCTGTCCGACATGAACTAATGCAAGACAGATTGATGGACTGGCCTGAGTAAAGGCGACCCATTTGTCATATTCTTTTAAAATATTATCTTCTCCTCCTTCTTAAAGGAAAGGCTGGAATGTTAAATCAGTTAAGTGCATTGCTTTGATAAAAACTATGCAAATCTTTATATATATAAAGGCACCATCTATAACACTGACAGTTCAGATAAAGGCTTTAGTTTTAGTTTGAAATAAAAGTTCCCAGTATGGAATGTAAATGCAAACATTTGCTTTATTTTATTTTTTTGAAGTGTTTTATATTTTGTAATCTGACAGTTACAAATTGCATGGATAATTTATTGAACTTTTCCCTCCCCACAAACCCAGGCCCCTCTTCTTTAAAAGACCCCCTAATATTATAGGGACCTATCTAGAAGTACATAGCTTGAGGGAGAGTGGGAAAGAAAATAAAAAAACACAGAGAAATGATACAGATTAAAGTAAAATAAATAGCAGGCAGCAGTTCAAATTACAAAATGCTGGGGGTATTAAAAAGGAATCCATCATATCTGTCAGGAAAATGCATGCACTATATAGCATTCTTGTGCTGGTCCTTACCTTCTAACTTGTGGTCACAGTCCATCTTTTTTCCCTTTCAAAGGGAACAGTCTATTGCCAATGTGCCCAGCTCAAATGCTTGTCTATCAAGAAATCAAACAGCATAGCAAGCAAGGAGGAAACTACACACACTTCTTCAGTTTCCTTCTCTAAAGACCCGTCACCCCCATCCTTCCTTGGAGCAGGTCCAGCAGAGGGGCACGAAGATGATCAGAGGGCTGGAGCACCTCTGCTATGAAGACAGGCTGAGAGAGCTGGGGTTGTTCAGCCTGGAGGAGAGAAGGCTCCAGGGAGACCTTATAGAAGCCTTCCAATATCTGAAAGGAGCCTACAGGAGAGCTGGTGAGGGACTCTTTGTCAGGAAGTGTAGTGACAGGACAAAAGGAGTAATGGTTTTAAACTGGAAAGGGGGAGATTTAGATTGGATACCAGAAAGAAATTCTTTATTGTGAGAGTGGTGAGGCACTGGAACAGGTTGCCCAGAGAAGCTGTGGATGCTCCATCCCTGGAGGTGTTCAAGGCCAGGTCGGACGGGGCTTTGAGCGACCTGGTCTGATGGGAGGTGTCCCTGCCCATGGCAGGGGGGCTGGAACTCAATGATCTTTAAGGTCCCTTCCAACTCTAAACATTCTGTGGTTCTACCATTTTATGATTATATCCCTCCCCAGCCATTGAATCCTGCCTCCACCCCTCCCTGCTCCTCTGCTGTACCAGCACAAGAGTCTACAGTGCTGCCAGGCAAGGCAAAAATGTACAAAGAAATGATAAAATAAAATACAAGGTTGCATTATTTGTTCTAACCCAGATAATTTCAGGGACATGGTGTAAACTGCAACCCCACACATAGTTGTATCAACACAGCTGAAGGGATGGCAGCAAACCTGGCATACTGTGGAAAAAATGTAGCATATAACTACTCCCGGCGGAGCAATTCAGTCAAATGGTTTGCTCTGCCCATTCTGCCTGGGGAGAACAAATTTTAGGACAGATTCAGTTTAATGTGATTGCACGGCCGTTAAGACCTTACTCAATGCCAAAGTGTTGTGTGGTGGGTTTTTTTTTCCCTGTGTTAATGTACATAAATGATCTTTTAAAACCAGAGTGTCTAACCTAATTTTGGCTTTACAAAACCTAAATGAGGGTAAGAGGAAATTATGCAAGAAAAATGGAAATCCAAGGAGGCACCTAAAGACCTGAGACATTGTGTCATGAAAATTACTGTGAATTAGATAAACGCTCAATTTATTATGTGCTGAAAACAGCAGAAACAGTTTTTCTTCTCCCTGAAAAACAAAGCAGGTTAGAAATCCTATCCTCTAAAGACCACTCATGTATAAAACAGCACAAAATTCACCTTTGCCAGGGTCTTCTATAAACTAAATATACCAGGGCCAGAGCACTTCACAGGTTTGCAGTCATTCCAGCAGTATCAGATGCCTGCAATCAATGAGGTCCAGTGTATTTCCTGATATTTAAGTGTCAGAAATCACTTAAAGGTCCAACTGAAAAAGACAGTGTCATCATACTCTCTACAGACCCCTTTTTTTTTAAGGAAACCACTGTCCAGATAAATAAAGCACTCCTGCTGCTGCTTTTTGGCTTTTTTTTTTTAATCTTCTTTGAAGATAAAGAGCCATGCAAGATCCAGCACATAGAGGTCTAAAACACTTCATTAGCTTTTGGTAGAGCATTATAGAATAGTTATTACTTGATTACTTTAGGGCTTACTCTCTGCCTCTAAGATATGACTGGGATTCAGTGCATGTATTTTCATCAGTTTGTCTGGAAAAAGCCAAACACGAGAGAGGTGGCTTGACAAAACTATCAGTCTTTATCTCACAGCCTACGGTTTTGAAAGTCAGTAATGCAGACAGATGGTGGCAAAACAAGCCAAATTCCATGGGAAACTCAGAACTGACACCATTTTCACATCATTGTTATGTTACGTCAGTAAGAACAAGCAGTAAAATAGTTTAATATGCACAAAGCGAACACTCAGCCTGCAAACAGATGAAAATTATACTAGGTTACCCCATGGACTGCAAAAAAATTCTCCAGGCAGATGTCAAAACATCCTACAAAAATGGTTCCCTTGTGCCACAAAGCTTTCAGGTTGCTAAACTCACCTCAACTTAAGTTAGCAAGTCTAAAATTGAGACACCTTACCTACGTTAGCGGGTTTAGTCAACCTTTGCAGTCAAGGGAGAAAGAGAGCTGCTTACCACTACTCCATGTGTCCTCAGGTTGGCACTGGAGGTGGAAAGAGCCCAGCCCTTGGTGTGCCTAGTTCTCCACATCCCCCATGGATCAGTTTAGGTCCCCTCACTACAAGAAAGACATTGAAGTGCTGGAGCATGTCCAGAGAAGGGCAACGAAGCTGGTGAGGAGTCTGGAGCACAAGTCTTGTGAGGAGTAGCTGAGGGAGCTGAGGGTTGTTCAGCCTGGAGAAAAGGAGGCTGAGGGGAGACCTTCTCGCTCTCTGCAACTCCCTGAAAGGAGGGTGTAGCGAAGTGGGGTTTATCTCTTTTCCCAAGTAGCAGGCAATAGGACACGAGCAAATGGCCTCAAGTTGTGGCAGGGGAGGTTTACACCGGAATTAGGAAAAATTCCTTCACCAAAATGGTTGTCAAACACTGGAACAGGCTGCCCAGGGAAGTGGTTGAGTTGCAGTCCCTGGAGGTATTTAAGAGACGGGTAGATGTGGTCCTTAGGGACATGGTTTAGCAGTGGACTTGGCAGTGTTAGGTTAATGGCTGAACTTGATGATCTTAGAGGTCTCTTCCAACAATAAACGAGTCTATGACAACAGGTCTGTACTCCAGCAGCACCTCAGAGCAGCCTTCACATAGGCTTGTACATGGAGGAAAATAACCTCAAAACGAGGGCATAAGGAACATTTTAGAAACCTGTCTCTATCAGAAAGGCAGGACTGCTTTTTCTGTTGTCTTCTTATGAAAGATTTCAGCTGGGGGTGATGGGGATTGTAGAGCACACATCCTTGGGTCTCCCCAGTCCTTCCCTCCCCTCTCCAAACGCGTGCCCAGGCTCTGCTGGGAGGCACTCACTTGCAAACGCTGCTATGAGCACACACCAGCAGCACCCGGGAACCTCAGCCAAGAACAGCTCTGCTGCATGTCATCGTGGGATTTTCATCAAATCCTACTGACTGTCCCAAAGCCACACACTGTGCATTTTTTACAGCACTATCCCCTCCTCCTTCCTGCACCAACCTCCTTAATTTAATTATTCCTTTCTTCTGCTTTTTCTCCCTCCCAAGCCTCCTGCCTCCCCTGTCAAAGCCTCATCTTGCCTTCACTCCCTCATCTAATTAGTCCCCACGAACACCTGGGCTCTGCGTGCTGGACTGACATCTTTTGCAATGCACCAATCTTTTGCTCAGTTTCCTCAATTAGCTCCCATTGTACACCTGGGTATGGCATTAACGTGACATCTGTACAGTTCAGGGAACGTCTGCTCCGTTACGGACTTTTTCCACCACTTCTTGGAGGGAAAGAGATTATTGTGTCCTTAAACATATCCCTGCCTTAGCCGGAGGGATCATTCTCTGTCTGCTTGTCTCACGTACAGCCACTCAGCCTCTCTGCAGATGTTGAAGCTTGTGAAAAAATGGGTCCTCTGTGAGAGACATGAAATCACAAACCATCAGCGTTTTGGAAATAGTAATTTATTGGAATGCTTGGAGCCAGAGCTGTAAAGCTGGGTAGAGCCATTACAACTGTTGCCCCTTGATTGAGCTCTGCTGTAATCCCAGCAAAGTGTACCTCTTTGCCCTGTTCTGGCTGGTTCTAAAGTTGAGGGACTCCTCAAACTGCATAACAGCACTTTAAAACCTTCACTAGGCTCAGACTGCTCAAGTGGCTTGCAATAAATTGCAGACAGGGATGGTCAAGGAAAACATCCAGACTTTATCAAAGATATTTTACATTTGCATGCATGGAACCACTGGCCAGGTTTGCCCCATGCTCTTCAAAAAGATGTTGAAGGACAGTGGAAAGGGCATCCTCACAAGGTGAAACTGCAGACAATTTTGATTGTTTTAAATTTAACATTAACAATAATAAAAGGTGTAATAAAATAGTTTGTTCAGTGCAGGTGAGACCTCAGCAACAGATTCACCAAGAATCAGCATTGTACATGCTGTCGCCTAGTTTCTAAATGGTGACACTTTTTTAGATGTAGACAAACTTTGAGGTCATGTGAAGAGTCCTAGGAATATTTTTCTCCTATTCTTAATAGAAAAAGATGTTGATGCTAGAATAAGACTTCAGCTTTACTGTTGTTGATTAATTTTTCTTATTGTTTCCATTTTCTTTTACTATGGATGTTTTATTGCCTCTAATTCACAAAAAAAAAAAACAAAACAACAACCCCCAAAAAACCCAACACTAAACCACACACAACCACGAAGTCTCTTCATCTACAAAACAGACAGTGAGTAGTTTATGCGAACCAGACCTATAGAGGTCAGAATTTAAGCCAAGAGTTCTCTTTGGGTTCTTCAAGTTATTCTTTTTCTGCCTTTTTTCTCCTTTTGTGACTAATTATAGAGTATTTTGCTTAACCTTTCTTCGCTTGTGCATGTCTGTTGGAAAACAGCTTTAGTTCACCAAATTCAAACTCCAGAGCAGTCTCCTATAACTTTGCTGGCATGCCTGAGGCAAACAGAGAAGCCCAATGGCTTTTAACATCTATTAAACCCCTTGTTTTCAAGAAGTTTAATCCGTCTCATTAAAGGCCTTTGAGTTGTCCCACTGGATTATTTGATTATTAAAATCAAATGGCAAAGTGTCAAGCTGAATGGGAGCCAATTTTCTAAACCACCTTCAGTCCACAATGAAATTTCTGCAAAGCGTTTCAGCCAGCGCCAGAAAGCCCTTAGAAGGCAGCAGGATAACGGAGAAAGGACTGGACTTGTTTGGAAAGGACAAGCTCAGCTGCCTTTAAGAGGAAGGACGTGCCACATTGCTGCATTCAATGAGGTTTGCACCAGCAGAGAGGACTCCAGCAATGGTGCTCTTCAGGGGTAGGACAAAAGAACCAGCAGGTGCTTGCAGGCTGCTGTATGGCCAGAGAAGACATACCCTTACTGCTAAGAAGCAATGCATGACCAGGAATAGCAGAGAGACACTCCCTAAGGGCTGCGGTAGGGGGAGCTTTGGGGTCTCCCCTTCCTCCCAAGGTACTGCTCAGTAGGGAGCCTTCCCCACTGTATCACAGCTTTTTTGGGCCCTAAGCAGTGCAGAGGAATTGATTTATGTGCATTTAAATGTTAGCGAGGCGTATCTTCCTTTCAACTGTAAGTACTTTAACCGTGTTCCTCACCCCTCCGAGTTAGATTCTTCTCTCATCTCATTTCTTTATCCATTCTCCACTCACCATTTCTTCACTTGGAATAGTCTTGTATTTTTATTGTGCTTTGCGTGAATTCAGACGATTTCATCACACGCAGTCTTACAGTGGCCAACTGAAGGGGCAGCACGGTCACACACAGGCAAGAAGATGCCCTTGGGATAATGGAAAGAAAAGGTTATCCTCAACTGGTTTTGCTGCTAAAGAAAAATCTCACATGGACATTCACCATAAGTAAGATTCGAAATAGCTATTTCAAGCCACAGCACGTGTCCTCTCCTCGCCCTTTCATAAGAAATAGAAATAAATATACCTTTTTTCTTTGGACGCTGCTCTGAGCCAGGAAATCATTCCCCCTGGAAGGAGCTCAGCATTTTTCATGTCTCTTGGACTATGTGATCTATAGACAGTAATTCTCCTTTGACGGGGATCTGTTTTACATATTGAGAGACCACAGCACATGGTTATAGTGGAACCCCAGAACTCCCACCTTCAGGGGAAAACTATTCCTCCTAGAGCAGCCTCTCATGTACCACTGTGCCACTCTGGGTTTTTTCCTGTAGTAAATGTTATTTCTGTATACCATAGTTAATCTGCTGACCAGGACATTGCCACCAGTTGAAAATATCATTCTAAAAACAAACCTGAACTAAGTATACGTGTACAAGCATATCTATAGTTTTGACTTCTTTCGAGAGGGGGAGAAAACCCCAACACCCTCAGTTCCATTTGTCAGCATGGCCAAGGTTTGCTCTCACAGCAAGACCCTCCACAGAAGATGGATTAAAGAGAACAAAATCACTATATGCTGAGTTTTAGCCAAGTCTGTCCAAACTGTATAAGAGGCGATTGACTGATTAGAACGTAGGCTTGACTTGGCTGTTATGGACTAAAAGTGGTTTTTCAAAGCTCTTTGTGTTCATAAATGCTATCTATCACATCTTTTATGGTGCCTTTTCTGCAATGTACGATAATGTGAGCTCACACACAGTGAATAATTAGCAGCCAATGGGTAAGAATAATGGATATGGAAACAGTTTCCAAGAGGGGATTTTTCATCTTTTTCTCTCTTGACTTTTCAGGTGAGTATTTGAATAGTCAGAGACGGGAGGGATTATATCCTAAAGGTAATTAATATCAATCAGTCATCAAAACTAGCTGCTTTTGTGAGCTCTAATTACTGAGGAGTCCAACAGCTTGGCAGATCATGCCATATCGGGGGGTGGTTCTGGCCACTTCCTTTCTCCAGTCCCTGAAGTAATGGTGAACTTTCACTTGGTCATCCAGTAGAGAGTTCTCTGGGGGAAACCACAGGGCACCCTATGGAAACAAGCAGCGCTCAAGGAAAGGACATCAGCCCCTGGTTTGCAGCCTGGAACCCAGAAAGGACACAGCCTTTGGCTTTTCTTCTGCTTCGGGAAGTTTTATCAGTAGCAGACAACTGCTGTGATGTGGCTGGCGTGACTGCGTGAGGTTCAAGCTTCCTGAAGGGCACATTCTGTATTTCCTCACAGCAAACCCATCAGATTAAGCCAGTTACAAACTGAGGGTCAGCTGCTATCTGAGTCCTGATTTACGTTTTAGTGTTGTCTAAACCTAGCACAACAGGCATAAAATTGCGCTTATCCTTAGGCACAAATTTTAAGGTCAAAGAGAGCATTTGTAAAAGTTCTGCCTGACGCAGTGGGGGGTGGTGTCAGCATGGACACTCAAGTTCTGCTTAAAAGTAATTTTAAGCATTCAGGTTCCTCCTCTTTCTTTCCTTAAGATCCCACTGTTTAAATAAAAGCTTTTTTTTTTTTTTCACTCATCCAGCACTGCTCCTTCATGTTTCTTTTGTGTCTGATGCTTTAAGTGTTCTTTAACTGTCATCACACATGGCAGAAGAAAATTATCAAAGCAATCAAACTATAGATAAAGAGACTTAGAATATTTACAGCTGAGTTCAGCTCTCCAGATGAAGTTCGTGACAGCTTGAAGGAACAGCAAGTATCAGGATATGTTACCAGCCACAGCAGGTCACACTCACCCAGGGCAGATGGGGGGGGAGGAAGGGGAGGGAGAAATCAAACCAAAAAGTTGGACTATCCTGAATGAACTTTGAAGAATAGACATGATATTCCACGGGATTCTTCCTACCCAAAACTAACAGCCTTTCCAGCTTAGTAACCTCGAGTTCCTCCTTTTTACCATCTCATTCCAAAGGCTTGCAATGCAGGCAACCGCAGGAAAAAAGAAGGTTTAAACCAATACCGACATATAATTGATCTGGGTTCCTAATCAGTGCTCCACAGGGACCGGCAGCACTTTAAAAACAAGATGTATTTAATCACAGTGTCCCACTGACATCAGTTCAAAGGCAGTTTCAGCTGCTCTCATCTTCAAGAGAGAACTTTCTTGCCCAGACTTCAATTAATCCCCACGCTGTCTAATTTTTCAACATTTTCAACCTTGTACAGATTCTTAGCACAAAATCCTGTCACTTCCACTTGTTCATTCTTCTCAGTTTGAATATACAGGTCTCCAGCCCAAAAAGAAATAAGAAGAGTCTCTTATCCAGACTTTTCCTTCCCTGCACTGTAAGTTAGACCATACCTGCTTTTTGATTTGCTTTGTTTTTCATAATCAAAACAAGAAACAACCTCCAGGGCTCAGTCTCCTCAATTTTAGTGCATGACACATATTGTCAGTATTCTGTCTTGTGTAAATCAAGATCTTCACCATTTTGTCTAAGAATTAATTAGGATGAACAGTTTCTTCAGCATATGCTCCAGATTTTCCTAGAACTGTATGATTTGCTTTTTAAAATGGGAAACTCTTCAGCCTCCTAATATATAGCTATACTCCTGTGTTTTGCAAAAGGAACAGATTTCCTAATTCCCATTTGACTCTAAGTAATTCAAGTAATTTTATTTATACCTGTATTTATACCTGAATTACACCAGACCTCTGAAAAGCATATTAAATTTTCAGTTGTGCTTGAATACTTTTCAGTATGGAATTTCCTGTATTATATATTAAACATCAATTAAAAAAAAAAGTCTTAAAATACAGTATTCATCAAAAGCAGACAGGAGAATGGAACTTTCTTGCTCAACAAATCTGCCCTCTATGCAAATAATTTCTTTCTCTGTTCAGGACACATTTTCCTTTCTGAGACAGACACCCATTTCTCTCCTAGGCTCTTTTTACGGAGCTTTTACAACAAAATAGATTTGCAACAGAGTACAAACGCATAATACTTTTAAACATACAACCAACCACGCAAGGTCAGTTGTATCATGTCATGTCTTCAGCTGTGACCAGTAACAAAACTCAAAGAGTGAGGAGAAGGGCAAGAATATACTAATATTTCTATGTTGTATTCTCTCAGTTTCCAATAGCTTGTAGGTTCAGGAAATTCAAGAACTGTGGGTAACATTGTTTTCAGGAAATTCAATAACTGGGGGTTACATTGTGTTTAACTGACCTTGATGAATGTTTCTTCCCTGCTTTTATTTAATTGCTATTTAGCATCCACAAAACACTATGATAAGGAGCTCCATAGTTCAGTTATACACTGTGTAAAAAACCACTTTTTTTATTTATTTCAAACCTTTCTCTTGCTAATTTCCTTTTGATACCATCTGTTCATTAAGAAAGAGAAAAAGCAGTCATTTCTTCATTACTTTTTTTGATATTACTCAGGATTTTCCACAGAATACCTTAGAATAGACAGGGCCTCCTGAGACCACCTAGTCCAAGCCCAAGCAGGGTCATCCAAAGCATGTGCTGTCAAGGACTGTGGGTTTCGCGCATCTTCATTGGTGAAGACTTCAAAGCTGAGCAACCTGTCCCCAGGTTTGACCACCCTGGTAAAAAATGAATAAAAATAACAATAATACAAATTTTTTGTTGTGTTCAGATAGAATTGCCTGAGTTTTACCTTGTGCCCACTGCCTCTTGTCCTGTCACTGGGCACTACTGAGAAGAGTCTGACACCTTCTGCTTCATCCCCAAGGATTTATACACAAGGATAAGGTCCCCCCTGAGCCTTCTCTTCTCCAGGCTGAACAGCCCCGGCTCGCCCAGCCTCTCCCCATAGGAAAGATGGACCAGTCCCTTAACTATGTTTGTGGCCCTTTGCTGGACTTGCCTCAGTAAGTCTCTCTCTCTCTTGTACCAGGGAACCCAGGAGTGGACTCAGTACTGCAGATTTTACAAACCTCTGGCACATTCCTCTTCAGCTACCTCTTTTCTAGACTGAAGCTTCTTGGTCCAGTTATTGACCCTGCGTTGGGAGAAATTTTGTTCCTTTTCTTGTCCTTTTTACTCATCTTCATATTCTCTAGACCCAATATATCTGCAGTTTGGGATGGGACAAACGTAGCTTTGCCTGAATACAGTGTGTGGACTCCCACACATACACACGCACTGTGGACATGAGGATGTTTTCTGTATTTTCTCTATTCTGTTTCTGACAACTCCTAATGCTCAATTGCTCTTTGACTGCTAAGGAGCATGAAAAGATGTTTTCCTAGAACTGTGTATTAGAACTCAAAGATTTCTTTCCTCAATAAGCCTTTTAACAGATGGGGTTGTATAATGCCAATTTTTCCTTATGGTATTATTACTAGAATCACTTTCAAATACTTCCCCCTATTCCTCCTCCAGTTTTTGCCTTGCTTTCTCAAACAAAAACTGAAAAAGGAATTTATTTCCCATTACCTTTTTTGCCCCCTTTCAATTATTTTGCAATAATAAGGCAGAAAAGTGAAAGAAAGTGGACGGAAGGATAAAAATGGTAGAAATGTATGGGTAAAGGTGGAATATTGAAGT
>VXAK01006138.1:43124-59634 GCA_013399435.1 Arenaria interpres
GATGGTTGTAGCACAGCTTATGGGAACACCTTCTACATTTACTTGCTGGTCTGTGCAACAACAGAAGAACTCAGACACTTTTATCAACATCGTGGGCAAAATTTTAGACAAATGCAAAGTAAGCAGTTCAAGGGCTGAAAAATTCTGGCTTGTGAAATGGGTAAGGAAGCAGAACAGCCATACTTGCACTTCCTACTTCTGCTACGTAACTTGTTTTTCAAGGCCAGATCGGCCACCATGACCTATGCTTGGAGGGGTTTGAAGTAGCTTTATTATCTTTTAATTGTTTTCTTTCTTTTCACATTTCCAATAAAGTCTTCTTTAACTTCTGACATACAGATTAGTGGATGCAAAACCGCATGAGGTTTGATCAGAAACAGCTGTTTGTTCGGGGGCAGAAGAGGTGTGTTACGCTATGAATGAGGCAAAACTTGGGAGTATTTTAGGATTTCATTCTAAAGGATGAGAAGCACTCAAAACACACTCGGGGCCAAAAGCAGGGACACCTCCTACTAGACCAGGTCGCTCAAAGNAGGTGCTCCAGCCCTCTGATCATCTTTGTGGCCCTCTGCTGAACGCGTTCCAACAGGATGGAGCACCTCTGCTGTGAGGACAGGCTGAGGGCATTGAGGTTGCTCAGCCTGGAGAAGAGAAGGCTCCAGGGAGACCTTAAAGTCCCTTCCAATATCTGCAGGGTCCTACAGGGGAGATGGAGACAGACTTTTCACCAGGCTCTGCTGTGACAGGACAAGCGGTAATGGTTTTAAACTAAAAGAGAGGAGGCTCAGTCTAGATATAAAGAAGAATTTTTTTGCAATGGGGTTGGTGAGACACTGGCACAGGTTGCCCAGAGAGGTGGGGGACGCCCCATCCCTGGAAACATCCCAGGTCAGGCTGGACAGGGCTCTGAGCAACCTGATCTAGTTGAAGATGCCCCTGCTCATTGCATGGGGCATTAAACTAGATGGCCTTTAAAGGTTCCTTCCAACCCAAAGCATTCTATGAACCTAGAATTTTGTTGCAGACAGAGCTTGGCTACCTGTTTTTGCAATCCAACACTAAAATTGTCATGGTGTGGGCTAAAATTCACAGGCTTGCATTACTGCCACCTTAACAGCAGCATTTTTCTGACTAAAGTTTTGGACAAGGCATTTCTTTCCAGCTCTATCCCACATAATGATAAGCCACTTGCATATATTAACTGTTTTGTATTTGAAGTATTTCACAGTTTGGTTTAACAACAATAGTTGACAGCTCCTCTCACTTTGATTTAGAAAACAAAACCCTCATTTTTTTTCCCCTGACGTTTTCAGGTTGACCAAAATGAAAATGTGTGAGTTGAATTATTTCTAGCATAAGGTATACACTTTTTTCAGAGGGCTTCTCCTGTCTTCTATGCAGCCATCTAGCATCCCTTCTCATTTTACAGTTAATTTAACTATCAAGATCTACCCATGTTATTTATATGTGGCTTTTCATTTGGGCTTGGATTTCTGGTTTCTTCCATAATTATTTGTACGACAGGAATGCTCAGAGATTCTAGACCCATGGTGAGAATCACTATGCAATCGTAATGATGTGATCCTTGCTCAGAGGAGCTTACAAATTTAAAATGTCAAGAGAAGACAAAACAGATGGATGCAGCAGATGAAATAAGAACCACTTGGATCCCCGATGCCAGATATATAGGATTTAAAGGAGACTGGATAAACTCTTCATACATATGAAATGGCAAACAGCTGGCATGGTATCTATGGAGCACTGGGATCAAGTCTGTCCTCTACTGTGCCAGCAGAAATTCACTGTAATGATTTCAAATTCAAGTACAGCTCCTTTGTTATTTAGATTGAAAAACAAATTAAAAAAAAAGAAAGTAAAAGTAGTGTCCTTCCCACCCGCAATCATGCTGGATTTTATGGAATTAAACAAAGTAGGATGACAATAACAAAAAGAATCCTCAAGAGACACCCAAAAACTGCAGTATCAGTACAAATTCTTGTTTAACTTCAGATAATTCATTACAATCTCTATCTCACAAAAGTTGATAATTTATGCCCCACCTGGCTACCTTTCCACCTGAACACATTTGTTGTTTTAAGCTTCACAAAACGCCTGAAAGTAGGTAAAGAACAGAGATCAAAGCAAGCACATCTGATGCCTGGCTACCACGGCAACTGGATGCTACATGAAGATTCAGAGCCCAAAGCTGGACAGAACAGAAGAGCTATCTGATTTCCTGGGGCAATGTAATTATCTACTCTGTGATTTAAGCTCGGTTGATGTGCCTAGTTGTGTGAAATACAATTGACTCTGCTCCAGTTTCTGAGAAGACGGCATTTCCAGAAAGCTGTTACTCTCTGCTGCGACACCATCCACTAATAAATTGAGGTAAAATCAGTCTGTCTCCTTGGGACACCACCATCTCCTGTGGTTCTGGGAGGCGGAGACCTCTCATTCACACCATTCCAGCCAAGTTTATGGTCATTTGAATGTGGGAGCAGTTATCTCCGTGTTCCGTGACAGGGCTGCATGCCCAATACTTCATGTGAAGCTCTGAACTTCCGCAGAAGTTGGGCTCAGGGAAACAATGATCTTTTCAAGGGAACCATCTGGATGAAGCATGATGGGATTAGCCCTTTCTGTGAACGTTCCTGTACCTGTGACTCCTCTCAGAAAACAAGCGTGTAGCTGTACAGTCAAACAAATCATAGCCTAAATGTGATTTGGATGCACGCTGGATCCGTACTGCACTGTGAATTCCAGCGTTCAGGGAGAAACATAACGTCCGCATACCAATGATTGTGACCTTCTCCTAGAGAAGTAGCTGGCCTTGAACCTATCCCCTGCCAAACAGCAGGGCCTCAGACTTCCCTAAAACTTCTCACGAGTGGAAGATGCAGCTCAGGATGCCCTCTGTTTTGTCCTTGAAAGGAACATCCCAGGACTAGAAATAAGAACTGCCACATGTGTTTTTAACTTCACATGAATAACTGCATTTAAGTTCTCAGCAGGGTCCATGCAAATCTGCTCAGTGGAATCGTAGAATGGTTCAGGTTGGAAGGGACCTAGAAGATCATCTAGTTCCAGCCCCCTGCCCTGGGCAGGGACACCTCCCACCAGACCAGGTTGCTCCAAGCCCCGTCCAACCTGGCCTTGGACACTGCCAGGGATGGGGCAGCCACAGCTTCTCTGGGCAACTTGTCAAAATTTCGCCAGTCATTGAAATCTAGTAATTTCAGAGTCAGCTCATCCTAAAGCAAGCACGTAAGGCTTGATTCGGTTTAGCCAAAACTAAGCACACGCTGTCATTTGATATGGCCTGGGGTGGCCACGACGTCTGTGGCAGGCTGGCAAATGTAACATGGGACATACGTGTAACACATGCTCTTCTGGAGCAACAGCCAGAGTCCAGGGGGGCTACTGGTTACATCTGGGACCTACCTTAAACTTCCTTTAGGAATCCTAATCTGTGATCCAAGTATCGCAATATAAAGCTAAGGTTCCCGTTTCTTACCTGCTTGCCTGGCAAGACGAATGGGAACGAAGAGCTTGCCCAGTAGCCATCCAAGGGCAGCAAACAACTGAACAGGATCCTGTAGATACTGTAATCTACAGGATGAGACCATGCATACACCTGGCAGCTTTAATCTGAACAGGATTAATTGCTCCAAATCTGTGTCTGTACGGCACCCATTGCAATGCCCCCTTTTTCATACCCCGCTGTTACACAGTACATTGCATAAGCTGTAGTCAAGTACTTAAGCAGCGATTGCATCTTCAGAGATATTCTAAATCCAAGGACGACACTCTGTGGTGACAAAAATTAGGATAAAACGGTGACCCCACCACCACACCTGCGCTTGCCTTCGCACGACTACCAACAACAGGGCTGAAAAATGGCCATCTACAACAGTAACGCACCAGAACTCAGCGGGCAAAAAAACTGAGTAACAAAAAGAATAAGCTTTTATGGCCGAACAAAAGGCTCAACACTGAAATTGCTATTGAGAGGTGTGAGTAGGTACATGACCAGGGATATTAACATGGGCCACAAAACAATGAAATAGTGGAAAAACATATGCTAAGTAAGCCCTCTGAATACACGCATAATGGCGATGTAAGACTGAACTGTAGGTGTCCTGATTTACAAGTCTTAAATGAGTTGGTCTCCTTGCTTATTATACAGCTCTAACTGTAAATGAGAAAATAATCCATGGAACTCGTAATTCTCAGTTGTTCTTGTGCACACCCATTTACAACCCATATGGTGTTAAACTAGAAAAAAAACATACAGCTTTTAGATATCCCCCTGACTATATATCTTAATTGAATAGAAGAATTAATCTGTTGTGGCACATTAAATCAGGATCAGGTAACAATTAAGCTGGACGATGTGGATCAAGAAAACATGAACCCTGATAAAAAAGACCTGACAGAGTGTCTTGTGGCTATTGCTTGCTTAAGCTGAAAACCTGATCATCTTATTTTGCTGTATTTCAGAGAAGCTGCCTTTCTGTTGTTTTGTTTTTAATGTGCGAAGTTTAGGGTTGGTTAATGAAAGCAAAGAGTCATTTTCTCCCTATTTTTACTGCAGCTTTCTACAACAGAAGGATGGAGAGAACCAGCAGAACAGTTTTTGACAGGAACAGGAGTTCCAGCGAGTACATTTCTTCAGGCATGTTTCAACTCTAACGTATGGAACAAGCACAAGCCAACAAACCAAGGCTGAATGCAAAACGCAATCAACACACACCGTCTTTTGGCAGATTATAATGGCACATCTGAAATTAAAGCCCCAAGCTACAATACTTTTTGTGCGAGACAAGTTAAACACGGGTCCTGCACCACCGAGTTTACAGAGCTGGGAGGGAAATGGAAGCTCAAAGAGCGAAAAGTCTTCAAGGCCAATGGACAACAAAAGCCAGAGCCAGGACTGTATCATGGGGCCTCTCAGCTCTCATTTCAAAGGCAGTGTTTGTCAAGTAAGAAGCAGAATGGAAGTGAAGACCTGTCATCTCCTCGTTTGCAGAGGGAAGATGCCACCCAGCACCTTGTTATTGGCATGTTATTTGCAACTTGGAAAAGATAAATGCAGTATGGCCCAATATTCTTGAAAAGACACCACCTACGGATTTTAAGTAAACTGTGTGGACACAAAACGCTTCCAAACCATGTAACCACCATTTTTTCCCCATTCAGGATTTCAACAAGGACAGCTCTCGCAGCCGCCAGCTCTCTACAGCATTTCATTTTTAAAAAGACCTCATTCCTTATGCCAAGGTTGCTGTGCTTTCCCTTGGGAAGGAAACTGAACGAACGTACAGCGCAATGCTGCCTTGGCAGGACCTGGTCCGAGACTTCAGCTGAATCACTCTAAAGCAAAATCACTCTAAAGCTGAATCACTCTAAATCTAAAGCAAGATCTTGCTGTCGTGTCTGCTGCTGTCCCCCTCGACCCTGAGGTTGGTGGATGAATCAGACAATCATTACAGCATCCAACCACCTCCCCGTCCCCTCTGCCGGGTCAGAAAACTTAACTCTCCGACTCAGTCCCTGCATCATCAGACCTGAGCGTCAGCAGGGAAGGAGTTATCCACACAAGAACGGCTCTCAGCAGGGACAGCCAAATGGGGGGAAAAAAGCCCAAGTTTTGGCTGCCGTGGAAGCTGCCTACCTCAGGGAACAGACACCACTTCTAGACCTGCTGTGCTTCCGTCAGAAATCTCTCCCCAGTACGTCAGTGGGCAATGGTACAACCTTAGAAAAGTGACAGACAGCTGACCGGACTGAATGAGTACAGCTGACACCACCAGGGGTGTGTGTGGGGGGAAAAATCAATCCAGTACTTACTGGAAGAAGAAAAAACAGCACTGTCCCTGCCGTGGGGACATGGAGCCCCTGTCACAGGGTGGTGCACCACCAGCCAGGCGAGATGAATAGCCACCTCTCCACACCTGCGTGCAGGCATGGAGCTTGTTAGTCCACCTACAGTTCAAAGGGAAGTAGTCTGTAAAAAGTTTGTTAAAAGCAGAGATTTTCCCTAATTACTTCCCATCTTTTCAGCTAGAAAGCTGTTTCTGTACGACTGTGCCAGAAAAGAAACCTATTAAAAAAAAACCCAGCCATTTTTGCTTCGCAATATGGGTTCTTCAAGTCTCTAATCAGCAAGAGATGTTACATTAAACAGACAGGGGAGAGAGAAGCCTTTGGTTACAATTAACTTCACAATCTGATTCCCAGTGAAAGAAAACACATGAAAGAAAGGACTGTGCAAAAAGTCTTCCTGTTTTAGCACTCAAGGACAGACGAAGCTGTTTGTTTGTCACTGTGGAACGTGTATCTGTATGATTTACCCATTACACGATCCAATTAACGCCTAAGCACCCAGTGAGATGGGGAAAGAGCCATTACCCGATTGTCGCTGTGAGGATGTCAGGCTGGAGCAAACTGAGTGGCTTTGCCCATGAAAGAACAGAGCCCAGAGCTCCTGGTGTCCCCACACCGGCTCAGCCCTCCCTTCACATTGCTCTCCTCTTGCAGGGTCTGCCGTTGAGGAACTGAACGCCCTCCTCAGATCAAGCCTGTAAAATCACCATCTGCTGATCCCTCGCCACTGATGAGGGCAACGGGAGAAAAAAAAAAGTAGGACAAACACGACTCCGTCGAGGGAAGGGATTCAAAGTGGCTCTGTTAAATTTTGCGCAACGTCAAATTGCGGAGAGGCTTTATTCGGGTTCCCTGTGGTATAAAGCTTAATCCACTTTGGAAAGGATCATCCCACACGCAGCTTAACTGATTAATGCCTGTGTGTAGATGAGCCAAGAATTCCCCTCCAAGCACGGTTCCTGCCCTTTGAGGTTTGAGCCCCGGCAGGTGAACCCCGTTACTGCCCGATGCTCTAGAAGCAACGGGGGTACAGTACCTTCCCCTCCAAAGTAAAATGTCCTCCACCCCCAGCAGAGTCCCTTCTAAATCACGGATGCTTGGAAGGACGCGAGGACACCGATATTGCACTTCAAGTGGCTTCACTATTACAAAGAATCATCACATCAGCTGAAGAGGTTACAAAAATCTATCTTAACACAATCCACCTGCAATCTATTTCCAACGACTCCCTTAAGGCTCCTTACACGTACGCGCTTCAGATACTTCATAATAACCGTGATATTTTACCATCCACTGATGATACTGGCTCTTGCGAGTGAAGCCTTTGCTGCCTACAAAAGGCAGGCCATTGAGCCGCGCCGGCTCTCTCTGCCGCTGCCCCGCTCGGCGAGGAGGAGATGTCACCATTCCCATTATCTGTTCCCACTTCCCTTTTCCAAAGCCATTACTCACCCAAAGCCTCGCAAAAGTGCTTTTTTTTAATTTTAGATTGCACAGACGAAGAACAAAGGCAGGCAACTGGCTGTAAGAACAGGGACATCTCTTCCTGCGACTGTGCCACTTTCTGCACGGGCAGCTGAAAACCTTCAATGACAGGGTACAGCTAGGGGAGGGGAAAAAGAAAAGAACAAGGATGGGAAAAAATACAATTTCTTTTGCTTCCCTCCTCACCCTCAATCCCAACTGAAAGACCAGAGATTCCAGAAGAAAACAAAATCAGGATGAAACCAAGACAGATGATGAAAGGCAAATAAAGCACCCACAAGCTGCCTTTGTAGCACTTTTTATCACTAGTTATACAAAATACAGCCGCTAGGTAAAACAAGCCCATGGCAAAATTGTTTTTTTGACTGTTCCGTTCCTTTTTCTCTGCCATGGTTCCTGGAGAGACTGAACAGGATAGCTTTTGACAAGTCATTCTGTGGCACAGGTGGTACAGTCTGGTTCCCCATCAGCTCCTGCATCCTCCTTGGATACAGGAGATGGAGCTCACAGCCTCGCTCCATGCAGAACTGCGTGGGTGTGCGCAGCCCCTCACAGGCACACGCACACACACAAACACACGTGCAGGGTGACACTGCTGCCTGACACTCCCTGGGGACCTTCCTCTGACTGGGGATCTACCCTGTGAAATGCCTTTAAGACTCGTACTACTCAAGGCAAAATTGGCGGCAATTATTCAAGGGATTCAATAGTTACAAGAGAGAGACAGACACGTAATACACTCACAGTAGTGGACAGAGATACCGAGCCACAACAGATAACCCATTAGACATAAACACTCCAGTAAATCAAAGCTTTAGACTAATACACTAAAAAAAAAAAAAAGCCTTCGTTGAAAAAAAATCCAAAAAAGCTTATTCCCCCTAAGCTGTAGTTTGTTTTTTTTTTTGTTTTACTTTAAATAGATGATGCTGCACAAAGTGCCAAGAGCAGTAAGATTCTGCAAAATAAGAAGTATAACTTACTTTGTATATGAGGATTAAAAAAAGCATAAAAAACCCTATCCATTGACGTGTGGACTTCTAAAAATAATTCTCAACAATATTTGGCATTCAGAACACAAGGCCTGAAGTCACCAAACGTACTTACATCTAGCATGTTGTAGGAGTCCCAGCGCTGTCCTGTTCTTCATGCTGTAAGGGTTCATAGGAGCTGGGAACACAACACGCCCATCTGCCCCAATAAAGCCACCAGTTGGATCAGAGACATACCCAGTTTGTCAGCACTCAGGTGGTACATACACTACAAAATTCTTTGGAAAAATAACACTGAAAAAATATGCAAGGTCACTCAACAAGCAGAAACACAGATGGACACACAGGCTGGATTATGTCCCACTGACTCAGACAAGCTTTTCTGTTTCTGTGCCTGAGGTTCTCCCATTTATATAAGTGGACAGTGAAGTCAGGGTCTTCCCAAACCTTAGGCATCACACTCGGATTCCATTTGGGTTCACAGGCTGACACTTACGACTGACTTGGTGTATAATTTTAACAGGCTGTTTCCTTGTCCAGCATGTGAACAGGTTATTACATTCATTTTATTCCACAACACACAGGGAACAACCATGCATTCATTCATCATGTGCCTATAAAAGTTACATTTAACACTTTATAAACATCTTTGCAAAGTGGAACGTGCTGTAGGATGACACTGACACTGTCTTTTGTGTTTCAGAGTGGCTCATGCCCATATCCTTCATAATTAGTCTTGGGCAAGAGGGAAAAGAAGTTTTCTGCAAAAGAGCTGGTGGAAAAATGCTAGAATACATACAGCGGGAAGGGCTGGGGATCAGGAGTCAAGAACTCTGCCAAATGAAGTGTGGCTACACCATACCAATGAACAAGTTGTGTGAGTATGTAGGGTGCTCCTTCAAAATGAATTATAAAAAGACGTTTTTGTAGAATTTTCTCTGAATATCCGAAAAATCCATGCTCTCAAAACTATCCTTGGAGGATACGACAAAGCAGTGTATGTATAATGAGTTCATGGGAAATGCAGGCAGTACAGAAATATGTATTTCTGCCACATGAAACAAGACCCCAAAAAAGCCACAAGAAAATGATAATTACTGCTTCTCCAAAGCAGAGCAAACTAAAGATACACAGTGCTGCTATGGCTCCTCTGTGGCTTCTGTTTTCCCAGCTTACACGGGCACAAAGGAACTAGGGCAATACAGTTCCTCTAAAGCACATGTATAAGGGAAGAAAGGGCTGAACCAATGTTGTGCTTAACTAGCAAATTTAGGTAACATGCTGAAAAAACTAAGGGCCCATCACAGCCCTAGTGGCTTTTCCTTCATCAAAGCTCTTCTGGTGTTTGCTGGCAAAAGCAGCACAAAGAATGACTCACAAATAGCAGTCAGATTCAAATTCAAATCAGTCCTTCTTATCTTTGTAATTGGGAGGGATTTCTTCCTGACTTAAATTATTATTAAAAAAACACAGGAGTGTAAGAGCACCCTTTGAAGAGATCCACACCTTTATGAAGAGCTAATTACACTGTTGATCATTCAAAACAGACTCGTTATGAACTCAACATGTGGCACAAAAGTCATCTTATGAGTGTCCTTATTCCTGCATCAAGCGAAGCGAGGAGTGAAAATCCTTGCACAAAACCAAGAGTTATGAACATAATCCTCTCGTATGCCACATCTCAGCAGGTAAGATTAAAAAGACAAAACAGAACACCTCAAGACTGCAACAACAAAGAGTTTATTAGAGTCAAGAATATATAATCACTGTACAGAAAACATTCAGAGTTAACGTGTGAAATACTGAACCGCTCACTGTGCATTCTGGCTGCTGAGCCTGTTAGTGATGATTTAATTGGCTGCCTACAGCTGGCAAACTTATCAGCACTTAAAAACATTTTTGTAAGCAGGGAAGAAATGATTGTCCTTTCTAAATGATTACATTGCCAAAGGTGAGAAATAAAGGATCGTACTAATTACATTTAAAAGTTACTCAAGGAATAAAGCTGCTGAGAAGGGAAGAGAGGAGATTGCTGTAATTTTGTCGTTTTTTTCTCCACAGAGGAACTGTAGCCTCACTGCTGTACCTCTGTACATACTCACATTCAGTACAGCAATGATTTCTGCTTTTAAATAAGAAAATATATTAACAGGTACAAGAATTTACCACCAAATCCAGCCTGTTCCAGTTATCTTTGGCTTAAGAAGAAGTTGCTTCGTTCAACCTCTGAGGCTCAAATGTTTTCACTAGAAAGAAATGCCATAGTATCTGAGCCTGAAGGATGGTATAAACAACCATTTTTCTTTGAAGAAAGAAAAAAAAAAAAGAGGTTGTTTTCAAACCTTCAGAGCACGGAGACTCAAAAGCTTCTCCACCTCCTGAGTTCTCAGTTCTCCATGCTATCAAACCTGCAGCTTTTGCCTTCCAAAACTGTTTGGTGAAGTCCACTAGGGCTTGAGAAAGTCTCTTTCTTGAGCACTGTTTCCACAGGTAGGCCAAAAGCTTATTTTCTCCAATACTAAAAGAAAAACAAAAAAACCCAACCATAGCACAGCATTTATTCAAACTGGTTTACTCTTTAAAGTACAGAAGTTATGCGTAAATTGAACTCTATGGTTAAAAGCACGGAGAAATGCCTGAAGACAGGCAATTTTCACAACCCTTCAGGAAAACAAACAGCTTGGAAACCAACTCCATCTGCCTTTTGACAAATGGTTTCATCCAATCTACACAATCCTGCTGGTAAATGTTCCCTATTTTACTTTGGCACCCAATAGGAGGAACACAGAAGCCCTGTCCTGAGGGAAAGGAACCAAAGCTGCATTCTGGGATGCAGCAGCACTGGATATCTTTATGGCATTTAATTTTAGAGCTTAGTTTGAGAGTTTGTTCCTAAACAGTGAACAACCCCAAATTGTACAACTATATTTTAGGGGGCACACTGCTCATCCTCCCAAGCTCCCACTTTTTTTAATCACACTTAACAGAAGCTCAGAACACAACTGACTTGACTTATAAATTTACAAGGGAAATAAAATGTGAAATTAGTCACTTCAACTGGAGATTGTTTCCTTCCTCTGCAGAAATAAATAATGCTGCTAAAATGAAAATCACTCTCCAGGGAGAAATGGCTATCCGATCCTCATTAGTATCAACTAAAATTAGTATGCACTTTTTCTCCTCTTAAGCACCATTGTACCACACCATTACTTTATTCTAAATGCTACATTTATTTACTTTTAAGACAACAGTTTTTTGATAACCATTAAGGAGACAAGTACTACGTAAAAGTGTCTGTAAAATGTCTGATAAGATAATAAAGATGCATTAGAGACTAAAGACTTCATAATACAGCTTTGAAGTGAACTCAATTTACAATATTGTTACAAAAGAACAATACCAAGCTGATGCAAAAATATCTAGATTGCTTTATCCAAGAGGTTTACTCACTACAGAGTGACATACAGAATGCTGATACAGAAGTTACTATAATAACCAACCTTATTAAAAGCTCTTAACTGCTGCAGTAGACAGCACAGATTCCTTGTAGGCCTATTTCGGAGGCAGTAAGAAAATAAGTATCTACTGATAAACAAAAAAACATGCTGAAGAGCATTGAAAATGAGAAATTGTGTGGCATTAGGCCAAAATCTGCTGTGAAAGCATGTGCCATTATACCTGTGTAGTGGATTTCTGAATGTGGTTTTTTTTTTTTTTTAAGACAACTTATGCTACTATTAAGAGCAAGGCCACTGGCAATTCAATGAGCATTATACATGAACAAATAGAAAGCTTCAATTGGGTGTTGTGCAAGATGACCCCTTTACAGAAAATTCAATGATGCATTAATTGTTCATTTGTTCAACGATTTACAGACTCTGTGAAGACTCCAGTAGCACAGTCTTAAGACTGCCTCAGACAAAAAGAAAATATAATGATTTTGACTAATGAAGTACTAAATATCATTAAAAAGTGTCCTACCTCACTTGTAACAGAAAAAAAATAGACATTAATTACATTTAATTTCGATGGATTTTTTTCTAGGTTTAAAAAAATATAAATAGGCCATAGGTTCTTAAGACTTGTCAACTGCTGATTAATTTGTGACTACTCTTTTTGTGTCCTCCTCACATTTACAAGCATCCAATATTCTTGCAGGGGGGAAGTCTGCAAGTGTAATTACTTACAGAACATGAATGGCGACAATAATGTGAACTCCAAAACTAGCAGAAGTATCCAACATAACATGAAGCCCAAAGATGCCTTAAGACTTAAAGCAAACCACTACTGTCTTCATTTTAGACATCTGGAGCAGAAGGGAAAGCTAAAAGCACAAAGGTAGCAAACTCCACAGCAGTGCATGAGAAGAGTTCAAGGCCTTGTGAAAAACAGCCCAAAAGTCTCTGTGCTGGAGCCCATCATCAGCCAGCTGGAAAGGTAAAAAACCCCCAAAATGAGACGGCTAGATCAGGCCTGCGTTAGTGGCTGTCACATCTGCTTATTTGGTACGCAAAGTGCAATACATATACTCTGTGGGCTTGTTTTTTAAATCCCAAGGTATAACTGGAAGATGCAGTTGTTGCCTGCTGCTGTACGTATATGTCAGCCTTTGCTGAGAACACCATTCCTGGAAGATGGAAGCCTGGCATTCAAATTCTTGGGTACTTTTAAATATTCTGAACAAATCTGTCCTGTGATTTTAAAAGCAGTTGTAAGTGCTGAAGAAAGGTCAAGCAAGAACAAGTCTGAATGGAAAAAGAAAAGGTCACCTAAATCAAACCTGTAAACTCTGACTTACTAATACAGCTTCACAAATGCAATAACAATTATCTGGGAGAGTCTGGCAGTCACCTGAAACCAATGAAGTAAAAAGACATGTCTTTTAAGAAGTGACTGTCAGTATGTGATTAAAAGAAAGGTCTACACACACATTGGATGCACTTAAATTTTATCTTGAATCTTTCTAACGGCTTTTTAATTTTTTTTTTAACCTCAAGGTCGATGCTAGGCATTTTTCACTTTGTCTTATGAAATTACTGTCCTCCATCCTATGATCTAAGTAATCCATAATGAATGACAACAAATTTTGCAACATTTTCATATAATCACACTCCTTTTTTTTCACATCACGTAAAAGATCGTGTTTATTAAATAGATATGCAGATGAAAATGACATTTTTGCTTCTTACCCTGCACTATAGTTCCAGTTCTTCAAAATAAAAATTAAATTTGCAGGAAACAACAGATTAGTTGAAAGACCTTTAGCAAAATGGATAGCCATAAAAATAGTTCTCAGTTTCTATCAGAAGTTGATCAGTCTTTTGAAGAAAGAATTAATTAAAAAAAAACCTGGCACAATGACTAGTTTTTCAAATGAGATTCATTTTTCCTCTCAATTCTATTTCTTGTCATGAGTCTAATACTTAAGGCAAACAGCATCACATCATAAATTCTTGATAAACACAAACTAAAAGTGTCTGATGGCTTTAAGGAAAAAAAAAAGTTAATTAAAAAAATGCTTTTGTGAATAGTTTTATTCAATGTGCGAATTAAACATTTTATTGTCCTGCTGTGGCTTGTAGTAGGACAGGACACATACGTGCGGTTAAACACCAGAGCAGAGGGGCAGCATCACCTCCCTTGCCCTGCTGGCCACAATTCTTCTGATGCAGCCCAAGATGCGGTTGGCTTTCTGGGCTGTGAGTGCAAAGTGCCACCTCTGGTCCAGCTTTTCATACACCAACACCTCCCAGTCCTTCTCAGCAGGGCTGCTCTCAATCCCTTTATTCCCCAACATGTACTGAGTCCAGGTGTTGCCCTCACCACAGTGCAGGACCCTACACTTGGCCTTGTGGAACCTCATGAGCTTCACACAGGCCCAATGTCTGAGCCTGTCCCGGTCCCTCTGGACAGCATCCCATCCCTCAGGCATGTTCAATCACACCACTCAGCTTTGTGTCATCCTCCAACTTGCTGAGGGTGCACTCGATCCCACTGTCTGTATCATTGATGAAGATACTGAACAGTACTGGGCCCAATACAGACTCCTGGCCCCTGGTCAATCCCCTTCTTGTCAGCCCTGATACTGCACAGTTCACTGACCTCCTCCCACACCTCCTTTACCTGGTTAGGTAGACATTCCACCATTGCACACCTCCTGCAAGCAAGAATCCCAATTCCTACTGCTCCAGTGAGAGATCCTAGCCATACCCTACAGTCCCAAACCTGAAAAATTGCATTATCCCTCAGGATCTCCATCTGCGCTGAGGCCTCTGACACAGGGGACAGCTGCTCACGCAGCTGCAGAGGACCATGTTCTGTGGTACCACATCAACACTGCAGATGATGTGAATACTGTTATGAGAAAAGCTTCTGGCTCCTTCTGTGCAAGCTGCTGTGCCTGTTAATGATCAAAATAACCAGCTGGAATGGCAGTTAAGAAAGTCTAGCAAAGGTAAGAAATAAAGGAAGTTTATCTTCACTCATTTACTTTGGGAATGAAAGCTAAGGAAGTTCTGGATCTTTCCCTCAGAATTCCAGCTTTCCAATTTGCAGTTCTTACCCTTGGTAACACAACCAGTTACATCCCACTTAACATGTTTCCTGAGGTGCTTTAAAGAATCTTTTAGGATCACTAAGAACTTGCTCTCCAGTACCTCCAGCAAGAGCACACTTTTAATGAGTTGGAAAATGGAAAACATCATAAATTATGAAGTTAAGTCTTGACCTTACCACTTGAAACCTCTCACCTGACTTGGTTTTCACTGATACCACCAACTGAGGAAATATCTCACCTGTGCAAACTTGTGTATCTGCTCCACCACAGCTGCAAAGAGGGCATGGACACTCTCATCAATCAGACTCTGCATATAGTGTACAGCTTCTTCATCGGACAGGTCCAAACGAAACTTGTCCTGCACCTGGAACAGGAGCAGAGATGACAAATTAATTCAATTCGACAGCTAAAATATACACAATTCTATCTGAAGTAGGAGACAATGATTTCAGTTATGGAAGTTTAGTAGAGAATCTCTCTTTTACTTCTAAGTTACAGCAGATTATTGGAAATTTAAATGACACATTAAATAACTATTTTAAACTGTTTCATAAATTTACATGAGTATTTAAATAAGCTAGAAACAGTCTCTTACACCTCACCCCTTCAACTAGTAATTTCAAAGCTTGGAGCCAGAAAGTCAAGAGAAGTACCTGGGCACATGAATTTGAACAGAAATAAAATGCTATGAGAAAAAGATAAAATAATCACTAAACAAGAATGAAACACCACTCGAGAAAAAGAACCAAACACACATCTTTGCATATTAAATACAACTTTGGAAGAGTCTGGATAGTCCTAATCATTTTTGAAAGTATGTCACACTTCCGTATTTTCAGATACCATTGTCTTTCAGAAGCTGTAAGGCAATTAAGTAAAGAATGTAGAATCAGAGGAAGAGGTGAGCGAACCAACCCTGTCAAAACTGACCTTTATGTGACAGGTGAGAATTTAATGAACTTTGATTATATCCACCATTCATGAACAGTTGGTTGGAGACACTGCTCCCCCTGATATTGTTTTTTCTTTTAACAGCAACGTATTTTAACTATTGTACCAATATTTGTTTAGTACTTGTAATTTGTGTATGAATTAAAAGCTGAAAGCACTATAATTAAGAATACAGCAATAACTTCTATACTATCCTATTTCAGCCTTGGCAAAGCCTTGACCCATGAATATTTACAAAGGCACTATGGATGCCTTTCTGTGAATTCCAACTAATTCCATGGCAATTGTTCAGGACTGCTCCAGATGGCAACATCTCACAAGCTTTGCTACCACAGACATTCCTTTGGTAATACTCAAAAACCTCTGTACATAGACCTCCCAAGAGCTTAGACAGATCTTCACGGAAGAATAAAAAAAAAAGATTCCGCTTCACAGGAGCCAAGTTTTGCAGACATGCCTTATCACTCACAGCATTTATGAGAGGCAGATGCATAAACAAGCGTTTTGGATAAGTTCAAATAATCTGATACATGGTACTGAGGAAGTGCTGCAGGTACCAAAACATTGTTTTCTAAGTTTTCTGAAGTGCTGGCTGTGCAACAAGTTCTGCATATAGGAATGGCAACCGTTCAGGTTCTTT